>CM067369.1:78402363-78825130 GCA_034401795.1 Chaetoderma sp. LZ-2023a | reverse complement strand
CACGACACGACGATGTTCGGTAACTCTCGGAAAATTGGAATTCTGCGTCTGTGGTTACGGAAGGAAGCAGTGAGCGTGGCTTTCAGTGTATGGAAAGTGGACGAGTAACAATGAGGAAGCGTACCTCAATGTATTGGAAGTAAGTTACCATATGAACTTTAATAAATCTGGTGCTGTTGTGGCAGCTGTTCATATATTTTGTGAATTCAGCTAGGACCATCTCCCCATGTTCCCAAATCATAAAGATATCGTCTATGTATCTAAGATAGAAATAGCGTTGGTCTGGTGCATTCTGGAACAGTCTTTCTTCCAGGTCAGCCTTGGATATGCAAGCATAAGTACATGCTGCTTTGCTGCCCATTACAGTGCCACCTATCTGTAAGTAGTGGTCTCCATGAAATTCAAAGTTATTGCATGCCTGGACTAGTTTGAGCAGGTTGAGTTGTCCTCTTGTGGAGAGGTTTTGGGTGATTTCGTGGGAAATCCCATCATTCCAACCATCATTAGTCCTTCTTTGCTGGGTATGTTGGTGTATAGTGAGGTTACATCTATAGTAACTAGACGTATGTCCCGTGTCGGTGTCCCACATGATTCCATTTTCTTGAAGTATGAGTATATTTTGGCTATATGCTGTTTGATGTGCTCATCCACAAAACTGCTGATTAGTTCTGTAGGGCATCCATTGTCGCTTCTTAGAGGCTTGCCTTGTATCAGGGCATTCTTGCGTTCTACTAGTTGGTCAAGACATTTTCTGACCAAGTTGGTGTGTAATTCAATCCTATTAGAGTCCAACTTCATGTAGAAGTTGGAGTCTGATAGCTGTCAGTTTGCTTCGGATATGTAGTCATCTTTAGATAAGATGACGGTAGCTTGACTGTAGTCCGCCTTTTTGATGACGACCCTGTGGATTATATATTATATGAACAATAGCCTCTTTCTCAGAGGCAGAGGTGTTGCCAACATTGCGTCTATAATGGGTATGTTGTGATACCTCATTTTGGATAGTTCTTATAAAACTATCCAATAGGAAATCTGTGCATGGGTTGGGGGTGAATGTCTTATGTGCCCGAAATTTCTTTGATCAGGACACCAAAGACATCCTCAGGTGACGCACATGTGGGATTTGCCACAATGGTATGCTCATCCTATGAGGCTGTGAGGTGGTCATGTGGGACAAAGGGGTGTGGGGTCTGATAGCTGTCAGTTTGCTTCGGATATGTAGTCATCTTTAGATAAGATGACGGTAGCTTGACTGTAGTCCGCCTTTTTGATGACGACCCTGTGGATTATATATTATATGAACAATAGCCTCTTTCTCAGAGGCAGAGGTGTTGCCAACATTGCGTCTATAATAGGTATGCTGTGATACCTCATTTTGGATAGTTCTTATAAAACTATCCAATAGGAAATCTGTGCATGGGTTGGGGGTGAATGTCTTATGTGCCCGAAATTTCTTTGATCAGGACACCAAAGACATCCTCAGGTGACGCACGTGTGGGATTTGCCACAATGGTACGCTCATCCTATGAGGCTGTGAGGTGTGTGGGATAAAGTGGAGGCATAGTTTGAGGTCTCTGAGAACCGATTCAGGTCATTCATTAGCCTACCCATGCCAGGTTCATCTATGCTGGAACTATAACCCAGCCCTTTTTCAAGCGTTTTGATTGTGATGTCATCTAGTTTGCAATCCGAGAGATTGACGACAAGTTTGTAAGCAGGGTTCGAAATAAGGGGTACATACGTGCACAAATGCATGCAGATTTTGGTCTATGCACCACTTTTTCATTGTTACCTGCAAAAGTGTGCCTGTAGCAATTTTAGACACACAATCTCTCTTGCTCTGTCAGTCAGTGTGCATTACTCAGAGCTAACTACATATCGTTATGGCATGTATGGTTGGCTTACTCTTTTTTATATAAAATACATGTAGTGCTACTGTGAGCATGCCTTAGAGGTAATATGCTTCCTTCTTATAGAACTGTGCCCGAAAGAACAAGCATTTTGATACATTTTGCATAGTATCTGCTTTTTCTGCTCACATCATGCTAGTATGTATTCTATAGCGAGTCCCAAGACAAGTAGAACACTTGCACTTTTAGGTGCCGTTAGATTATTTCAGACAACATGAGAATATGTCAGAACTTGTCGATTGAATGGCTACGTGAGCTTGCTTGAATTCCGTAATCTACCAGTCATTTATACTTAGTATCTAACTGTACAGAAAAGTAAATATTGTTTCACTAATCTATAGTTAGGCACATATTAAAATTAAATAATTGGCATAGAATATAGAATAAAGTTTATGAAAGTCTTTACTAGGGAGCAAGAAATTCAAACAGTGTTGATTTTATATGTCTGAATATGCATGTAAACATTGTATGGAGCATGTATGTGATGCAACTGGGTGTACCGATGTGCATGTTGTTGTTTTTTAGCGAATTTTGACCATGCAGAAGAGTACGATTCTGAATCTTTATTGGATTCGATACTGTTATTGTTACAGTTAAGCATGAACAGTACAGGCGTATTGGAATTAAAGTTCATTTCACTCTTTTGAAATAGTCAGAAATGGTGCCTTCTGCATTCTTGTATATTCTGGACGATCTCCAAGAGCTTGTCAAAGGAACTGCGGTCGTTTGGTCTGTCAGGATGCATTCTCGGTGCCTTGCATTGGCTGGGTTGCCACTGGTTCCGGTATGTCTGTGTTCTGTGCCTGTCTGAGTTAGCTTGATTCTGTGTGTTATCTGAGGTAGCTTTGTATTGCTATCAGTTCCACCTTCTTCTGGATGTGCTCCTTGTCCTGCTTTCCGTGTGATGTACAGTTGCTCGGATGGCATTTCTAGCTTCTTTGGCAGTGTTCTCTTTTGCAGCGTGTATGAATGCCGTCTACGCTCTTAGCATCCACCTTGGCTGTTTCTAGGTTTTGGCAGAGGCACAGACCGTCAAGGCAAGGTCTAAGCCTATGGGCCAATGTTGTGTTCCAGTCCTGCAGGAAACCAGTATCCTGCTTGGGTACCTGGTATGCTATGCCTGTGTGGACCTACGCTGGTGGTTCCTCACTGTCTAGGATCGGGATCAACTGGTCTTTTTGTGACCTGATCCGGCTGCCTTGCAGCTGGCATTCCTCCACACATACTAGGTGCCTATGGAATTCTTGCCGCATGGTATGCTTGTCGTCTAGCTGTGTCCTCTTCTGCGTCTAATTCTTCCTGGCTGGTGTGACGTCTTTTCTTGGAGACCGGGTATTGTCTCAGTGGGCTCTGGGTGGCCAGGATGACAAAAGACTGTTGTCTGTCATGCCCTGTGGAACCCTTTTCTTGTTCTGCTAAGGGTGCCTACACTGTTGCTGCCGCCTTTGAAATTGATGCTGTGGCCTCAATATTGGCGGTGTGTGGTACCCATCCAGCAGGATCTCCAATTCCACTTATCTTGACAGTTTGGGGAAAGAGGAAGTGTTGATGCCTCACTATCTGGACGATGATCTGTCATGGCTTCAATTTCTGGATAGGCTTCATTGAAGCAGTGTGATAACGACGTATTATCTCTTGTCTGGAAAATGTTTCCTTGCAATCTTACGCTGAGTATTATTTGGACTCAAATTCAGAATGGCTGTCTTGGCCTCCAGCCATTCAGACTTTTGAGTCCAAATCATACTCAGCGTAAGATTGCAAGGGAACATTTTCCAGACAAGAGATAATATGTTGTTATCACACCTCTTATGCATTGGCAAGTATTTTCAGAAATTTGATGAGCATATCAGTAATCAAATGAACTATTGGTAACCAATCACAAGCCAGTGTCTTGTCAGGAGATACTGGCTGCTTCCCGGTGCACCGGGCTGGTTACAGGACTAACCCTTTCACTGTCAAAAGTAGGGAGGCTATTGTAATGACTACAGCAAAGGTTTTGAAGTGGAGATGATTGGAGTGGAGCTAATTTTTTGCTATGTAACCATTAATAGCATATCAATGAGCTATTTGTGTTCTATACAAGGTAAGTGCCAATTGCATAATAACTTTAGCACGCAATGCCTCCATACACCAGGGTTGGTTACTGTATATGAAAGATCACACCTTGTGCAGCCTGAACAATTTATTATTGATTCAAATGGAAAAATTGACCGTTGATCTATAGTATGCAGAAATAAATGGCACAAGGGCCATAGTGCTCACCCAGCTGATTAGGAACTGTAAAATTGTTTACATTAATTAATGCACAAGAAGCAACTGTTGCCATAGACCAATGGCCCTTATCATAATTGACCAATGAGGCAACCATCCTTACCTTATAAGTGAGAGTAATTATGTATTACTTACAGAGATTGTACATTGGACAGGTCAGTAAAGGTATCATTATGCACACAGGTGATATGATTGTTCCTTAGAATACTGAAAGAATAAACAACACAACAAAGAATGTTAAACCACATCCATCAAATAGTAATGACGAGTTCACTATGGTAGCTTAGCACTTAAATGGTCAAGATTTGTCAAGGAAAGCAGTTTTGGGTTAGTAAATATCCATTTGTAGGCAAAGACAAGACTATTATTGAAAATTAACCAATGGATGAGTGGTAAAATTTCAAAAATTGTCACCTCTTGGCCTGTAAATGAGCATTGCGGAAGAGCAGGGCAGAAATCGGTTTTGGCTAACCTCATCATAAAGAGTTATGGATTGGTTTACTGATGAAAGCCTGGTTAAAATTCCTTGCTGGTATTAAAAGCCAAGTGTGATGAGCAATTGTTGCGACTCATGCAGTTCGCAGGCAGACAGGCAGGCAGGAAGACAAACACAGACCGGCAGACAGACAGACAGACAGACAGACAGACAGACAGACAGACTTATAGTAGTTGCGAGTTGCAACTAAAAAAACTGTGCTAATTATAGGTCAACTAGCTAATCTTAGTGATCCATGACATTCATTTTGTCATGGCTAACGCCTTGGGTGAATTATAATGCCGGGATTTGGCTGAAATGAAACTTGAAGCAATGACATCTGGCAACAAAGATTTGTGAAGAATTTAACGTTCAGGGGAGGGTGGGGGGGGGAGGAAGAGATTAAGAGATAACGCCGGCACAAATGTTTTGGGAATATTTCGCTGAAATGCAATCCCAACCCACTGTCTTTTCACAAGTTAACCACATACTAAATTAGTGGTGTATTCACCAAGGCTTTATAGTTATGCTTGGGAAACCATATTTTTGTCTTAAAATTTAGTCTTACAGGGGAGATAACTCTGATGAATATGGCTCATTGTCACTTGAACGCAATCCACACCAAGGTTTTTTTTAAAGCTATAATGCACCAAATTTGACGCAAATCTATGTAGGTGATCTAAAGTTATTGTCCAGAAATGACCATGGCTGCACAGATGCAAGACCTGGGCCTAATTATTATGCCCCTAGCTGTATCAATGTCATTACAGGACAGAAACATGCTATGTATACCGAGCTTCTCATAGAACAAGAACAAGAATAATTGCTAGCTATTGTTTGGCAGCCCACACATGTACGCACGCACGCACGCATGCACGTACGCACACACACACTACACTCACTCACCCACCTATCCATTAATTGAAATTAATTTGACTGGCAACAACTTCCAAATCAGATTTCCTATGCGGTTGCCTTAAAATTGAGATTTGGGAATGTAAAATGGCTAAGATAGTAGATCATTTAATTATAATTACAGAGTCTTTAGTGATTTCATTCCTCGCAGCATTCCAGGTGTCAACTGATTGAGCCGATTACTCGCCAAATGCCTGCAAGCAAATATTATCTAATTAATCAATCAGTTTGTTGATGTAATTACTAAATTAAAGATAACGCATCTCCAAAGAATGATGTAGATTAGTTCGCCACAAAAGCTTTATTGATGATGAACTATGCGGTGCTGTATGAATAGTATCTCTTTACTATTTAATAAACTAATAATTAATTATTTTAATAAAACAATAAATATTTAA
This sequence comes from Chaetoderma sp. LZ-2023a, assembly GCA_034401795.1. NCBI lineage: Eukaryota > Metazoa > Mollusca > Caudofoveata > Chaetodermatida > Chaetodermatidae > Chaetoderma > Chaetoderma sp. LZ-2023a. Next base: position 78,819,161 of record CM067369.1, on the reverse strand, counting down.
TTCCTCCATTGCAATGAGCTATGCACTTGTCACTCTATTATGCTAGTTGCTGCTGAATTTTCCGAGCGCAATCGGTACATTTCTTTAGCTTTTTCTTGGCTGACAGAGGAATTTTTTTGCATCAGAATCTTTGATATATAACCCGTGTTTTGTTTGTAATCGACTAATAGCAACATATGCCATACCATGATTGAGTCTTGCTTTACGTGAATAGAAATTGATTAATATTTGTCGAGTGTTAGACCCTGAATTTTATGAATGGTAGTGGCAAAATACAGTGTAAGAGGAAATTGTATTATTACAAGCTGTGCAACTCCTCTTCTACCCACACTAATCTTTGCTTCATGTTTCTTGATCAAGGTGACACCTGGTCGTGGATGGCTCAGCATGTTGTCACTGCATTTCCTACCTACACGAGGATTGTTAAATACAACACATATACTAACACATGTTCTAGCATCATCTTATTTCCTCTGATGTACCAATGTGAAAACTGACAACTGTGCCAAGAGATCCATTAACCATGCTCAACATCAACAGTCATCACAATGGACGAATACAGTTTTAGCTATGTCCCGCCCACCTCTAGCTAAGCTCCACCCACACTTCGCACTGAACTCCCTGATGTTTAATTTCTAGAAATTTATAAAGATAAGCTGGTGAATATTTTAAAACTAATTTGACAGGGTGCAGTTGCTGCTTATGGCCGCAACAGCATCCAGTCAAATTAGTTTCAAAATATTCAACAGCATGTTTATTAAATAGTAAAGAGTTTCGTACAACAACGCTTAGTCCGTCATCAATTAAGCATTCATGATGAACCTATCTTCGTCATTCATGATGTCATTGATTATGATGTCATCCTGCATGTCACATAGTTGATTATGATGTCATATGATTGATGGATAAACTGGAAAGGTCCATTCTTCATCATACTGCTATAGACAAATGAGCCTTTAATCCACACGTTTCACTGGCTTTATCAGACACACATATAACAGAATATCCATCATAGAATACACAGTACAATATCATCCCTTGAAAAATACATGAATACTCAGAATAGAAGAGAATAGAATGGAATAGAATCTTAATTCTAGACTGACAATTAACTGGTAACTATTTGCACTATACTTACAGTTCTGTGAGCTTATCAGACCCCTCAAATGCTCCATTTTCAATCAACTCAATATTATTACCATCCAAATCCCTGCAAATACAAGAAAACATTCATAGCTGTTGCTCAGGTTAACATGATCGAAGGAAGGGAATCCATTAGAACATGACTATGAAAAAAAGCATCTTGAAAAACATACCACTGATATTAATAAGTCAGTTGTTCTATAAAGGTATCTTACACTACTGGCTATTTTAGGTATGTTTTTATAATCTTTTGTCAAAATTGGTTCGGCTGTTCCAAAGCTAAATTCTAGCTAATGCTTTCAACACTGAAATTCCAGCATGTCCCTTTTGAGATAACCATACACGGAAGCAATGGTGATAGACCACAAGATGATTCATCACCACTGCTCTTCATCTGCTAACTCACTGCAGGTCTAACATCTGTTTATGAACAATCAACAAGACCAAACCCTCCAATCTCAAAGCTAGACATGCCACTAATGATGGATTTTTGCAGATGATGTTGATTTCATTGATGAAGAAAAGCCTTCCCTTGATGAACTGCTTTCAATAGCTAAAAGACACCTCAAAGACATATCATGAATGAAACCATAATGATGTTCACACATATATAGCTGTTCAACAGTAAGGAGATGACTGGTGAAGGTACCGCACTTCATGATGGAGAGAAGTGGGCTTACTTCTCTACAGTTTAACCGACATTGCAAATCATTGCATAACAGGAAACATTGCTTTCCAGTCGTTGAAAATCGAGATTCAGTACTATAAATACTCATTACTCATTATATGGAAGGATGTGTCCACGCTTGGGTCCAGTACAATTAAACAAACACGAGATATGAGCTGATAAGTATAGAGCTAAATGCAACTTAGACAATGCCGAGAGTATCATAATAGTTTGCTTCACTTCATAAAGTCGAGATAAAAATGGCTGACTGAATAATTTACTATTGGTTTCACATTTAACCTATATTATCTACAAAGATCAGAGTGAGCTAGTTCTTATAGAATTTGTAGCCTATGCCCAAATGTATCCATCCACCAAGGTAGAAGTCAATAGCTTTAAATATGACAAAACCTGAAACCACTGAAGCATCTTTCCTACTTGAGCTACATACTTGAAAAAATCCTTAAACCCCATAGCGACCCATACACACCTTCTCCACCTCTATGAGTGCTGGTATTATGGCATTATTGTACTTATATTTCTGGAACAGAAATATCTTATTGATCTACTAATTAACTGCATCATGTACTGCCCATAACAGAACAATCCTATTCTAGTGCTGTTGCCATTGTAATATCTTCCCTTACTTCTGGCTGTGCAAGGGTTAAATACTGTACACCATCTCAGTCCACCAGGAGCCAGTTAGTAACACTTGCCTCCATACAGGCTTCTGACTGGTCACCTCATAGACTCATTAACCCGCTAACACTCATATCATCCAAAAATGGCTTGAGGTCTTGAGAAATATCCATTTGCAGATCAAGAGAAGACTATTTTTTTTTAATTTACCACTGGAATGACTGCCTTGATAGTCGAGCCAGTCATTACAGTGGTAAATCTTAAAAAATAGTCTTCTCTTGGTCTGCAAATCGACATTTTCTATGAGAAAATTAAAATTTTCTTGAACAAATTTGAGGGTTAAAGGGTTAATAGCTCAAAGTACAGATAATCCAACAGACAGACTTCTCATAAACTTCTGGGAAGGTATTTTCCCAAAATATGTAAATGTGGGAAAGGTCTCTTAGATAATAATCGAGGAGGTTGATAAGAGTGATATGAAATTGGACTGAGTTTGAGATTCTATTTATCAGATAAACTGATATTTTTTGACACATCTTCCAATAAAGACGATCCCTGAAACCTGTTTGAATGCACCATTTTGCGCTCTTCATTTATGTCGCTGTGATGCATCACTTCTTAAGATGAATGCGCCACAAAAAATAATGACAAACAGAACACTGTTACTTCAGACTTGAAACGGACCTTTCCATTTTTAGCTATGCCCAACCCATCACTAGCTAAGCTCCACCCACATCGCGCTGTGTTGGGATTGATCGATCCCCAAAATTCCCTAGCTACCAATTTCCTGAAAACTATACAGGGAAGCTGTTGAATATTTTGTAACTAATTGACTCAGTGCTGTTGATGCCTAAGGTAGCAACAGCGCCCAGTCAAATTAGTTTCAAAATATTCAACAGAACATTTATTAAATAGTAAAAGCAAACAATTCGTACAACAACGCATAGACCGTTTCAAATATGCGTTCTTGATGTACTTATCGACGTCATTCATGACGTCATTCAATATGATGTCATTGTACTCATCACACAGTTCATTATGACGTCATATGATGGGTGGGTACTCTGGAAAGGTGAATTACTTTTAATCCAACTTTTAAAATACATATTTAATAACTAGGTAGTATATATTTGTTTACATTTTCGCCATTTGTCGTCACTAAGAGACATTTGCAGTGTCACAGGGCACATTTGCGGTGTCACAGGGCACATTTGCGGTGTCACAGGGCATGTGGCATTATTACGCGCTATCTAACCAATAAAAATATTTTGTTGAATAGTACACATGCGTTCACATCGAGAAAGATGGAATAGGCTGATGCCTTGTTTATATGATAAATGTACTCAATCACACAAGATCAATTTAGTGATTTAGAAACTTACAGGCAAACTTTTAATATTTTGAAAAAAATTTGGCCTCACCTATCACATACTTATTATTAAGGAGGACAAAATGTACCAGACACCATAAGAGGAGATGAAGTGTGCAGTATATTTTATGAAAACATAAACAAAACTGAAACAACGTCTTCATTAAACCAGTGTTCTATTCTCCATCACTTATAGAAGACCTGTAGTTTTCTATGACTGATTAGTCCCATCAATTATTCCATTACAATGGTCAGTTTTTAATAATAACTAGGCAAAAGGCAAACATGAAATATTGGATTTCATCTTAAACACGCTATACAAACAAAAATGCTTGACAAGGGGGGATAAATAAAGACAATATATAAAGATGAATGTTTACCGTAGTCTCCCTCTCCGCTCATCCTTCTCCCTCATAAACTAACCACTTTCATTCCAGATACACATAGATCATATACAGTACATGCTTAGCTAAATTCATGCTCTGTATTTTGGGAATAATTTTACTGGAACAGATTCCTGCCCGACTTGTCAATAAAATATCATATACTAGCCCCCTTCAAACCATGATCTTAAACATCTTTCTAGATTAAATTGTCTCAGCATAGACAATAGATAAATGTGAATATATATATGCATATTTATCTTGAGTTCCGCTAATCCTACTGTTCTCTTAAAGACCACGTCCCTCAGGTCATTACTTATTGTCTGCCGAGACAGCTCCAATAATTTGTGATGATTACCCAAAATGAACATATACATTAACAATCGTACAATTAATTCCTGACATTCAGACATCAGGGAGAGACAATAAACGTTTCTATCGGCTACAATTACTGACAGTTCTGCGCAAAACTAATACTATCGACCAAGAGTTAATAGATAGTTTTTGGTGCCATGCTCTGTTCCTATCGTGACAATGAATAATTATATTGACATATGTTATTTTATATGCACACAGATGATAGGGAATGGATAACCTTCTGCTGATGCAATACATAAAAGAAGTTGACTGAATGCTATTAGTGGTCATAGATTTGCTTTAAATATATTTAGCAGATTCTGTCTTAAGATCGTTTCACTCCATTTCTTTTGAATTTAGGAAGAAAACAGTTATTTGTATTGTTTCCGGCATCTGATAATTGTTGTCCCCGAATCAATATTGCATGACGGCAAACGTGAGAACACAAGATTATCAGAAGACATTGGAAAAAATAACTAAAGTATTCATGCCCCTAGTACTTTCATGAATGGGTGTTTTAGCTGAACAATATAAAATAAATACAGATATCAATATGTCACGTCTATTGTGACCTTATAGAGTGCGAGAGGGTATTAATACACCATGGTCAATGTCCCGTGAAGGCTTTTTTTACATGAAAAATGGACTATTAGCTCTCACTAACCATTTAACCCTCGAATTTATTCCTGAAAATTTCAATTTTCTCATAGAAAATGTCTTTTGCAGACCAAGAGACTATTTTTGAAATTTTACCACTGGAATGATTGGCTCGGTTATCGAGCCAGTCATTCCAGTGGTCAATTTTTTAAAAAGTCTTCCATTGGTCTGCAAATAGACATTTCTCAAGACCACTGAGGAAGCCATTTTTGGCTGATATGAGGGTTAAGCAACAATTTCCAGTCAAATTCCTTTTCAAAACAATGAGCAGGTGTTTACTTTCATTAAATATCATCAATGGTATAAAACACCACATAGTAACAAATTAAAAAAATTCTTTATGACAAATATTCTATTCGATATTGTGAGATAAATTTGCAACAACCTTCAGTCAAATTAACTTGAAAATATTTTAAAACTCTCCTGTTTATTGTTACTTTGAAATGACGTGATACTGCGATTTCAACGATGAAAGTATTAGGGAATGGCAACATTGAGAACATTGTCTGCACAGCACCAGCACTTTCAAAATGCCATCTTTTCTTTGACAAACTTGTTCAGATTATTGACCCTAGTCAGTGCACTGGAATACAGGGAATATAAAATTATCAATCAATCACAGTTACAGCACAATGCAGACCATCATTTTCAATCATGCCAGACTCTCAAAAATAATACAAATGCCAGGATGTGACATTTGGACATATCAAAATGGGATTTCTTTCTACGAGTCATCAATAATGTTTCAGAAAAATATGCTGCCTTCTTCAAAGTAGTTGACAACAATATTCTCCATATTAGCTTAGGTATTGACCCGCCTACACGAGATTCCTCTCCTGACCACCCACCACACAACAACTGACACCTGAAATTAACACTTTTCACCATACTTCCCAGATCCTTGGTGTTGTCGAGTGCCAGGACGGAACATCAAAAGACTCCCATTACAATCATATGAGGGATTTGGAGGGCCAACGAATAAGAGACGATACATGGAGCTATACCAAAAATTTAACCAAGAGCTCAGGACCTCAATATAGCATTTGCTTGATATAAGTAAGCATGTTACCCAAATTTAGTCCCAATAGGGTGAACCCATCCAGAGACATAAGACAATGCATGGAGCTAAACCAAAAACTTAACCAAGTTTGGACGCTGACAGACAGATGGATTAACCGAGGAAATCTCTCTATTTGCGAAAATTCTAATTTTCACCAATAATGACTATGATGTAGAGGACAGGTTAATTTACTTCATTGTGATAGCAAAGCCTATAATTGCTACAATTCTGCAAAGAAATCTTCATGCAGGTGAATTGATGAATGAGTCAGCTATCAGGCTGTTACTACTCTCACCCACCCACCTTGTAACCAACCTGGTCTTTCTCATGAAATATTGATGTGGAGGGAGAGCTGACTCATCAGAAATGCTCAAGTACAGCTCTCTATGTGTGCAAACTATGCTTTGACTCATCTGTCAATCTCAGGCAGCATCACATTGATGGTCATGATAAAGTGCTCTGTGAGTCTCATTGCATAATAGCATGACGTTTAATCACTAATCAATGAAGTGCAATAATACAGACACCACAGCGTGAATTGTGCATTATATATGGCTATATAGTTATTATTGCTATGATCAATTCTTAACAGTCCCTGATCTCTTTAACCGTTAGCACTCTGGTGCTAAAATATTAAAATTTTAAATTAAATTAAAAGATGAACTGGTGTTCATTTTTCAACACATTTGATGGGAGATGGTGCTGTCATAGATAGCAACATCTTCCAGCAAAATTATTGGAAAATGTACACCAGTTTCTTTGCTATTGACACAGTAAAATATAGAATATTGACGAGTGGTAATGGTTAACCAAACACTGATCACCAAAGATGAGTTTATTTAATACATGTTAGTCAATAACCAAAGGATATTAACCCTTACCACTCTCATGTCAATAGTCTCTCTTTTACCTTGACAATAGCAAAGAAACCCCCAACAGACCCCCTTGTGGGTTGGTCTGTAGTTTTATTAACCACTATAAACATACTTACCGTTCAATCACTACTTGCTAAATCAAAGCATTTGCATTTAGCACCAGAAAAAGATTTTTATGCTTGCTTTCATACCCCCATATGCCCATACCAACTCATCACACCCTCAACCAGGCTTTTGGTAGAGTACACTCTCACCATACAGCCTGCATTAGACTGGCACCAGTCTATACTCACACCTAGGTCAAAGAGCATGCACGCGCATGCGCAGAGGAGGCTAAGAGTAACATAGAACCACCGTTCAAATTCAGATGCAAGAAAGATTCTCAAATCACTCCCATGCGGGGTGGCTGAGATCGGGTCATAGTGATTGAACGGTAAGTATGCTTATAGTGGTTAATAAAACTACAGACCAACCTACAAGGGAGGGGGGTCTGTTGGGGGCTGTTATTACACCACAAACATCTATTACCATTCAATCACTACTTGCTAAACCGATAGAATTGGTCAGTGCCCAACTTAATAACCCTTGGTGGGTGGAGATTCGAGAATCATAAACAAGAATAAAAATTAAACAACTCATATCCAAATGTTAACAAGAGGCCCAATGGGCCTGTATCGCTCACCTGGAACATTGGCACATCAAACTAATCTTACTTAAGTTTTACATCTATCGGTGTCACTTCCAATGACTTTCAGTCAAATGATTTAGTTTTCGAGATATTGACAACAATCTCTGGACTGTTTTTTTTTGCATTAGTGATTTTGAACAATGTTTAAGTGAAAATAGATGATATCAGTGCTAACAACAGCTGGTTTCTTAACTGCCTCACTGCTGCAAGCCAGTGCAGCCAAAAATTTCAATTTTCAAAAGCTCTTGACTTGTTGAATATTTTGAAAACAATTGGACTGAAAGTTGTTGGTGGCTTAGCCACCAACAACTTTCAGTCCAATTGTTTTCAAAATATTTATCAGGTTCAGAGATATAACCTTTGGAATATGTCGTCTGCAAAAACTCAGTCAGACGCTTACTAGAGGTTTAAATACAATTTGAAGAAAATGGTCTCTAAAGGCAGGTAGGTGGTCTTTATAGCAGGTTATTCCCCACCACCACACAATCCATTTAACACACGCACATCTGGCTGAATCACCAAGTTAGCAGCAGGGGTAGGGTGAGCTGGAGTTGCTTTAGAAAATAATTTGACTGAAAGTCATTGCTGCCTTAGGCAGCAACAACTTTCATTGCTGCCAAAGGCAGCAACAAATTTCAATCAAATACATTTCAAATATTTTTAAGAGCATAGATGTCAGAGCACATAATACATATCTTAAATATTTCTGCAGTATTGGAAAGGTTAATCTGTTAATTGGAATTTAATATCTAGTTTGGCAATAAAATCTGACATGGTGATAAGACTGTGGGAACGAACCATTTGCCCTATGAAAGTGAGACTGCAAATATTTAAGGAGTGATAACTCTGGCATTTGACGTCCTATCAGTTTCATTTTCACAACACAGATATTAGATGCCGTCATTAACATTGTGACCAAGTTTGGTGTCAATCCGTCAAGAAATAACAAAATGAGCCATCATTGTTGGTGACGGACAAACAGATGGATGGACTGACATACAGAAGATGGATAGGGTTATCGCTATACGATAGCTGACTGACAAGTAAGCGGAGTTAAGAAAACCAATTTCGGCTTTTTTGAATATGGCAGCCAAACACGCTAAAATTTGATTGGTCCACGGCGGCCATGTTTTTTACCTATCAACTTCCCATGAACAAACTTTAATGGCCCTTAGTCCATAATCATATCCCCAAAATTTCAGCCCGATCCGTTCAGCGGGTCTGCAGAATAAGCCGTTTTTACGAAAACTAAGTAAGTCATCCAAGATTGCCGCCGAATCATTTGGCCAATCAAGTTCCTTCGAACAAACTTGGTTCAGCTCTTGCCCTATATGATATTTCGTGAGTTTTGAATCAATCCACCAAGCGGTTTCGGAGAAGATTTTTAAAGCCATTTCCTAAAATCGGCCAAAATCCAAGATGGCCACCGGCCAAATCAGCTTTGTTTGTACAAACTTGGATCCCTATGCCCTAAGGATACTTTCTGCCAAATATAATTGAAATCGGCCCAGTGGTTATTGAGAAGTCGTTTAAAGGAAAAAGTTGACGGACAGATGGACAGACGGACGGATGGATGGACGGATGGATGGACGCCGGACAGACGCCAGACGGTTGCCATGGCATAAGCTCACTTGGCCATTCTGGCCAGGTGAGCTAATAAATTAACATAATAGTGCATCCATAACAAATCACACAGTGATTATCAAACAAGGAAAGTCATCAACTCAATGAAATAATCAAAACAAGAGACCATTCTCACCATTTCTGACAGACATAAAGACTAGCGAAACTGGTGAGATGTGCTTGGTAAATGGTCTTTGGCTTGTTTTGTTAAAATCATTATATTTCTACAAAAGGAGGCAGCTGGGCTCTGATCCTTTAAATAGAAAGTGGTAAAAGTTGATTCAGATTTCCAACCTGCAACTTACATGACGTCGCCCAATGATGAGCCAACAAAAAGAGCAAAGGAGGTAGCCATATCATGAAAATCGTACACCTTGACATGGGATAAATTGATCTTACCAGGGGAAGCAATCTCATAGACTAATTTAATGGTCTCGCAGATCCATCTGGAAACCGAGGTCTTAGAAACTGGTCTAGCTACCTCCGCCATGTACGGGACCCAAAAATTTGAAGAATCGGATCTTTTAAAATTGGTACAACATTTATTGACTTTTAAGGCCCTGACAGGACACCAGAACTTGTCGGATGGCAAAAAAGATGATAAGGAATTAAGAATAATCGGCTTGGCTGGGTAACGGTTAGACTGGGTTTTCGATAAAAAATCCCTTCTGGGATATACAACTAGATCGTTCCTAGATTCGATAAATCTGTCTTTTGCTGTGGAAAAAGTATGAATTTCGGATCTTCTCCTAGCTGAAGCGGCGGCAACAAGGAAACACAGCCTTAAGAGTCAATAGTTTGAGACTGATAGATCCAATTGGTTCAAAATGGAGACCTGCTGATACTAGAAGAATCAAGACCAAATTCCAGGAGGGCAAAGGCTTAGCAGAATCTTCGAATCCGCATTAAAGAGACAAGGAAGGGAAGAAGCCATGGAAAATCTAAAACCCCTAACGGTGTTAGCTGATAGTTGAAAAGAATCGAAAAGACATGATAAAAAATCTAACATCTGGGAAATAGAAAAAGAATCGGGCAAGAAACCATGGTTTGAACACCATTCTCCAAAGATTTTAAGATGACCCTTGTAAACTTGACGTGTTGACTCCCTCCTAGAAGAGTCAAGGATTTCCTGAGACCTTGAAGAAAACTTAATCTCAGGGGCCGGACACTCGATATTCTCCAAACGCACAGACTGAAGATTTCTGAATTTGAATGAAGGCACATTCCCCTTACTTGAGAGAGAAGATCCGGGACACTGGAAGAAGATGAGGAAAGTCTACCAGAAGATCGAGAAGGTCTACGAACCAGATTCTCTTCGGCCAAAAAGGGGCTACCAGAAGAATTTTACAGATCTGGTCCCAGACCTCCTTCAGAACCAACGGAATGAAAATTGATAGTGGGAATGCGAAGGCAAACATTCCTGTCCAGGATTGAGACAGGGTATCCACCACCAGAGCCTGACTGTCCTGAAAAAGAGACATGAAAGAGGAGATCTGGGCATTCAGACATGTCGCAAAGAGATCTACGTGGGGACGACCCTGATGCTGAAAAATTGCTTAGACAACCAACTTCTTTAACTGCCACATGGAGTGGACAAACTTGCTGGGTCTTACCAACTGGTCCGCAAGAATGTTCAGTCTGCCTGTGACATGACTGGCCACTAGAAAAAAATATTGGTTCTTGCGGCACCACAACAGATTCCAAATTTCCATACAAAGAAGTGAAGACCTCGTTCCTCCCTGTCTGTTGATGTAGGAAACTACCATGGAATTGGCTGATCGAATCGAGATCCTGAAGCCTCTCACTCGATCCGACCATGAGAGGAGAGCCTTCTTGACAGCCCACAACTCCAAGATATTGATGAAAAGCAGTCGACTCCTCCAGGGACCAAAGACCAGATATCGACATGGAGTTCCAGACTGCTCCCCACCCCTCCTGGGAAGCGTCTGTGAAATAATCGCCTGAGGAGAGGTCTTGACTAATGGGACACACATCAGAAGCAGAGAACGATCCTTCCAAAAGTCTAAATGAGGGATCAATTGTTCTCTGATGGGAATATGATGGTAAATAGAATGAACTGACTGCTTCCAGAGGGACATCAGGAACATTTGAAAGGGTCTTCTCATCAGCTCCGCCCAAACAATGACATTCTCGACGCTGACCAACAAGCCTAGAAGTCTGAGAAAAAATCTTGCCCTGACTGAGAAAGAGGATGTCAGAATGTCCATAGCCAACAAGATTGCCTCCACCCTTGCCTCTGAAGGAAAGACTAAACCCTGAAACAGGTCGAAAGAGATGCCTAGATGGGTGAAAACTTGAGAAAGGGCTAGGCATGACTTTTTGAGAATTTTAATAATCCAACCTAGCCTGCATTACAAACTGCCTACCCCTGGAATAATTCTTGAAATAGTTGAATGTAGAAATTATACTCGAGGAAATACATGACCAAGGATAAATTGTCTGGATTGATAGATGATGAAGAATTCCTGCTGCAGCTGAAATCTATGCAGCGGGATTAAATCCTGGATCTAAATTTCCTTGTAAAAAATGTGTCCACAGACAGCTACATGACTCTAGATATGAACTCTTCCTTTAACAAGAAAGAAAATGGAAATGAAATTCTGAAGTCTTTCAACATAATAAGAGAGGCCCAGAAATAGATGTCAGAACAAGGTCAATAAAAATATAAAAGCGATAGAGCAAGAACTCCCGCTCTATCAACAGAAGAAAGAATAAAATGAAATCGACATAACATGAAATGTTTCATGCTAAAGCTGGGCTTAATTTCTAGAAAATCGTGGCGAGCTAAAAAAAATAGCTCTCCATGATCAGTGTTAGGCGAGTGATCACTCCTCTAGCAGAATGAAAATTTGCAAATACATTTGTATGAGATTAAATCTGCGCTTACATGTAAGAAGTAAAATATCTAAACCCTGATCCAGGGAATATTTTGTTGGAAAAAAATTGCATAGCAGTAACTGCTAAACAAATCGAATAATGCATAGCAGTTCATAGCACTTGCATAGCAAACAAACTGTGTTGAAACAGGTTGGTGTTCCAACAAGGATGAAGGACTACCAGACTTGGCAAATCAGTAGTCCGTCTAAAAAATTAGATAGTCCGTAAGGCGTGTAATATGCGACACGTAGTTTACACAAATTGCACAAATCTGACATGAACAGATGGTTGAATAATTAATATTGGACTTCTGAGAATGTTATTGAGGATGGTGTATCAGTCGTCAGGTCTACAGTAGCCAGTATTGTTATTTGTCAGTATAACATATGTCAGATTCAGAATATGCATGTACTGGCTCTAGCCAAGGTCAGGGAGTATAGGAAACCTAAAATAATACGTATTGGCAGATTTGGCAATTACATTGATTGGAAGCTGTTGCTGCTTAAGGCATCAACATATCCCAGTCAAATTATTAAAAAAAAAATCAATAATGTACCTCCCATGAATACTGTGATTTCATTGACTAGGGTTAACATATATTTTGTAACTTACCAACCTACATCACATATCCCTTTCAACTGGTAGGCTAAACAAATTACACATCATTCAATACAATGTAAGAAGGCTGAATAGCATTAGTGCTTAACTGGAAGCTGTTGCAGGCTATGGCAGCTGTGAGCAACAGCCCCCCCCCCCCCACCCTTAAAACCTTGCAACATATTCAACAGCTTATTAAGATGAAATTGAGTTTCTGCGATACTATGACTTCAGTTGAAAGAGTTAACAATTTCTATTAAAAAATTACTAATGGTTGTTTTCTCTGGCTTAAATAATGAATGCTAAAAAGTTTTACTGTGATCAGCGTGTATCAATAAGCCCACCGTGTTACTAGTTGTACTACGATTACTACGAATGCTATATATAGAGATACTACTATGTCATTCATAAAATTACCATGTAAAACATTGTTTATTTTCTTTACTGTTGGTAGTTTCCTTGCGATTCATTGGTTGCTTTCTATATAGTTATATTTATTAACCAATAATCTTGCGAGAAAGTATGTTCCCGACTTTGGGCGCATGCGTCGATCTTGGCGACATGCCATTCTAAATCTGTTACTTGCGCGAATCAAGTGATACGCCGCCGTAGCATGGTTAACTATACTGTGTCGGCCTTGATTTGGGGATGCGCTAACAGGAGTTTAGCATTCCCGATGATATAACTCCGAGACAAACATTGTCTAAATCGACCAGAATCAGCCTAGATAAACTAGTAGTTTTAAAGTTTATCATAACGCTAACTAATGATGAGACAATGATCAATAGCCATACCCCCCTGTAGGAGAATTTAGATTTACAAGAGAGTCTGTTATGAGCAATATGTCGACGACCGTGAATACCCCGTGATACATATTGTGAGTTTCCAACTGGTGTCCAAACTCAAAACTGAAGTCTGTAACAGTTTATTATTATACCAGAAGAATGAAGCCGCTAACGCATGCGCACATCGCTAGCTTTTAGAATTTTGATCTATAGAGTGCTTACTGAACTCACATCACCGGCGGTCATTTGTCCCATAGTGAAGGAAGGTATGAAGATATGCACTCTATAGCTATATACGTCTATGGACTATATCGGAAATCAGTCTCCAACGCATGCGCATCTCGCTTCCTTACTAAATTTGACAAGTGTTTTACAACTTTTAGCGACTTTTTATCAAAAATATTTCAAAATTAAGTGAATTGACTGAATTTTACATCAAAATTATGTATCGCAGCAAATAGCTATGCGAAGTTGTGAATGTGTAGCAACAGGTACTCATTTGCATCACATTTTGCGATGCGATACCGCTCAAAATATTCCCTGTGATCAAAGATTTGCGATTAAAGGTGAGATATTAATTGCTCTCCTTGGATTAAAGTTACGCAAGCTGCGATAGCTCGCCTAAAAAATAATGCCATGCTAAGCAACCTAAAAAATGGGGATTACCCCAATAATACTAAAGTAATAAAGATCGAAGTCTAAATTACAATTGCGCTAAAATATTGTATTCAGATACAGCCTTGCATGATGCAGAACGTAAATCAACTGTCAAAATGTGAGTAATCAAATGAAATGTAATGTCAACAACATCCCCCCACCCCCTCCCCACCCCCAGCCTTGAATGGGAGAACTAAAAGGAAAGGAAAAGACTTACATTAAAGTTACCAACATTATCATACTGGAGCCATAGGGCAGATGTTGAATTAAGTATATAAACTACTTAATAATATATATAATACTGAAGTAGCACCTGAATTAAAGCTATCAACTGAAAAACCCAGCCTATTAAGAGGACATAAACATAAATTAAGCAAACAAAGATCTAAAAAGAATATAAGACTTATTAGGAATAATCTGCCAACCAATGTAGATAATGCACCCAGTTTAAATGCTTTTAAAAATAGATTGGATAAGGCCTGGAGAAACCAGGATGGTTTATTTAATTATAAAATGCCCCTGATTACCGGAAGTCACACAGTTAACCAGGGGCCAGATGAAGAAGATGTGGTTATAGAGGACTAGAGCCTGAGACCACTCAGCACCTAGTAAGACCTAGTAAAGCACCTCTATGAGAACAACTAAAAAGAGGAAGGAAAATATAAAAATAATTCAAGAAACCTACTAACCAGACAAGAAAAAATAAGAGACTCAAGGCTATTAAGAAGATATTAAACTTACATGCCAGAAAACCTGATCTCACACATCTGCCCCCCCCCCCACCCCCCACAAGACAGAAGCCAAGGTACAGAAACACTACTGAAAACCATCTACTGAGAATGACAAGGAACTGAATAATACAGTAAAACCTACCGAAAAAAATAAAGCTATGAAATAAACATGCATAAAGACAACTTCAAGGATCAGCACAATAAACTCTGATTTAAAGGAGAAAAAACCAGAAAACTACAAAAAGATAGAAAGATATCATGAAAGGAATTAAAGGGGAAAAAGGAAGAATCAAACTGACAGATAAGATGACGATCTACAGCTACCGGAAGTAGAAAAGAAAAAAAATGTAAATTTACTAGCCGAGAAAAAATTACGCCGAGATGTAATGAAAAAACTAGCTTTTAAGTAAAAGGATAAAACTAAAGGCTGGCCAAAATTTTAACAATAATAGCGAAAAGGGAAGAAAAACGCTGAAATGACGAGGTGAGATGAAACCAGGGTGAAATGACTCGCCATAACCATGATGACAGAGAAGAAAACTGACAGTCACTGAAAAGGAATAGAATCAAGAGCGGCACCCTGAGAAGAGAATGGATCCAAGAATGATGTCCACAAAAATAAGCCACTAAGAAAGGAGAAATAATGCATAAAAGGAAAAGAAGAAATAAAAGCCGAAATTTGGAATAAAGAATTACGGTAGAAAAATGGCACTGAATTAACTCCCTTAGGTTAAAATAAATATGTCACCCTGACAACATAAGAGGAGAACGAAGCTGAGAAAGGCTGAACAGCCCGAAGACAACTGGCCTTCTAAAGGTCGATGAAAGAAAAAATTACATATCTAGAGATGATGCGTAGAAACTTAGTCAGAAAGAGAAATAAATAAATCAATAAGTAAACTAAATCCGAAAGAAGAAAAAATTAAATAACGAAGCATGGGAATGTAGACTAACTGAAAATACATGCTTGATGATAGAATACAACTGCCGTATCGGCTAAGTGGTCTATTTAAACCTACGATAGGCATATATGAAATAAGCTAAACCAAAAATCCCATACAGGAACCAGTCAGAAGAGTCTTTAATTATGTCGAAATACTTTTACTGCTAAAGAATAAATGCTGAATGTCTGTATAAATTCAAAACTGTCAATGTCTCTGAATGTATATTTTCAGTCATTAAATATTCCAATTGTTAAAAGCAATTGCGGAAATAAGACTAACTCTTAGGCCAGATGATGACTAGGACCTAAGAAAACGAACACAGAAATTGATGTCCCTGGGACCGTAAATGACCATATCCCTGGATGAACGAAAAACGGAAGCGGAAAAAATCTTGGAACCGTAAATACGTGAAGCGGAAGTCAAGGAAAGACAGGAAATACGTGAACCGGAAGCGGAAGACGGAAATTGACCAGGATCCTGAAGACCCTGCAGATCAGTCAAACCGGAAGTCATACGGGAAACGGAAGCGCGAAGACATGAAGCTGAAAACTGGAAATTGACCAGGATCATGCATACCGGAGTGATCCATAAAACCGGAAGTCAAGCGGCAAGTGGAAGAACAGACACCGGAAGTCGACTTGTATCATGCAGACCTGATTGATTAGCAAAACCGGAACATTGATGTCCTGTCGACCCAGGACAACTGAATTACCGGAAATAGAAGGACCGGAAATACGGGGACCAGAAGAAACATTCAATTTATCCTCAAAAACACCCGGAATTAAAACGGGCGACCTACGAACGTTGCCCATAACTGGAACAACAGTGACTTCTACATTGGCAATAAGTGAACCGGACACGTCCGGCACCACCATTTGTGGGTCTTGCCTGGCCCCAAGATTTAGGTAGGTTTGAGAATTTGTTGACCTACACGAGCCCACCATTCTCTTCTTGTTGTCCTTTTTCCTGGCCTTAGGTGAACTCGCCACCTGTCGCATAGTGTGGGACACAGGTTTCCCCCACTTACGGACTTGGCCGTTAAGATTCTGACCGGCTCCTTCTGAATCACTGTCCGTTTTCTCTGCCTGATCATTGAAATAAATCTTTTGAAAAGCTGGCAACCACCCCTTGCAAATACTGCACATAACGAGAGGTGTACATGATGTACACTTAAGGCACACGTGCCCTGCGAATTCAGAGGGGTGATGGCGATCACACTTAGACGACGAACATTTCACCTTTGCTGCTGATTTCAGTGAATTCTATAAGCGAAAAAATAGGAAAAGATGAAGCATACAGCTTGTGAAATCTTAGAGTAGTGAGTATAGACTGGTGCCAGTCTAATGCAGGTTGTATGGTGAGAGTGTACTCTACCAGAAGCCTGGTTGAGGGTGCGATGAATTGGTATAGGCATATGGGGGCATGAAAGCAAGCATAAAAATCCTTTTCTGGTGCTAAATGCAGATGCTTTGATTTAGCAAGTAGTCATTGAACGGTAATGGATGTGTGTGGTGTAATAACAACTGGTGTACATTTTTCAACAATTTTGGTGGACGATGTTACTGTCTTCGACAGCACCATCCTCCACCAAATTTGTTGAAAAATGTACACCAGTTCATCTTTTAATTTAATTTGAAAATTCAAAATTCTGACATCAGAGTGTTAAGTGTTAAAAAATAATGTAAAGATAAACTTTTAGTTTTTTATCTGATAAGAATACACCAATAACTTACAGAATTTGTAGATTCACTAATCGCTTGAAGATACCATCACTTTTAATTATCTTGAGATCATTATGAGACATCTTCCTGTAAACAGATTTATTATTTACTGCTCAAAATGGTGTATTCCAGTTTATCAATCAATCATACGTCATAATCAACTACGTGACATATATGATGTCATAATTAACAACGTCATGAATATTATGACGCAGTTAAGTTCGTCACTAACGCATAATTGATGATGGACTAAGGATTGTTGTATGAATTGTATGTCTTTACAATTTAACAAACATGCTGTTGAATATTTTGAAACTAATTTGACTGGGCACAACATCACCCAGTCAAATTGGTTTTAAAATATTCAACAGGTTACCTGTATGGTTTTCTGGAAATTGAGTCCGGGAGTTCATGGATCGATCGATCCCAACATGAGCCAGCTGTGGGTGATGGACAAAGAGATGGACACTGACCACACAATCAAAAGCCAGTAACCTTAGGTTCAGTCAGCCCAATTCATTTCAAATCATTATTAAATCAGTTTTTGAAAAATGAAAAAAAATCAAGACGGCCATATGAAAAAATTGCTCAATCAGATTTCTGAATAGAAGTTTGAAAGCGTACTATGGTAGTGTCCTGAATTATTACAGAATCAGTAGAAGAAAGATTGGTGTACATTTTGAAAACAATGTTGCTGAAATCTGTGGGTACCACAGAGTGCAACGGCGTACGGAAGCATAATGTTTGCAAAATGAACACCAGGGATAAAATGAACACCAGTGATAAAATGAATAGCAGCCATAACATTAAAGGGAATGAAACTAGGAATATGAAATTACTGTGGTGAATGGATTATTGAGCTACTCATTTTATAATGGACCGTTCAAGTTTATAGAATCAAGCATATGACATCATAATCAACTATGTGACGTGTAGGATGACATCAAAATCAATGATGTCATGAATGATGTACATAAGTTTGTCACAAATGCTTAATTGATGATGGGCTAGGCTTTATTGTATGAACTGTATGGCTTTACCATTTAATAAACATTCTGTTGAATATTTTGAAACTAATTTGACTGGGCACTGTTGCTGCCTCACCCAGTCGAATTGGTTTTAAAACATTCAACAGGTTACCTCTATAGTTATCTGGAAATTGAGTCAGGGAGTTCCGGGATCGATCGATCCCAATATGAGCCAGCTGTGGGTGGAGCTTAGCTAGAGATGGGTGGGGCAGTTGCTGCCCAGTCAAATTAGTTTCAAAATAGTCAACAGCTTACCTACATTGTTTTCTGGAAATTGATAGCTAGAGTTCAGGGATCGATCGGTCTCAACACGGGAAAAATGTGTGTGGAGTTTACCTAAAGATGAGCGGGGCATAGCTAAACAAGAATTCTGTGGAATTAAATGTCTCGCCTGTCTCCTGTTTGTCACAGTGGCATTGACCTTTGACCTTGTGACCTCAGTGTTGTCATGCTGCTTCCTAACATTATAGGTGACCATATATTCAAGCTTTGTTCTAATAGGATTAACCAATCCTGAAATATAAATGATCTGCTGAATGTAAAAACTTAAGGTTAAAAAAGGAGAGGTCAAGTAGCAATATTAGAATGGCTTTCACCTTTGACCTTGTGAGCTCCATGTCAACATCCTGTAATCTCTTGGCATAAGCAACCATGTACGCAAGTTGTGTCCCATTAGGGTTAAGCAATCCCGAAATATAATATGATAAGATTTGCTAAGCCTAAAAACTTAACATTGAAAAACAACCAGGTTTTGTAGAGGTCAGAATGACGTTGACCTTCGACGTTGTTACTTTAGTGTCAGCATGCTGTTTCCTAACATTATAGGTAACAATGTATCCAAGTTTAGTTCCAATAGGATTAACCAATCATGAAGATAAGTCAAGACGTTTTACTAAACGCAAAAACTTAACATTGAGAAACCAGTTTTGTACTAAGGTCACAGTGACCGTGACCTTGTGACCTCAGTATCATCATGCCGCATCCTAACAGTATAGGCAACCACATAGCGTAGTTTAGTTGCAATAGGATTAATTGATCCTGAAATATAAGCTGAAAAGTTTTGCTAAACGCACAAACTTAACATTGTTGAGGCCATCGCCGGAAAAGTGACACATATGTCTCGCTTTCTAGTTCGCAGGCAATGAAGGGATTGAGCTCCCACTTCTACCTGCCACCCCACTGCATTCAAAGGATGATTGATCTATATGTAGTAGCAAGAATATTTCCTATTTAATTGGCAGCATAAAATCTCAATACTATAATGGGAGTTGTAGCCGGGAGCCATCATTGTATGAAGTGGCCTTGTCAAGATGAGCAACAATATTATAACATTAAGTCTGATTTTCTATTAGATTTTTAAATGTTGTTGAAATACCTACAATGTATGATAAAATATTGCAATAATATAAGTTTTCTGTCAATGCCATTATCTTAAGATATTTTATTTGCACAGCAATCTTTCAATACTAAAACATCAGAAAGCTCTTTGTTCGCTATAGGGTAGAAATGAATTCAGCTCTAAGAAAGATTAATAATCATGTTCTATAATATATAATTATCTGGTAAAATCTAGGAATAAAAGGGTTACAGAATGAAGCTTTGTAGAGGATTTTCTAATTCTATTCACCTCGGGCAGTGATTAATTTCAACCAATACAATAACAGAATGTTTAGAGGGATATATGACAATGGCTATGCCAACAAAGAAAATCGGCAATCAGATTAGTAGTTGCCATTTGCCAACATGCTATCAGATAGCAAGTGGGTAAGTACTAATCTGATTGCCGATTGTCTTTGTTAGTATCAAAATGTACACGACAATATAGTAAAAATGAATTGGAATAATGTCTACAATATTTACTCAGGTATTTTATTAGTGATTAACAACAGGGTATGAAAATGGATATTTTGAAAAAATCATGACTGAGAGAACGATTACAACAACACACACAAGGGGCCTATATTTGCTCACGTGAAATTATAGGCATTTCAACTAGACAAGCCATCACTTATAATAGAACCCTAAGGTTTTTGTCCAGAATTGTAACTAGAACAAGGATTGGTTAAAATCGGTCCAGTAGATTTCATGAAGACATTCTAAACTTCGTATTGCTTTACTATCGAAGTTTTTGGCGGGAATCTAATCCAAGATGGCTGCCAACCCACTTATCCGACAATTTTGAAACAGTTTCTAAACCGATTTCGGCTTCAAAATCTATCAAATAAAATTTTTCAATATGACACAGAATTCTGATTGGTCGATGGTAGCCATGGTTTTTTTTACATACCAATTTCCCTTTAAAAAAAGAATGGCCCTTAGTCCCTAATCATATTTTGCTAATTTCGTCCTGATCCCCTCACCAGGGCACTTCTAAAATGGCACCAAATCTAAGATTGCAGCTGCCCAAATCGGCCAATCAGTTTCGTTTGAACAAATTTGCATTTGTCTGCCATAAGGATGCTTCCTGCCAAATATAATTGAAATCAGTCCAGTTGTTCTTGAGACATCATTTAAAGAGAAAGTTGATGGATAAATTGAGGGATGGACAGGTGGTCGCCATTGCATAATCTCACTTGGTTATTTTTGCCAGGTGAGATACAAATTTGTACTGTTACTTACGGCTATAATATAACTCTCTGTTAATTCATCATTCATTTATGGAAAACTTCTAAGTATGGGACGTCATTTGACTATTTAAACTATTGAGAGCTGAAGCATGACGATGTAATTAGAATTAATAGAAGAGTAAAAAATGTCAAAAAGATGCTTTTTGATTGGTCTAGCTGTTTGAATTATCCAATAACAAGTGACATGCTATAGTTGCAGCTCTGTAAGAAATGTCAAAAATTTGACAGATCGACAGATAGAGAGACCAACAAACTGACGTATACTAATTGCGAGCTGCAACTAATAAAAAGTTATGTTACAAATTATGCTGCTAATTTAATACAACCATGAACTATGCTTGTTACCAGTTTTATTTATGCTAGGTCATGGGGTCATTCCACTATTGAGTACAAATGCATGACTTATTTGCTACATTGTTTATTTAATAATTGGATTGCGTTTTGAATATGCATGTGATGTGATTTAATTGTTTTGTAAAATTATTTACGGAAATATGTAGCATATCTGGAACTTATTTGGAGCTTACACGTGTACACACCCACGTGTAAACAAATATCTGCATGCAAACACACATACTGATTTATATCTCTTGCAGTTGCTAAGTCTGGAAACAGAAAGTTCATGAATGTGTTGTATGAGTGGTGGGACGGGGGCAGGCATCATCACACAACACTCCTTGTGTCCTCAAACATCCATGTCCATTTTAATGCTCATCATTGGGTAGTAAAGCATAGATGTGACGACAATAATATATTTTCATGTAGACCTGTTCAGCTAATTTATTCTGTTTCAACTGATAACACAATTGAGTATTATCACTACGACTTGAAATTGAATTCAATTTTGATAAGTTAATGCTTGTAGAACAAAGCAAAAAGTCGGTACAACTTTCTTTGAAACTTTTCTGGGCAAAATGATTATATTTGAGAATTAAATAATTCTTCAAATTTTGAAAGAAAAATAATTTGGATGGCGTTTATTGAATCCCAAAGTGAGCGGAACTGTTTTCTCCTTGATTACTCGCTAACCTCACTCACCTCAGTATTTGGACTTAATTTGGAAGTCGAGTTTCCTTTCACATTTTGGCAACATGCTATGTGTTCTGACCAAATATCTTTCTATCTTCAGCTCAGCAAGTTTCTGAGATGATTCACTAACCAAGCATTCATAGAATATTGCCTTTGCTATTT
Organism: Chaetoderma sp. LZ-2023a; assembly: GCA_034401795.1. Lineage (NCBI taxonomy): Eukaryota > Metazoa > Mollusca > Caudofoveata > Chaetodermatida > Chaetodermatidae > Chaetoderma > Chaetoderma sp. LZ-2023a. Next base: position 78,796,521 of record CM067369.1, on the reverse strand, counting down.
TTGAATTCATAGCAAAGACAGCAGTAACTCAAAATATTGGAAAGCTATTATAATGTAAACCTATAACAATCCAAATATCAATGGAACTTATTCCTTATCAATTCTTTAAGTCTTAGCAATTGATTGTGATCAATATTAGTATTAGGAACTAAACGAAACAACGGATTTCTTTTTTCACGAGACAGTTGATACTTGCCACCCTGATAATTCATGATATTTCCTAAATATCGACCTAGCTTTCATTAATACTCAGAATTAAAAAGAAACCGCCACCACTGAGTAGGTTACACAACTGACAGACCAGTGGATGTGCAGCCCAAACTCGCACATGCGCGGGGCTGACTCATTCTATTCCAAAATATTGGCTGACGTAATTGCAACATAAAACGCCGATAGACCGAGCCTCTGTGGGATGGAGAGGCCGGGATCGTATCAGCGTGGTATGTATCAACTCTCTCGTGAAAAAAGAAATCCGTGATTTTGTTTATTTCACATCAAGAGTATACTTACCACCCAGATACTTCATGATATAGCCAGAATTCATAAGCGAATTCGGCGGGAGGGAGGCGAAGGTCAGAAGACCGGCTCATCCCTGGAAGAGCAAGCTTTTGCTTTTAGAGCACAACAAACATCTGAAAATGCGTATGTAAACACAATCAGGAAATGATTTGGACATCGGATAACACGACCGATGTTGAGAGTAATGACCGTTTCACATCCGCTACCCCCCCTCTTTTAAAGAGGGAGCGATGACCTCAATGTCCTATACGCTCTCTATATACTTGTGCTAAAGTACGATAAGACATCGGACGAAAGCTTAATTTCGTATACTCTCAGATGGAACCCCAAAGAACACAAAACCATCACCATTTTATTAAGTAATATAAAAAATGTGACAAAAAATAACCATCACCAAATATAGGACTAACCTATTTTGACGAGATTCCCCTTTGATCACCGCTAGCGATGATAGGTACAGTACAGAAAAGTGGGGATTCCCCCCACTAAATTGCACTGAGTGTGAGTCAACGGCCTTATGTACAATATTTACAAATTTATATACAGATTTAACGTTTCTGTAAAATCCATAAGGCGAGTGGATTTTGACATGTCACATAGGTAATGATTTGTAAAACTAGACTCACAGTGCCATTGTGCTACTGACATAATGTAATCCACCGGCACTCCGTTAAACAGAGCCGTGGATGTCACTACTCCACGGACACTGTGAGCCTTGGCCATGTCAACTTGTTTACCCGTGGCGGCTTTGTGGCAATGCTGGATGCATTCCACAATCCACATAGAAATGGTATCTTTAGAAGCTCTCCCATGGGGGGTCAATGTAAGATAGCCATAAAGCACTAGGGTCTGTCCGCCATTCCTGTGCACATTGTTTATAACATGTTAATGCATGGACTTGACACCAAACCTTTGAATTAGGATCAAACCTAGACAAAGCGGGTAAAACTATAGGCTGACCAGGATATTTTAAAGACTGGTTCTTCGCCATAAAGTTAACTCTAGGTAGAAGCCTAAGGCCTTCCACTGTCACCACAAAACGGTCTGGCTCTGCTGACAAAGCATGTATTTCACTTCTTCGTCTGGCTGAAGCTGCAGCAATCAGAAAAACTGTTTTAAGTGTCAACATTTTCATGGAAATGGGAGCTTAGTGGTTCAAAGGGTTTATCTACTAACACTTGAAGTACTAACGATAAACTCCAGGACGGAATCACTGGAGGATTCCTTGGTCTTAGATTACCCATGCCTTTGATTAAAGTATTTAGATTACATACTTCATCACTTCCCCTAATAGCCAAGCAAGGGATAACTGACATTAAAGCCGATTTGTAGTCAGAAATAGAGTTAGGCTTGAGGCTATAGGCATCAAAAAGGTGACAGAGGACATCGGCTACTACCTGAATAGATGCTTCCATTGGATTAATACATCTTTTTGAGCACCATTCAGCAAATCTGTTGATTTTATAATTATATGCTCTGGAGGTTGACCCCCTTCTGGCTTTTGCCATAAACATGGCTGCTTGCTCAGAAAAACCCTCCTTAACTGCTGATTCCTTGACAACATCCACGCAGTCAATTGGAATACTGACGGGTTGTTGTGCAAGGCCTTGCCCTGGAAGATTATGTTGTCCATCAGAGGCAGAGGAACAGGATTGCAGACCAGAAGGTCCAGCAGATCCGTATACCATGATCGACATGGCCAATTTGGGGAGATCAGAAGCACTTGGCATTCCTGCTGCCTGATTTCCTGGAGAACTTTTGGAATCAGGATTGCTGGCGGCAATGCATATGCACACATTCCCTCCCAACTGATAGCTAACGCATCTATTGCGATAGCGCTCGGATCCGGAATCGGAGAGACGTATGTCGTCATCTTCGCATTCTTGTTCATTGCGAATAAATCTATGTTGGGCTTGCCCCAGTGGTTGAACAGGCGATCCGCCACACATTGATTTAGTTGCCATTCCGTGGGAAGAATGCTCATTCTTCGGCTCAATGAGTCTGCTAATAGATTTAGCCTTCCCAGAATATGAACTGCTTTCAGGGAAATCCCATGATCTAGGCACAAGCAAAGCAGTTTCCACGTCATCATACAGAGACTGGGCGACTTCGTTCCGCCGTGTCGGTATATGTAAGTCACTACAGTTGTATTGTCTGATCGAACCAGAACACTCTTGTCCTTGACCTTCTCTAGGAAGTGTTCCATGGCTAAGACTACTGCTCGCATCTCCAGCAGATTGATATGTTCTCTTGACTGATCCAGATTCCAAAGCCCTGATACTTTGTTTTCTTCCAGGCAAGCTCCCCATCCCTCCATTGATGCATCTGTGTACATTGTTAACTGAGGGTGGGTAGGTGACAACGTCACCCCCGCCAGGAGATTTTCTCTCTTCATCCACCATTGAAGGTGGTGAATAAGAGGTTCCAACACTGACACTTTTGAGTCTAGGAAATCCGTACTCTGGGTCCACTGTGTCATAAGAAATAACTGGATCGGTCGCCGGCGTAAGGCTGCCTGAGGAATGACTGTTTCCAAAGAAACCATCAACCCTAACATTCTCAAGTAGACCCCTACCAGGACATGATGATTGTTGCACACTGACTGTATGACTGAGATGAGTGTTTCTACTCTCTCTTGAGATGGATAAACATATCCTATCTCTAGATCGAAGAACATGCCCAGGTAAACAAACTTCTGGGATGGAGTCGCTCTGACTTTTGAAAGTTGATTATCCAGTCTAGATCTGTAAGAGTTTTCAAAACTATCTCCAGATTTGCTGATAGACTTTTTTGACTGTGTGCCTTTAACAGCCAGTCGTCTATGTATGTGTGGATTGCTATGTGTCTCCTGCGGAGGTATGACATCATAGCTTTGACCACTCAAGTGAAGAACCGAGGAGCCGTCGATATACCAAATGGGAGAACCCTGAATTCCCATTGGCGGCCCTGAAATGCAAATCTCAGGAACCGACGAAAGCTCTTCGCAATGGGAATGTGAAAATATGCATCTTTTAGATCTATTGATGCTTTCCACATTCCCTTCCTCAATCCTGCTAACACCGTTCTCACAGTTTCCATTTTGAAACTTGGTGTGAGGATAAACCTGTTGAGCAGTTTGAGGTTGAGAATTGGTCTCCACCCTCCAGTGCTTTTTGTCACTAGGAACACAGTTGAATAATAACCCAGACATTTTTGTGCCGGTTGAATAACGTGTTTTAGCATGAGGGATTGAATTTCTTCCTCTATACACAACCGTTGATCTGGATCTCTTGGATGTTGAGTCCAGATCGGAACCAGAGACAGGCACGATGGCTGATTTGAAATCCAGTCGGGATGGTAACTGACTGAAGGCCATCGCAAGACTGAGTAACCCGCTCCCACTCTTGCATGATGGCCTCCCATGGGTGCACCTAAGGACTGAGCCCTGTCTCTGGTGGTTGTCCTAGCAGTACTGGTGTGGTCTTTTTGAGAGGCGACCCATCAGGTTCGGCTCCCATGACCAGAACCCTGTGCTCCTTTACCAGCGCCACGCGCACCTCGGTATGCAGGCTGTCTGGCGGGTTGCGCTGGAGGAGCATGCGCTCCACCCCCCTAGCTGGCTGACGGCGTCGTTGCCGTGGTCGACGCTGCGTAGGTGGTTGGTCTCTGACAAGGCCACCACCACCACCACCTCTAGCCTGCTGAGGGTGGAAGGCAGGGGGCGCTGCTCGATCATGCTCCCTGCGGAGCACTTCAAACTGCTCTCACAGCACCCTCTGGTTGTTCACCAGGTTTACGGTTTGTTGTTGGTGCAGACATCCTTCACCTCCAAACAACCCTGGGCCTGCCATCGGCGGCCGAAGAAGCCGATTGTACAGGTCCTGCGAGGGGCACAAATTGTCAAGGGCAAATGTGTGCCTCGCCTGTAAACTCCTGGTTACGGATCTCGTCATGCAGTCCAGAGCCAGGCTAATGCCATCCTGGATGGCTCTCTGGACTGCAAGAGGAGAAGTTTGGCGGGCCACGGATGCTGCTACTACCCCCTGTAGCAGCTGGGAAACGTGTGAGAGAGCCGAGATGGCTCCTCTCATACTTTCCTCCATGTCCCGCAGCGCGGAATTAGCATTGCGCAGAGCACTAGCGCACAAGGGTCCCATGTCAGACTGGGACCCAGGCCACGTGTCTTCGCCCAAAGCCACACGGTCATCCGTGCAAGGCTTTGGAACGACGCCATACTTCTGATATAGATCAGAACTTATACGGAAGCGCCATGCTACCTCGCGAGGGGCCTTCGCAAGGCGTCCTTTCGGCAGAATGGACGTCTCTGCCGCAGCGAACATATCATTGATATGCTCCGCATACGGTAGAGATGGCATGGTGCTCGTCACCGGTTTCCCTCCCAACCACGGGCACTGGTCCCGCTGGGAAGCTGGTGGATCCACCTGGAGTTCTGGCTTGATGTTCCCCAGCCATTGGCAAGCATCCAGCCAGTCTTCCTCGGTGGCCACCAGTGAATGTTCGACGAGCCTAGGGCCTTCATCGTCCTCAACCACATTCACTGGTGGAGTAATGGCTGGAGCTGAAGATATGCCTGGAAAGCCAGGGAAGCCATACGGACCCGCAAGGGATGGCATGGCTTGTGCCGTGGCTATTCCAGGAGCTGGATCTACGGCGTCATGGGAGGCTAAAACATGACATCACAGTCTGGGCCTTCCTCACGGTAACTCTCGGCAAGCCGAGGGATATGGTATGGATGGCCATCGGCTCCTAGCCAGCCTAGCTATTGAGCCGTGAAACCCACTCCCGAAGAAGTAGTTCCATGGAAAAGGTCACCCATGGGCCCTTGTGGGGGCCCATGGGAATCCATTTCCATGGCCATCGACTCATCGGTAGGCCATAACAGTGTCTTCTTCTTCCTGCCCAGAAAGTTTAGATGCCAAGCTTGAAAATGGATCAAGCTCGGCCTGGGCAGGAGGGATATCGCGTGAGGCGCTGATACCCTTAGCCTTAGGCTGCTCTAAAGCACTCGATAAGCGAGCGTCCGAGGCCATGGCTTTCGCTCCCGGGTCCACGGGCGAGGCAAGCCTCAGCGCCGGACCAACGGAAGCCGTCTCTGAGTCTATAATGAAAACTGGTTTGCTAAGAGAACCAGACCCAGAGATGGGAACACTCTGTCCTGGAGCAAATGAAGAAGACAATGACGAACTTGACCTGGGAAGCAAGCTGCGAAGCAACTCCGGGACAAGATCCGTGATCGTCTTCTTCATTTCTCCCATCATTTCAAGACGGAAGGCCTCCATGTCTAGCATGGACTCCTTCCTCTTCTTACCACACTCCTTTTCCAGACGCCTCTTCTCGTCTGCCGCCCGGTCCTTTACCTGCTGATTTAAAAAATCAGTTAATACCTCCACCGGCCACGACTCACATACATGGCAATTTAGAAGAGGCCCGCACGTACTGCACCTAGTGCAGTCATGAGGGAAAAAGTGGGCCTTCACAACACGATGGCAGGAGGGGCATTTGTTCTCAATTACCCTCTGAAAAAACACAAATGGAAACAATTAGTTTTTAGTTACGACGAACCAAAAAACCAATAGCAGAAGGCTAATAAGATCCATAAGGAAAACTTTTGACCATCAAATGAAAGATAAGCCAGGCCCATAGAAAAAACTATAGGCCTGACAAAAAGTAAACAAATCCTAAAACCTTGTTATACTTCTTTAAGAAGACAAGGGAGATATAAGAATTTGAACTTGAATACTTGAGAGGCAAACTTTTTTAGACTCAGCTCAAAACACAGATTCATTAGTAATCAACCTTTATAAGCACAATGAACCTATGCAAACCATCAAGAGAGATAAATAACTCAACACTCAGTTACAAAACTTCTAAAATATTTAGAAATAAAATGACTGAAATTTTTTCTCTCTCCTAAATAACCTCATAAGATGACCTCTGAGGACGAGTGAAGTCTGATAAACAACACAGGAATACCTGATCCCGAGTCCAAAAACCCTGTGGTGGGGAGAGAATGCAGAGAAATTACTTCTTATGGTAATAACTCCCTCAGCAAACTCATAATAAAATAGAAGGACCCAGAAACCAAGTATAAATATTGTTTAAATAAAAGGATACCCTTCAAATATCAGCTCATAATAAATTGACTAAAGTACACCTGATGGCTTGGACCGGGAGTATCCTCCCGCGACTTGGCAGCATCAGACATACTAATAAACAGTCAAACAAGTTGCAAAACAACTCAAAGCAAAAGCAAGGCTAAAAAGCGTGTTGCAATGGCAGGTCAATATTTCAAGAGAATGAGTCAGCCCCGCGCATGTGCAAGTTTGGGCTGCACATCCGCTGATCTGTCAGTTGTGTAACCTGCCCAGTGGGGGGCGGTTTCTTTTTAATTCTGAGTATTATTGAAGCTAGGTAGATATTTAGGAAATATCATGAAGTATCAGGGTGGTAAGTATACTCTTGATCTGAAAATGGTATTAACAAGAGCTCCGCAAATGGCGCATAATACCCCGCCACGATGACAAACCAATGAATGAGAGCTACCAGAAAATATTTATTTCTTCCTCACACCCATCAGACCAGTCATCCTTATGAAGTGTCAAAGTGATTCATTAAACGGTCAAGGAGGTATCGTCCGGAAACCAATTTTCAAGATGGCTGCTGCTGACTGGCAGCCATACTAGATTTTGGATTATCGTAAATTTCGATAAGTTTCTTCACCAGACATATTCCAATGACCATAGGAAGTGATCCAATAAATGAAATCCAGAAACCAACTTTCAAGATGGCAGCCCATGGCTGGCAGCCATCTTGGAGTTCGGATCATTGTCAATTTCGATAAGTTTTTTCTCCACAGCTAGTTCAACCACCCTATGAAGTTTCAAAGGGATCCGATAAACGGTACCGGAGTTATCATTTGGAAATCAATTTTCAAGATGGCCACCGGTGGCTGGCAGCCATCTTGAGTTCATATCATTGTCAATTTTGATAAGTTTCTTCTCCGAGGTAGTCAAACCACCCTATGAAATTTCATAGCGATCCGATAAACGATAACGAGTTATCATCTGGAAACCAATTTTCAAGATGGCCACCAGTAGCTTGTGGCCATCTTGGATTTCGGATCATCATTGATTTTGATAGGTTTCTTCTGCAGACCTAGTCCAACCACTCTATGAAATTTCAAAGCGATCCGATAAATGGTAACAGAGTTATCATCCAGAAACCAATTTTCAAGATGGCTACTGGTGGCTGGCAGCCATCTTGGATTTTGGATCATTGTCAATTTCGATAGGTTTCTTTCCCAGTCCTAGCCCAACCACTCCATGAAGTTTCAAAGCTACCCGATAAACGGTAATGGAGTTATCATCCGGAAACCAATTTTCAAGATGGCCGCTGGTGGCCATCTTGGATTTTGGATTATCGTCGATTTCTATAGGTTTCTTCCCAAGACCTAGTCCAATCACCCTATGAAGTTTCAATGCTATCCGACAAACGGTAATGGAGTTATCATCCGGAAACCACTCTGCCACCCGCACGCCCACCTGCCCGGACGGATGGACGGCACAATTACATAATACAAAAAATTTGGCGGGGTATAAAAAACAGTCACAAAAAGTATTTGATGAATTAATTAATAGTAATTATCAATATGGAGTTTATCATGAGAACGAATCGATAGTTAGACGGACAATAACGGCTTACAATGGTCAGAGATGAATTGATGGGTACATGAGATATTTTAACAAATAAAGTGTGGTCATGATAGCTTTACTCACAGATCAGTAGTGTACATTGGCAGGTCAACAGGGAATTCCATAAAACCTCGGTTTGAGCAGTCCACGACAGTACTGGTACAGCTACAATGCTGTGGACACTCCCCATCAATAATACACAGCCCAGCCTGTTCAGTCCTATATATCTCTGTGCCTACAAAAACAGCAAAACACGGTTATGCGTCAGTAACGGCAGGAACCCCTTATATATCATTGCAATGAGCTTGAATCAATGGAGGGATCGGATCTGTCACTCAAGTATTTGATGCCATTATCAAATACATCACTTGTTAGCCAATGCTCACCTAAAATAAAGAGATTTCAACTAAAAGGGCCAACCCCACAAGTAGAACCTAAATATTTTTTGGCTGGAATTGCAACAAGACCACAGATACGTTCTAACAAATTTGGTTAAAACTGGTTCAGCGGTTCTTGAGAAGACATTTTTTAATTCACTATAACCAACATGATGCCTAAGGGCCTTGATGCTCAGCTGCCTAATAACGAAACAGCATGCTCTATAGGTTGCTTAAGAGAATTTATTTCGCAAATTTACTAATAATCATCATATATGTACATAATGTGCTGGCTGAATAGTTTATTATTGGTTCTAATGAGATTAACTTTGGACCTATACGCTTAACAAACAGGTTTAAAGATCTTTATACATATTTTTAAAACTATTAAATAGCAAATCAACCAATTAGGTTCTCTTGAACAAACCTGGTTCAGTTATTTTGGCTATTTCACTAGATGAAATTCCTCGAGTTTCACATCAATTGAGCGGTCTCAGATATCACTGGCCAAATCAACTTCTTTTGAACAAACTTAGATCTCTATTAGTCTAAGGAAGATTTCTGCCATATATCACTGAAATCGTCCCAGTGGTTCTTGAGACGACATTTGTATTTTTCCCCATTCTTTTTCTATAAGAGTATTAGCAGCACAATAATCCAAGATGGCTGCCGACCCATTTATCTGACAAAAGGAAGTGCTGATTTTGAGATCACCATATCTACAAACCTACATAAATCCAATTTTGACTCCAAAATTCATCAAATAAAAAAATTCCAATTTGGCCACCAAAACCTGATTCGTCGCTCGTGGCCATGTTTTTAACATATCAACTTTCCTGCAACAAACTTGAATGACTCTCAGTTCCTAATCATATTTCCCAAATTGCAGCACAGTGGGTCAACTAGCATAAGACTAGCCAGACAAATCAATCAATTAACTTCTTTTGAATAAATACAAATCTCTATGCCATAGGGAAGCTTCTTTCCAAATATAACTGAAATTGGTCCAGTGGCTCTTGAAAAAACATCACTCAAAGAAAAAGTTGACAGATGAATGGATGACGAACGGTCACTATGGCATAAGCATACTTGGCCATTCTGGCCTCGTGAACTAACGAAACATTAGCCTACAATGCATCCATACTCGTTTGGTAACAGTATATGATACACTATTGAAAGCACAGCCAAAGTTTTTGACTAATGGTTCCGATAAGAAAATTGACCTTTGCCCTATATTATCAATAAACTAGGTCAGACTGACCCAGTTCTTATATGGCTTGTAGCTTATACCTATAGGTACCCATCCTCCAAACATGCCACCATGGATGCCATACCCTAGAAACATTACAAGGGGGATGACACTGCTGTTTATCATCGAATCAGGCTCATTTTTATAATGGATAAATTAGATGAGTATAGTTTTGGCCAAGTTTGATCTAAATCCATCCAGACATAACTAAACGTCCCACAATTGTGGATGGATGGATGGACAGAGATGGACAGATGGCAAGACAGACAGATGGACGGAAAGGTAGACAAGACAGACAGACAGAGGCAGGCGGGCAGGCAGGCAGGCAGGCAGGCAGGCAGATAAATAGCCATTGCAGGTGAACTAAATACATGTGCGCTGAAAAAAATCAACCAATAAAAATTATTAGTGATAGTTCTAGAGAGTATCACCATGGAGTATTTCTGGCCAAATTTGGTTAAAATTGGGTCATTGATTAAAGAATTTCTGGACAGTTTTAATAGTCTAAAATCCTCACCTAAACAAGAGGCCCAAAGGCCTGTGATGCTCACCGGGACTATTAGCATTTGAACTATTTGCATTTAAATAGACAAGATGGAAAATTTTTGGAAAATCCAAGATGGCTGCCTAAGAATTTCTCAATTAACATGAGTCAGTGGAGAGGCACCACTGACTCACCACATGGTGACCAAGGTGGTGAGCGGCCAAAAGGAATCCGGGACAGGTGACAAGATGATGATAAGACAAATGATTCAGTACCAAACAAGACTCTGAATAGAAGTTCTGGAGCCTACCCCCATAGGATTATTCCAGCCCACTTTGAAGAAAATCAACAAAGCGGATTAGGAGGAGATACCCTATCGCCATCTGAGGATTGTTCCACCCAAGTTTCATCCATTAAAGGTTTATGGAAAATTTTCTGAAAATCAAAGATTAGCCGCCGGAAAAAGACCAATCAAAATTCTGACCAAACAGAAGTTCGAGTCTACGACCATAGGATCAGTCCAGCCAAATTTGGTTAAAATCTGCAAATCTGTTTAGGAGATACATTTCAAAGCAAAAGTTGATGGACAGATGGACGGATGGATGGTTGCCATGGCATAAGCTCAATTGGCCATTCTGGGCAGGTGAGCTAAAAGCTGAACAATCAAAATTTGTAACAAAAATCCTTGAACTTAACACCATAAGGTCCTTCTAGCCAAATTCAGCTGAAGATTTTCAGCAAAGAAATTGACCGACCAAACTTTTTAATAGATCTGGAACCTAGCGCCATAGAATCCGTCCAAACAAATTTGGTTGAAATCGATCAAGCGGCTAAAGTCTAGGATTTTCATGCCAAAAATTAATCAATGAAAATTCTTAATACCTATCATCATAAGATCCTTCCAGCCAAATTTGGTTCAAATCCACCAAGCGGCTTCGGAGATACAGTATCAAGAAAAAATTGATGGACGACAGACGATGGATGGACACCATGGCATAAGCTCACTCGGCCATTCTGTCCCGGTGAGCTAATAAGATAGGTCAGTCATGAAAGTGGCAAATGTCTGTCACAAAACTCTCTGAATTGTATGTATGCCTTCTGTGAATTAAAATTTTTATAAACATTCTATTGAATATTTGTAAACTAAATTGACGGAGAGATGTTGCTGCCATAGGCAACAACAGCTCACTGTCTAATTAGTTTCAAAATAGTCAACAGCTTACCTGTAACGTTACCTTGAAATGAGGATTGTGGGAATTCATCGTTCAAAGTGTTACGGTCGATTCAAACATGCGCACAAAGTAGCCGGGTGAGCTTAGCTAGAAATAAGACGGCCATAGTTAGAAATATGAGGGCCATAGCTAGAAATGGGAGTGGCATAGCTAGAAATTTGAGCGGCATAGCTAGAAATGAGAGGGGCATAGCTAGAAATGGGAGTGGCATAGCTAGAAATGAGGGGGGGGGGCATGGCTAGAAATGCTAGGATGGGACAAAGCTAGAAATGGAAGAGTGAGATGACATACTTACCTCCCTAACACTCTTGATATACTAGTATATCGGCTCTAAATTCAATAATATTCAGAATTATAAAAAGTTAGGTGCGCCTACTGGGCAGGTGGAATGTACAAAGTCAAGCACATGTCAGACCCCACCTCTGCACATGCACATACTGGTACTTCTGTTACTAAATATTGGCTGACATAGAAGCGACTATTCAAATAACCAAAGGACCAGGCCTCTGTGGGGGCAGAGAGGCCAGGATCCTGTAAGGGAGGAAAGTATGTCATCTCACTCGTGAAAAAGAAATTTGATAAATTTTCTTATTTCACATCATGAGAACATACTTACCTCCCTAACACTCTTGATAAAAGCAAGAATTTTAAAGTGAATTTGGCTGGAGGGAGGCAAGGCCATAAAACCAGTTCACCCTCGAAGAGACTAGCTCTTTGGAATTTCAAGATTTAAAACATCTGAAATTGTGTCTGAAAACACAAACAGGAATAGAATTATGCATTGGATAATCGATTGGTGAAAAGAGATTGATAAAACGGAAAGTGCGCTACCCCTCACCCCACCCCCACCCCCAATCTTTCTGAGGAAGGTCAGGGAAAAAACGCTGCTCTAAATGACTAGCACGTTCCCTAACACTTGAAAACAAGTATTACTAGACATTGGAATCTTAAGCGCGGAAATCACCTCTTCCCCCATACAGATGAAGAGAATGTAACCAGAAATAGTAGGGATTCCCTACTAACAAATGTGATATTTGTAAATAGCAGAGGAGGAAAACTAATTACAAACTAGAGAACATTTACTGAAGTAACTGTAAATCTGCGATGACTGTGCATGAAGAAATAGTATAAAGCCTCTACTAATAAAGAGAGGAAATAAGATGTGTCTTCGAAAATGATCTTTGAAGTTGCATGATGAAAGGCAGGTAACTTATGCCAAACATGAAAACTTGAAAGCTTTACCCATGAATGACCTTGACCCCTAGTGAGATATTAAAATTTTCATTGAAAACTCTTTAGATCTCTGAATGTGCCTGAATCTGGCCACGTTTGAAGAGAATCGGAAGAAAACTATAGGAGATAGCGCTGTTCCAATATTGTTCCCATAGGTTTACTATGGGGCTATGTGGCATCCAAAAGCTGATTTTCTGGTGGTCGGATCAACTTTAAATTTGACACCAAGTCAGGTAAATATGAGAACTAGAAGTTCACCAAATTTCAAGTCGATCGGAGCAAAACCCATTTTGGCGGACATTTTGAAAAAAAAAATTTGACCGCGAGTTCATTTCTGCCAAAATAGGTTTTCGCTCACTTTGACCTCAAAAGGTGCGCCTGGTCCTCATTTTTCCCAAAAAGAATTTATTTCTGCAAAAAACAAAAACTGATACTTTTGGCCAAAATTTGTTCATGGTTCAGCAGATCCGTAAACCATGGCCAATTTGGGGCGATCAGAAGCACTTGGTATTCCTCCTGCTTGATTTTCTGGAAAATCCTTGGAATCAGGATTATTGGAGGGTATGCGTATGCATACATTCCCTTCCAAATGATAGCTAGCATATCTATTGCGATAGCGCTTGGATCTGGAATCGGAGAGACATACGTCGTCATCTTCGCATTCTTCTTCATCGCGAATAAATCTATGTTGGGTTTTCCCCAATGACTGAACAGATGATCGGCCACACACTGATTTAATTGCCATTCCATAGGCAGAATACTCATCCTTCGGCTCAATGAGTCTGCTAACAGATTCAGCCTTCCCGGAACATGAACTGCTTTCAAGGTGATCATATGATCCATGAACCAGCAAAGCAGTTTCCATGTCACCATACAGACTGGACATTTTCGTTGTGCTCTGGCGATTTATGTAACTCACTACTGTTGAGTTGTCCGAATGTATCAACACAAACCTTCCCTCCATTTCCTTTAAGAAGTGTTCCAGGCCTAGAATTACAACTCGTAATTCTAGCATGTTGATATTCTCCTTTGACTGATCCAGATTCCAAAGCCCTTATATTGTGGCTTCTTCCAGGCAAGCTCCCCATCCATCCATCGACGCATCCGTAAACATCATTATTTGAGGGTGGGGAGGGGTCAGCATGACCCCTGCCAGGAGATTCTCCCTCTCCATCCACCAATGAAGGTGATGAATGAGAGGATCCAACACTTGAATGTGTAAGTCCAGAGATCCTGAACTCTGCATCCACTGAGTCATGAGAAATAACTGAATCGGCCGCCTGCGTAAGGCCACCTGAGGAATGACTGGTTCCATTGAAACCATCAGACCTAGCATTCTCAGATAGACTCGAGCTAGAATATAACGAATGCTGCATACCAATTTTATGCACGAGAGGAGATTCTACACTCTCTCGTGGGATGGATAAACATATCCTATCTCCAGATCGAAGGACATACCCAGGTAAACAAACTTCTGGGATGGAGTCAGCTCTGATTTCTGAAAGTTGATTATCCAGTTGTGCGCTTTTAGCAACCAGTCGTCTATGTAAGTGTGAACTGCTATATTTCTTCTGCGGAGGTATGCTGTGATAGCTAGGACCACTCGAGTGAAAACCCTCGGAGCCGTGAAATTCCAAATGGGAGAACTTTGAATTCCCATTGGCTCCCCTGGAAAGCAAATCTCAGGAACCAACGAAAATGCCTTGCAATGGGAATGTTGAAATAAGCATCTTTCAGATCTAACGATGCTGTCCACATCCCTTTCTCTAACCCCAACAACACCGATATTATATTTTCCATTTTGAAGCTCTGTGTGTCTATAAATTTGTTTAGAGGTTTGAGGTTGAGAATTGGTCTCCACCCTCCGGTGTTCTTTGTCACAAGAAACATGGTTGAATAGAAGCCCGGGCAATCTTGTGCCAGTTGAATTGCCTCTTTTAGAATTAGAGATTCTATCTCCTCTTCTATGCACAACTGCTTGTCTGGATCTCGTGGCTTTTGAGTCCAGACCGGGACCAGACAGATGCAATGGCGGACCTATTATCCACTCTGGACTGTATCTGAGCGAAAGTAATTGCAAGACTAAGTGGTCGTGAATTAACCGCTCCCACTTCTGAATGTGGAAAGTCAATCGACCTACCACTGGTGCACCTAGGGTTTGAGGGGTGCACATAAATTTTAGAAGTATGCATGTCTCTGGTACGTGTGACAACACCAGAGTGGTACCCAAAAATTCTATTAGGCCATGAGGCCCGGTTACTACGCGCTGCTCCTCGCACACTGCGCCCAGTGCCACGCGCATCTCGGTGTGCGGGCTGCTGCCTGACTGGCTGTGCTTGGAGCGCTGGCTGATATACAGCAACACGCTGCTGCTGGCACGGTCCGCGAGGTTTCTGAACCCGGCTGGCCTGCTGGCCTCTGACAATGCCAGCACCGCCATGAGCGTACAGCTTATGAGCAGCCGACGGCTGAATACACACGTGTTCTCTGCGCAGCACTTCAAATTGTGCGCGCAGCGCCCTCTGGTTGCTAACCAAGTTCACTGTCTCCTGGAGCGCGACTTGAGCTCTTGGGACGGGCACAGATTGTCCAGTGCAAACGTGCACCTGGTCCTCAGTGACTTAGTCAAAGATCTAGTCAAGCAATCCAACGCCAGGTTGAGACCATCCTAGATGGCTCATTGGACTGTAACTGGACTAGGCTGATAGTGAGCCAAGGCTGCTACTACCCCTGATAGCAGCTGAGAGACGTGAGACAGTGCACTGATTGCTGCTCGCGAGCTCTCCTCGGTGTCACGCAGTGCGGCGTTTGCTGAGCGCATAGCGCCTGAGCACAGCGCTCCCATATCAGCATGAGAGCCTGGCCGTGTGTCTCCCCCCAGAGTGGCTCGGCAATGTCTAGCAACCTCACCGGGGGGGCCTTCGCGAGGCAACCTTTCGGTCTTATCAACTCCTCTTCCGCAGTGAACATATCCATGATATGCTCTGCATACGGCAGTGATTGAGCCGAGGTGACCATCGGCTTAGCCTGTAAACATGCCTGCGGGTTACTGGCGGCCGTTTCATCCATGGAAAGCTCTGTTCTGACAGCGAGGAGTCATGCACATGTGTCAGACCAGTCTTCGTCCATGGCTACTTGCGAATTGCCGACGAGCAGTGGGCCCTCATCATCTTCAATGGTATTCACAGGTGGGGGCCATGGAGGAGGCTACAGATGTACCTGACTAACCGGGGAATGCATACGGGCCTGCAAGGGCTGGCATGGCATTCTCCGCAGGCAGGCTGCACACCGGGGCCACATTCATGTGAGGGGCATAAGACACTAACACGCTCTGGGTTGTCCGTATAAGATTCCATGGCTATACGTGGTATCTTATACGGGTGGCCATCTGCTCTGAAGCGGCCCACAGGTTGAATCATGAACCCCGCTCCCAAGGGAACGGTACCATAAGTGCAAGCGGCCACACTCCCCATGAGAGGAGTGTAACCACTCGCATCCATGGCTTCATGGTCATCCCATGGGCCGAGCAGGTAGTCTTCGTCATCTTCCTGGTCAGGAAAGTTAAACTCCGGGTTTGCAAAGGAAGCTAACCCAGACTGACCAGGAAAAGCCCCATAGGCAGATGATGAGGGTACTCCGCGAGTGATCCCGCCTGATGCTACTTGCGCCGCTGGATCACCACGTGATGCAAACATCAAGCCTGGGTCGGAGTTGGCTGCCCCTGGATCATTGAAAACTTTGTCCGAACTAGGAGGGCATGATCAAGGGACGGGGGGGCTACCTGCACTGAGGTCGATGCACAGGAGGTTGAAACACCTATGACTGGAAGTATGCCGCGAAGAATGCTAGGCATCAGGTCCTTCAGCATCCTGCGCATCTCACTCACTAACTATACTTTGAAGGCCTCCAGCTCACCCTTCTCGGAGGCCTTCTTCTTACCCTTCTCCTTCTCTTTCCTCACTCTCTTGCCGTCATCTATCATCATCTTTGCCTGCAAAGAGAGGAATTCAGAGGTTAGATTCCTTCCCTCCCCACTCTTTACAAATACCACATTTGCTATTAGGCCTACAGCTGGTACAAGATAGGCAGAGGTGGGGGAAGAATCTAGCCTTAAGATGCTTAGAACATGACGAACGTGATGACTTCTGAAAGGAGATATATGAAGAGAATGAGTACGTAGTTTATTTTAAAAACAAAAAATTAAAAAACAAACTAGAGAGAGGGAGAGAGAGAGAGAGAGAGAGAGAGAGAGAGAGAGAGAGAGAGAGAGAGAGAGAGAGAGAGAGAGGAGAGAGAGGGTAACCACTTTTTTTACTGAAAACCTCGAAGGGACAGATGTCTTCAATTAAAAAATAAACACAGCCAGGAATAAAATGCGAATGTTAGAAATCTAAAGAGACTGATTATGACATCTGGCTATCTCTACACATTCATAAAATAAGATGTAATGACATCAAGAACCCTCTAATAAACAAGACAATATCCCTCAAGGTAAAGGGAAAAAACTGGCTGATTATGACATCAAATCTCAATGCAAAAGCCACTTCAAGGGGAGGAGATATCAGATTATGAATGCAAGAAATACATAGGACTACATACATTCATCACTCACGAATAATATAATACTATAATTATATATCTGAGAACCCATGCACAAACACAAGAGAGAATACAGTGCAATAAAAATGGCACAAAAAATTGATACAAATTTCAAATAATTAAGTGCCATAACTCATAAACTCACTTACCCTAAACAAAGGCAAACCATCCTCTTGTGCCGAAAATCACATCCATATGATCCGCCAAATCTGTAGAATCTGATGAGGGGATGGGACAAAAGGAGGGAGATATTTTTCGTTTTATATCTCCAACCCAGGTATAATCATTTGATATGTCAGAAAAAAGGAGACGTGATCGAACTCTGAATGAAGAACAGGAGCTCTACCATCATAAGATGAGCCTGTGGACACAAAGACACAAGGGATTAGTAGAACTTAGGCGCTGGGATAATTTAACAAGGATTCCCAGCATCTAAAAACGGATTAATGCCAGGTCGGCTACTAATGAAAACCGGTAACATATAAATGTTACAAGTCTTAAATAATATATGGAACAATATCAACTTAATGGACGATGAGGCAGACTCCTCTGACACTTTAGATTCAGCCATAGTGAAATGGATGAAAGAAAATGAATGAAAATTCTACAAAATAGAGCTTGAAATTGTTTTTAATGTTGCTGATAAGCCAATATATTAAACAAGAGGCCCAAGGCGCCTGTGTTGCTCACCTGGAGCACTCTAATTTTTTGTCAAAATTGTTGGTGGGTGGTTTAGGAGTAGTCTTCTAAATGAGTTTGTGGACATTTTTGCAAGTCCAATATGGCCGCCAAACACGCTACATTGTGATTGGTCCACCGCAGACATGTTTCTGACACAGCGCCTCTCTTGAAAAAACTTTAATGGCACTCAGTGCCTAATCACATTTCCCAAATTTCGGCCCAATCCGCTCAGTGGTTCTGGAGTCATTTTGGCAAAAATTACGTTATCCAAGATGGCCACCAGACCATTTGGCCAATCAGGTTCCCTTGAAAAAACTTGGTGCAGCTCTTGCCCTAGATGATATTTCATGCGTTTTGAATTGATCCCCCAAGCGGTTTTGGAGAAGATTTTTAAAGACATTTTAAAGCAGCTAGTTTTTTTGATGGATCAACTTCTCTTAAACAAACTTTAACAGCCCTTAGTCCTTAATCATATATCACAAATTTTGGCCTGATGATTTCAGCGGTTCTGGGGGAGAAGTCGTTTATGCGAAAATGAGGTCATCCAAGATGGCCGCTGAACCATTTAGTCAATCAAGTTCCCTTGAACAAACTTGGGTCAGCTCTTACCATAGATCATATTTCATGACGTCTGAATTGATCCCTCAAACGGTTTTGGAGAAGATTTTTAAAGACATTTCTAAAAATCAGCCGAAATCCAAGATGGCCGCCAGCCAAATTGCCCAATTGGCTTCGCTTGAACAAAATGGAATCTCTATACCCTAAGGATGCTTCCTGCCAAATATAATTGAAATCGGCCAAGTAGTTCTCGAGAAGACATTTTTAATTTCCCATTGCTTTAGTATGGGAGCTTTTGGCAGGAAAATGATCCAAGATGGCCCCAAACCATTTATCCGACAGTTTCGAAAATTGCAAATTTCAAATCAGAATACCCAAAAACCTATACAAAAACAATTTCAGCCTCAAAGTCCATCAAATAAAAAAATCCAATATGGCCGCCAAACATGCTATATTTTGATTGGCCCACGGCAGCCAGGTTTTTTGACGGATCAACTTCTTAGTCCCCAATCATATCTGCCAAATTTTGGCCTGATCCCTTCAGTGGTTCTGGAGAAGTAATTTTTGCTAAAACTAGGCCAACCAAGATGGCCGCCGAAACATTTGACCAATCAAGTTCACCTGAACAAACATGGTTGAGCTCTTGCCCTGGATCATATTTCATGAGGTTTCCTCAAGCAGTTTCGGAGAAATTTTTAAAGACGTTTCTAAAAGTCAGCCAAAATCCAAGATGCCCGCCGGCAAAATTGGCTGATCGGCTTCATTTCAACAAACTTGGATCCCTATGCCCTAAGGATGCTTCCTGCCAAATATAATTGAAATGGTCCCAGCGGTTCTTGAGGTCGTTTTAAGCGAAAGGTTGACGGACGGACGACGGACGATCGCCACGACATAAGCTCACTTGGCCTTTCAGGCCAGGTGAGCTAAAAACGGAAGTACCAGTATGCGCATGTGCAGAGGTGGGGTCATGACTGTGCACATTCCACCTGCCTAGTAGGGGCACCTAACTTTTTATAATTCTGAATATTTTTGAATTTAGAACCGATATACTAGTATATCAAGAGTGTTAGGGAGGTAAGTATGTTCTCATGATGTGAAATGGTAGGGGCATAGCTAGAAATGTCTCTACCTATTGTAGAGAATGATCATTGATATTTAACCTTTTAATGGTTAAGCCAGTCCATTTGTATGACAAGAGATGAATTTTGAAAATTCATAACTGGAATGCCTAGCGCAATGAAGGAGCCACTCATTCCCATTATTTTCAAAAATAGTCTACTCTTGGCCGGCAAACAGACAATCACTCAGCAAAAATGTAAATTTTCCTGACCAATCTTTCAATGATAATTATAACAATAATTAACAATAATTATTAAATTTATACAAACAGAGATTCAGTTTTCGCACAAAATATTAAAGTTATGCTAATAGTTGAGAAACTGCATTGTTCAGAGAAAGTTTAAACTTTAAACATTTAGAGCAGGCTGACAATAAGCTCACTATAACTCCAACTGAAATGCCAGTCTGATACTTTAGCCATGTCTAGGCAATAGAGGCATCATTTCTCATGTCAGATTCATTGATATAATTTGAATCCTGACTTCCCAGAATCAAAATATTAAAGTAATTATACAGGTAAGCTGTTGAATATTTTGAAACTTATTTGACTGGGTGCAGCAACAGCGCCCAGTCAAATTAGTCTCAAGATATTCACCAGCATACCTGTATAGTTTTCAGGGATTCCTCCACTGTGATACTGACACAGATGAATGGACACGCACCACAATCAATGATGTGGAGGCCAATAAAATATGTCAAATGTTTAACAGCTATTTATCCAGGCTCTTGACATCACACATTTGCTACTACAGCATGAATATGCTTAACTCATTAAATGTCAAGTTTGCTCAATAAAATAAAAATATTTGTCTAAAAAATATCCATGTGCGAGTCCAGAAATTATTTTGGAAAATATACCATTGGATTGACAGGCTCAAATATGGAGTCAGTCATTCCATTGGTAAATTTTCAAAAATAGTCTTCTTTTGCTGAAAGCATCCATTAAATGGTTACTATCATGGTGTTACCTTGCCCTGTAGGTGGGGCTTAGAATACACCTTCCGTATCCTCTGCGTGTCGTAAGAGGCGACTAAAGGAGGTAAGGCTGAGGTAACCCTGACAGAAACCTCGAGTGCTGAAGACGGAGGTTCCAGGCCGCACAGCGCACTCTAATAAACCATGGATCCACGCACTTAACGCTTATGATCATGTCGATAGTCACTTACAGGACTGGCGGTATGATCAGCGAACGAAAAGAAGAAAAGATGGTGTTACCTTTACACTTGAATTTCTTTTTCCTCGTTTGGCTAATCTTCTTACGCTTCATTCGCCGTGGCATTTCACACCGTGCGCCGCTTGTCTCCACTGGGTTTTTATGCAGGTAGTCCGAGAGCCACCTCAGGTTGCAGTCACAAATAAATGGATTTCGGGCAAGATGCCTGCCAAAAGTTATTATACAATATCAACTACAATGCCAGAACACATGCATGTACAAATTTTTATTGTCATATAATCAGGTTAAAATGGCATAGATGCAACCAGCACACAAATTTAGCCCATTGGTCAATGATGCAGAACCATTAACCAACTGATTATCAGCAGACCAATGGACCATTCCTGTTTTAGCTATGCCCATAGCTAGGTAAGCTCCAACCACACTTCACCGTGACTATCAATTTCCAGAAAACTATACAGATAAGCTGTTGAATATTTTGAAACTAACTTGACTGGGTGCTCAGTTAACTTAGTTTCAAAATATTCAACAACATCTTTATCAACCCTTTTATGGTCAAATTTGGTCAATTATCTCTTAGAAAAAGCTCATCTGCGCGCTAACAGAAGACAATTTTTGAACATTTATCACTGGAATGACTGGCTCAATTATCGCTCCAGCCATTTCAGTTGTAAATTTCCATAAATGGCCCTCTCTTGGCCTGCAAATGGACATTTCCCAGGACCACTGCAGAGGCCGGTTTTGGCCAGCTTGACCATTAAAGTGTTAAATAGTAGACATACAATTCGTACAATGCTTAGTACATCATCAATTAAGCACACATGACAAACTTATCTACGTCATTCATGACGTCATTGATTATGACCTCATCCTACATATCATGTAGTCGATTATAATGTCATATGATTGATGGATAATTACTGGAAAGGTCCATTGGTGAATGGTGTGGATCCTTTAACCAAGTGGTTATTGGAGCAACCACTATTCAAAGGAGTATGGCTTAATAGCCAATAGGTTATTGGCATGACAGTCGGTCAATGGCACATGGCCCAATATTCATATGCTTATCAGCATGTATATTTGTCAATAGTGCAAAACCCAACCGCCAATAGGAGAGTTGTGTTGATGTTGGTTATGTTTCTGCGTCATTGAACATTGCTATAGTACTGTTAACCAATGGACCAAATTGGTTATTGTGGCGCAACATAGACAGTCATGACAGTCCAGGTGAAATGGAAGATGGGAAACCATATTTATTCATGGGTATGTGGCATTGGTTGAACCATGTTTGACCATGTTTTGTTAAATAGCCCACTTTTGTTAGGTGGGCTATTATGGTCTACTAGTATATAGCATCCCATCCAGTATATAGCAATCCACCCTATATATAGCAATCCACATAGCATATACCATATTTTAGGGTCTGTTATACGCCCCAATGGCTAGGACGCAGACACAAATTTCACCCAAATCTGTGCAAACAAGTGTTTATACAGGTGTATAACATGCATTCAGACTTTGACAATTATGTCCAAAATGTAATTTTATTTGCATTAGAACACTTAAAATCCTGCTGCCATTTGCAACAGGGGAATCCCGATCTATGCTAACAAGAGTGAGATATCATCATTGGTCAAGCTATTCCTCTGTTGTAGTACTGCGAGAGATGAGTATGAGATGTATCCTCAGCTCAGTTGAGCAAAATATGTATCGGTGCTCTAAAATAAATTGGCATCATGAAACAATAATATTATAAGAATTTGGCATATATTATTGTTTTAAAATTTGCATCAGAAAGAGCATTTGTAAAACAAGAGGGGCAAGGCCTTGAGACTGTGCAGCCTAATATCCAAGATGTCCGCCGGCTTTGTTTGAACACTTGGATCTCTATGCTATATGGATGCTTCCTGCCAAATATAATCAAAATTGGCCCAGTGCTCCTCAAGAAGACACTTTACATTTCCTATTGCCTCAGCATAAGAGTATTTGGCGGGAAAACAATCAAAGATGGCCACCAAACCATCTCTCCGACAGTTAAGATAGTGGCAAATTTGGAATCCGTATAACCAAAAAACTACATAAAATCAATTTTAGCTTCAAAATCCACCAAATTAAAAAATCCCAGATGGCCACTAAACACACTGCATTTTGATTGGTCCATGGTGGACCAAATTTCGACACAATTCATTCGACAGATCAGAAGTTGTTGTTTTTTTTGAGAAAAACAAGGTTATCTAAGATGGTCGCCAAAGCATTTGGCCAATCAAGTTCCCTCGAACAAACTTTGTTCAGCTCTTGCACTAGATGTGTCATGATGTTTGAATCAATTCCCTAAGCGGCTCCAGACAAGTTTTTTAAAGACGTTTAAAGAAATCGGCTAAAATCCAAGATGGCCACCAGCCAAATTGGCCGATCAGCTTCATTTGTACAAACTTGGATAACTATGCTTAATTAAAGAATAAGTTGATGGATGGATGAGGGATGGACGGATGCTCGCCATGGCATAAGCTCACCTGGCATTTCAGGCCAGATGAGCCAATAATACACTCTCACACACACAGATACCACCCACCAACAAGTCCAACCCAAACGTGTCCATCCAGACAACCACTCACTCCACAACATAGAGACTCACCCACACACCCACTTAGACCCACTCAACCTCCCACTTAATAAGCCACCCACCATCACACTCGCACTCATACCCACCAAATAACCATCACTACCTTCCTTCACTAACCACTCCATTTCACCCACCTCCACCCCCGCACCTACTCACCCTCATCCTATCCCCACCCCACCCACCCCTTAAGGTATCTTAAATAGTAAACAAGGCATTTCCTGTCTTTTGTGACCCCAAGTGATGAGTGACTGCTTGTCTTTTGTGACCCATGTGATGAGTGACTCCAAGTCTTTAGCTCCATCTGTGATGAGTAAGTGCCTATCATTTGTGACCCCAAGTGATGAGTAACCACTTGTCTTTTGTAACCCCTGTGATGATGACTCCCTCTGTCTTTAACTACAGCCTGTGATGAGAGTGCCGATCTTTTGCGACACCCCCCCCCCCCCCCCCCCCCAGTGGTGCATGATCGTTTGCCTTTTGCGACCTTTGTCATGAGTGATTCCAGTTAGCGACCATCTATCACTTGTGTTTGGTGATGATTGTGATGAGTGACTGCCTGACCCCTGTCTGCTGTGCCAATCTATCTTTAATAGTGACCATTTTCTACTTACATACAGAAGCACCTCATCTATTATTGCATCAATGTTGTGAGGAATTAATATACCCATCCCTCGTTCAAATTTGTTCAAACATAAATACTGTAATAACTTATTGCAAATATCACAATCTTGTAATCCTTTAAAATTCAAGGCAGCCAAAAAATGACTTCTGCAGTGGTCTTGAGAAATGTCCATTTGCATACATAGATTATTTTCGAAAATTTACCACTGGAATGTTTGGCTAAATAACAGAGCCAGTCATTCCAGTGGTATATATATATAGAAATAATCTATTGGTCTGCAAATGCAAATTTTTATGAGAAAATTGGAATTTTCTTGAATAAATTTGAAAG
This sequence comes from Chaetoderma sp. LZ-2023a, assembly GCA_034401795.1. Classification (NCBI taxonomy): domain Eukaryota; kingdom Metazoa; phylum Mollusca; class Caudofoveata; order Chaetodermatida; family Chaetodermatidae; genus Chaetoderma; species Chaetoderma sp. LZ-2023a. The sequence goes on along the minus strand of CM067369.1, from coordinate 78,772,030 downwards.
TTGAAGGGTTAAATGCAAGCACTGATGTGAAATATGAATGCTGGCAAACCTGCTGTGTGACCAGCTGATGGAGCATGACTAAATGATCACTGTAAACTACTTGTCACTTAACTGTTTGCCAGTAATTATGGTCAGATGGCTTGCAGTGGTCAACACAAGCCACTCACCAGAGCCTAGCTGTCTTTTGGGTCCATTTATTAACCCTTTCACTGACAAATCCCACAAAAGGTTAATTCTTTATGATATAAAACGTATTCTGTTGAATATTTCAAAACTAATTTGACTGGAAGGCATTGCTGCCTAAGGCAACAACCGTTTCCAGTCAAATTAATTAAAAAATATTCAACAGTTTTCCTGTATGGTTGCCTTGAAAATGAGACATAGGGAATTAATTGATGAAAGAGCTAAGACAGGTCATCCCATAGACCACCTGTTTAAAAGCACTGTCATCATGTACTGGGAAAAGAACACCCTCTCAAGCTCTTTTGACTGTACACAGCCAAACAAACAGAGAGATAGTTGACAATGATAAGCCATCTCTTACAAGGATAAATGAAATAATGATTAACAGCTTTCAATAATTTATACAGCAAACATTCGAACAACTTTATCTGTTTCAAAATATTGGCGTATCTTTTTATTAATATTACCATAACACATAAAGTTACTTGAGAGTGATCGCCTTACAAACTACCCAGAAGATTCACAATACAGATTTATCAAATAATATTCATGACTTATATTATGTATTCAATATTTGCACCTGTACTATTGAACATAAGTGTATGTTATTCATCTTCCTTGTGGCCAATTCACTTGTGTTATTTCAAAAGAGGAACTGATATAAGCTGTTGCTGCATAAGATAGCAACACTTTCTGACACACAATTCTTCAAATGGACGGCAATTTTATTGCCCTATCTATGTAACTTAATCTCGATCCCACAACTAGATGTTAATAGCAGTCTGTTATTAACTACAAAAGCCAAAGAATCTTTTTCAGTCAAAATATGGCTTTATATTTATTTTCTTGTTATGATTTCATATTGACGGCGTAGACTCATTCATCAGTATGTCTAGCAGTGTGAATAGAGATTTATCGGTTGTGCTCACGACAAACACAAACGATTAAAATAAGATAGATCAAAGTGAACACAGGTGTTTTAGATTTTGTATTCATACAGTAGGCTGGGAGATCAGGTGAATGGCATGAAAACCCTTAAATTTATATGTGTGGAATACAAAAATCTCCAATTCCCATTACGGAGGCATTCTGAATGTGTGTCATGTACATTTGACATAAATAATAAAAATATTAACGTGTTTTCTTTTTGATCATATATGTTGTGCAAAAACGTTTCATAAAAATATTTAATGACGTTTCAGAATTGATTTTCCATCTTTATGAGAAAGGCGCATTTCTTTAGAGATCAAAACACCTGATGTGGATTTACAAAGATGGATGAATGCCAATAATTTATGCAAGTTTAATCACCTGTTAATGGCGTTATTTAAGATTGGGAGAATTACTTGTATGCATGATGCCAATGTCACACAGATATAAATAGGCGGATGTGTGAAAATTTATTACCTACAGTAGCTATAACGATGTGCAATTGCTCTCATCCTCAAATCCTATAATACTTGAATTCAGGGGGGCTAAACATGAAACATTAGCCTGGCTGGGTTTAACCCTTTAATGGTCACATTTCATAAAGAAAATCTAGATATTTGATTGAATTGAATATTCATTTGTAAGCACGAGATTATTTTTGAAAATTTAATCTTGGAATGACTGGTTACAAAGCTGGCTAAGTTGCAACTATAGCATGTCACACTTGCTTTCTATGGAAGGTGTGGATCCACTAACTGCATTGTATGGATCCTATCAGCATCAACAACGCTAATTTGCAACCCAATTCTACCGATGGATGTGAAACCTATTGGTTTAATTAAACGTAAACTCTGAGTTTCTCTGATGCATCGCATCACAAAGAATACACGCAACCCACACTGAACATAATATAGTTTTATCTTTCTCAGAAGCTTGGACTGTTTGCTTGTACATTGAACGTATGCAAACTGTTAGGTCTAAGTCAAGTCTGGATGTAAAGGTCCTATTCAGAACTTACTTTCATATGTGCTGAAAGGTGGCTACACTTGTTGTACCCGGGAGTGCCCAGTGAACCATGAAAACTAGGTGTCATGGACATAGTTTTGATATGTGACACAGCTATAGACCATTGATATTAAGCAACAGAACATGTGAAGTTAAACCATCTGCACTAGCAATATCGTTATCATTTATTTTAACGCAATTAGTATTAGATAATTAACCAGTAATTGCGTAGTCTGATTACCATGTAATGGAGGTGTATGAGCATCGAATAAAGGCATATGTTATTATTAGGAGTTGCTTGTTCATGATTTTATAAAATGGATGATAAGGCACTTACAATGTTTGCAGATTCTTCAGAGGACTGAATGTCTTGTTAGCCAGAGATTGTATCTTGTTGTCATACAGAGAGCTGAAAGAAACAAATGTCAATGAATAGATGAATATGACATCATAATGAATTACGTCACATGTAGGCTGAAGTTACGATCACAATGCCTAATAAATGAAGTCCATCATGAATCTTTTAAAGTCTGTCAGTTGTAGGAATTCTATGTCTTTACTATTTAATAAACAGACTGTTGAATATTTTACAACTAATTTGACTGGCACAGCACACAGTCAAATTAGGTTAAAAATATTTTGTATAGTTACTTTGATATTGGGATTCTGGCAGGTCAGGGTTTGATCAATCCCAACAAGGCAAAGCGTGGGCGGAACTTATCTAGAAATGGGCGGGGCATAATTAAAACTGGATTCATCCATTAAACTGTGTATCATCGATCGTAGAAAGCACAAGTTCAAGGAAATATCAGTGTCACATCTTTAGAATGGCTTTTACAAACATTGTTATTGAGAGGGAGGGAGGAGAGAGAGAGCGAGAGAGAGAGAGAGAGAGAGAGAGAGAGAGATAGAGATAGAGAGAGAGAGAGAGAGAGATGGAGAGTGATGGGGGGGGGAGAGAAAGAGATGGAGTGAGAGAGAGAGAGAGAGAGAGAGAGAGAGAGAGAGATGGGGAAGAGAGATGGAAAGAGAGGAGAGGGAGAGGGGGAGAGGAGTGGGGTGAGATGGAGAGGTGGAGAAATTTATAGCGAAGCGCTGACAACTTTGTACAGATGTTTGAATCGATTTTAACACTAGCCAATGAATTCCCAGAATCTCAATTTAAAGGTGACTATAGGCATGCCGCTGAATATTTAAAACTAATTTGCCTGGATGGTGACTCCTGTGGCAGCAACAGCTCTCAGTCAAAGTAGTTTCAAAATATTCAACAGAATGTTTATTAAATTGTAAATTCACAAAAGACATTCGATTCAGACAGTTACTGTCAGACCCCTGCACCTTTAGTGACAGACCTATGCCATTTGATTGAGGTCAGCTAACAGGTGACATATTTTGACTATCACATCAGATACTTGAGGTATAGATATCATCCCTCCTTTGCATATCATAGCCAAGCCAGTCAACATAGGTTCTGCAGTTTTCTAGAGAAATGTCCATTTGTAGACTAAGAGTAATATATTTTAGAAACCTTACAAGTGGAATGACTTTGACAAGCAGATCATCACTACAAGGGCGACTAAGCAAGTGCTGATTATATATCCATGAACCCAAGTACATAGCATGATGTCATATCATCTGTCTGGCTTGTGATACAAGGTCAGGGAGCTGTGGAAGGAGTGACGGTCAAAAGTGTCTTTTTAAGTGGAACCCAAGAGATGCATAGGGATTGAGTTATGTCAAAATCCGTTTTGAGATGGCACCTAACCATCGCAACAATCAAATACCAATATCACCACATCAAGTCAATCATACTTGTAGGCTTATATACTTTAATAACAAGAGGCCGAAGGGCATTAACGCTCACCTGGACCATTAGCATTTGATCTAAAGAATTTGAAAAGACATAATACTTTAAAGTCAGCAGTAACAAGGCATAAAATCCAAAATCAGAACTCAGTATAAATGATATTTAGTGGGAAATTAATGATGGACGCTGACCACACAATCAGATTGAACCTTAGATTTTGACTGGTCCAAGACAACCATGTTTTATCAAGGAACAAATTCTCTTGAATAATCTTTAATCACCCTTAGGTATCAAGGAAACAAGAGGCCCAATGGGCCTGTATCGCTCACCTGGAACATTGGCATTTCAACTAATCTTACTTAAGTTTTACATCCATCGGTGTCATTTCCAATGACTTTCAGTCAAATGGTTTAGTCTTCGAGATATTGACAACAATCTCTGGACTGTTTTTTTTGCATTAGTGATTTTGAACAATGTTTAAGTAAAAATAGATGATATCAGTGCTAACTACAGCTGGTTTCTTAACTGTCTCACTGCTTGCAAGCCAGTGCAGCCAATAATTTCAATTTTCAAAAGCTCTTCACTTGTTGAATATTTTGAAAACAATTCGACTGAAAGTTGTTGGCGGCTTAGCCACCAACAATTTCAGTCCAATTGTTTTCAATATATTTATCAGGTTCAGAGATATAACCTTTGGAATATGTCGTCGACGGTTATTAGAGGTTTAAATACAATTGAAGTAAATGGTCTCTAAAGGCAGGTAGGTGGTCTTTATAGCAGGTTATTCCCCACCACCACACAATCTGGCTGAATCACAAAGTTAGCAGCAGAGGTAGGGTGAGCTGGAGTTGATTTAAAAAATAATTTGACTGAAAGTCATTGTTGCCTTAGGCAGCAACAACTTTCACTGCTGTCTAAGACAGCAACAACTTTCAATCAAATACATTTCAAAATATTTTTAAGAGCATAGATGTCAGAGCACATAATACACATCTTAAATAGGTTAATCCGTTAATTGGAATTTAATATCAATGGACGGTGGAAACAAACCTATATTTGCCCTATGAAAGTGAGACTGCAAATATTTAAGGAGTGGTAACTCTGGCATTTGACGTCCTATCAGTTTCATTTTCACAACACAGATATTAGATGCCGACATTAACATTGTGATCAAGTTTGGTGTCAATCCGTCAAGAAATAACAAAATGAGCGGCCATTGTTGGTGAGACAGACAGACAGATGGATGGATGGACATACAGAAGACGGATTGGGTCATCGCTATACGACAGCTGACTGACAAGTAAGCAGAGTTAAGAAAACCAACTTGGGCTCCAAAATCCATCAAATGAAAAAAATTGAATATGGCAACCAAACACGCTAAAATTTGATTGGTCCACGGCGGCCATGTTTTTTACCAATCAACTTCCCATGAACAAACTTTAACGGCCCTTAGTCCATAATCATATCCCCAAAATTTCAGCCCGATCCATTCAGCGGTTCTGCAGAATAAGTCGTTTTCACGAAAACTATGTCATCCAAGATGGCTGCCAAACCATTTGGCCAATCAAGTTCCTTCGAACAAACTTGGTTCAGCTCTTGCCCTATATGATATTTCATGAGTTTTGAATCGATCCACCAAGCGGTTTCGGAGATTTTTAAAGTAATTTCCTAAAATCAGTCAAAATCCAAGATGTCCACTGGCCAAATTGGCCGATCGGCTTTGTTTGAACAAACTAAGGATACTTCATGCCAAATATAATTGAAATCGGCCCAGAGGTTCTTGAGAAGAAGTCGTTTAAAGAAAAAAGTTGACGGACAGACAGACGGACGGATGGATGGACGGACGCCGGATGGTCGCCATGGCATAAGCTCACTTGGCCATTATGGCCAGGTGAGCTAATTAAATGTAATGAGTTTCAGCCTGCTCCGTACAGCACTTCCTGATATGTCTGTTTTGAGAACAAGACTCGAACAAGCAGTTAATGAGGAGTAGCGTTGTAAATGATTTCCCGGGGTTTATCGGAAAATCCAAGATGGCCGCTTGAAAAATGTACCAATCACAATTCTCTATAACGGAGCTGAAACCTACCAGCCTAGTGTCCTTCCAGCTAAGTCTGGCTGAAATTGTCCACGCAGTTAATGAGGAGTAGCATTTTCAATGATTTCCCACCATTTTTCATAAAATTGGAGATGGCTGGTGAAAAAGTTTCCCACTCAAAATTATGTATACAAATTCTGAAGCATACCATTCTAGGGTCGTTCCACCGAGTTTGCTTAAGTGGTTAATTACAAGTAGGGTTTTAACTGATTTCCCAAAATCTTTAGAAAATCCAAGATGACCGGTGGCGGTGGAAAAATTATGCACACATGTTTTGAAACCTATCACCATAGTATGCTTCAAGCTAAGTCTGGTTGAAATTTCACAAACAGTTAATGAGGAGTACCGTATTAAACGATTTCCCGGCATTTTCCGGAAAATTTAAGATAGGCGCCGAAAAAATAGGCCGATAAAAATTCAAGCATACCACTCTAGGGTCCCAAACAAGTTCACTTGAGATCGGTCCAGGGGTTAATGAGTAGGGTCATTTCTAGAAAGTTTGGGAAAATCAAAGATGGCTGCAGGAAATATTGACTAATCAAAATTCTCATTAGGGTTGAAGCCTACCAGTATAGAATTAGTCCACCCAAGTTTTGTTGAAGTCAGGCCATTTATATTGGAGTAGCATTTTAAACAATTTCCGGAAAATCCAAGATGTCCGCCAGATTGACCAATCAAAATTCTGAATAGAAGTTCTGGAGCCTACCATCATAGGATCCTTTCAGCCAAATTTGGTCTAAATCTGTCAAAGCATAAATGATGAGATGCAATTTGATGGACGGACAGACGATGGATGGACGACTGCCATGGCATAAGCTCACTTGGCCCGAAGGGCCAGGTGAGCTAACAATGGTGGTGATCTGGGTTTAGTATAATACTTGAAGGCTGAAGTCTTCTACGATTTTGTAATGAAAGTCTGAATAGCCAACTTATAAAAATTTGGTCCTTTTTATAGCAAATCGAAAGACTGCCCTTGGCTTGGGCAGGACGGCGCCGATTGGTCAGATTTGCATCCCTAATGGTTACCTGGATTTTGATTAGTTATGACGTTATAACAATTAAGGAGTGTCAGTGTGTCAGGTGGTTCTTACTGTCCAGGACGCTACTTCATGTAATCACCATAAAACACATAAATTGGTGCCTGAATTAGTGGCTATATCAATGTGGTACTGATGAGGTGATTGATTCAGACCCATGACATTTCACCTATAAATTTGAAGCTCATCAGAGGACTTATACTTCGATATTCCATATGATTTGGTATGAACCGTTAGCAGAGTGATATCAGTCTTCTGTGTCTCATTGATGGCATCTTTGTGGTGCCTTTAATGTTGTTTCTTATATCGTTATGTTTTGGCCTGTTTACCTGTATGGTCTCATGTCATACCAGCACGCATGTTGAGCCCAGTATGCTTTTTTGAAGCAAACTTTAGGTTGGGTATTCATTCACAGATGTGGTGATGATGGATGTCAAGATGTGATGTGGGATGAAAATTGGCTATCTCTTGTGGCTGATACATCGTGGAATCAATTGAAAACTTTGACGGAACCTGTAGGCTTATATAACCTGTTACATATTTTGCTCACCAGTTCATTTTTTTTCCATTATAATTCACCTAGGAAAGGTATTATCTAATTTTCAAGCTTGAGCATAATAGTGACTTACAGCAGGTTAAGATTATGCAGGTCTCTGAATGTGTCAGTTCTAATGCAGATTATCTTGTTAGCATTCAACAGTCTGAAATCATATAGAACACATAATGATGCCATGTTTAACATGAATAACAAATTTAAACGATTGCATAATAATTAGTAATATCAACAAATTTAAAATAAATTAATCAATAAATAAATGACAATAATTAATCAGAGTAGATGGATATGGTTTACAAAAATTATTGTATTTGCTTCCTTTTCTTAGTCTGCACTACAGCATATTGATCCTTTCATGGTCAAGAATTCAGAAAAGCTAAATTTTTGTTTAAAAGATGTGCATTTGCAGGACAAGTGAAGAGTATTTTTGAAAATTTTGAAAAATTATCGAGCCAGAAATTGTTAGAATGCAACTACGAAGCTCGACTTTATGACTGCAATGAACCATGAAGCTTCATTTCAAATATAATTGACTATGACCTTTGACCTCTTGACACCAAAGTCATTGTTTCAAGCTCTCTCATTATTAAAGAAGTATATGGCTAATCTTAAAAAAAAATCTAGGCTTTTTCAAGAAGATAGCGATCTTGACTCTTGACCCAAAGGTCATTGTGATATACCCTATCATTACAAGAAAGAATGTATGCAAGCTTGGATAGAATATGACTAACTAAACATGAGGTATAAACATCTCAGTTAGGTCAAAAACGCCCTTAAAGCGCTGCTAATCACATCTCAGATGTTGTATTGCACCGATTGAATATGGTTTATAGATTTCATATCATTCATATCCTGTCACATTCGCTGATCTCTATCGCAATTATCTGTTTTGTAATATTGAGTAAATGTTGAACAGTGATCGACACCATTTTGTCTCCTCAAGCTATTGCGTGTGAAGTCATGTAAGCTCCAATGCATCACATTCTTTATTATGTAATGCTTATCCCATTGAATATTTTGAAACTAATTTTACTGGAAGGTGTTGCTGCCTATGGCAGCAACAACTTCCAATCAAATTGTTTTCAAAATATTCAACAGCTTACCTGTAGGATTGCTTTTATACTACATTGCTCAACTATAGCTGGCGCCTCTATGACCGAGCGTATATACCGAGGCAGACACACTAGGGTTTTTCTGATTGGTTGAAAAGTAAATCATGACAGCCATCATAGGGTGTAGAAATGTACCAACATTTAACTACTAAATCCTGAATATCTTTCCGTAGCGGCGTGATAAAAAGCTTAAAATTACCTGGGTAGTTTATGACAGGCGTGTTAGATCACCTGAATAACTATCAAGAGATGGGATTAGTTATCCTTTAACAAAGAAGCATGTGTCTTAATTTGGGTCATATATGATTAACCAATTATGAAATATAAAACATTAAGTTGAGCTAAATGCAGTGTTAATGGTGAAAAAAACTAGGTTTTACCACTGACGCAGTGACATAATCCTAAGACACTTCCCAGGATGGACCTGTCTATTTTATCCATCCATCATATGATGTCATAATCAACTACATGACATTGAGGATGATGTCGTAATTAATGAACGCACAATTGCTGATGGACTAAAGTGTTGTTGTACGAATTGTATGTCTTTACCATTTAACAAATATGCTGTCAGCAACAGCACCCAGTCAAATTAGTTTCAGAATATTCACCAGCTTACCCATATATTTTTCAGAAAAATGAGTCAAGAGCGCTGTGTGGGTGGAGCTTAGCTAGAGATGGGGGCATGGCTAAAACTAGATTCCTCCATTATCTCCACCTTGAGGACAATCAAGCTCTTGAATAACATTAGAAACATTCCGTCAATTGTGGCCTTATCTCGTATCACAGATAAAATTATCAGATTTACGGGAAACTGGCAGATCAGCTTTAAAACCAGGTGCAGTTGTGCCGACATAGTGTAGGCACAATGTCAGTTAACATGAGGCCCAAGTGCCTATGACGCTCACCTGGACCATTAGTATTTGAACCATTTGCATTTAAAGAAATGATGGATAATTTTCGAAAATGTTGAAGCCTACTGCCATAGGATTATTCCACACAAGTTTCATTGAAATAAGGAAATTAATTAAGGAGTAATATTTTTAATGGTTCCGGAAAATTAAACAAGAGGCCCAAGGGGCCTGTGTCGCTCACTTGGACTCTTGGAGTACTCTAATTTTTTGTCAAAATTGTTGGTGGTTTGTTTAGTAGTCTTTTAAATGAGTTTGCGTACAGTTTTGCAAGTCCAATATGGCCGCCAAACATGCTACATTTTGATTGGTCCACTATGGCCATGTTTTTGACGTAGGTCCTTCCCTTGAACAAACTTTAATGGCACTCAGAGCCTAATAATATCGCCCAGATTCGGCTCAATTCATTCAGTGGTTCTGGAGTTGTTTTGGTAAAAAACAGGTTATTCAAGATGGCTACCAAATCATTTGGCCAATCAAGTTCCCTTCAACAAACTTGGTGCAGCTCTTGCCCTTGATGATATTTCACGAGTTATGAATCGATCTCTAAAACGGTTCCGGAGAAGATTTTTAAAGAGATTTCTAAAAATCAGACAAAATCCGAGATGGCCGCTGGCTCAATTGGGCGATTGCCTTCATTTGAACAAACTTGGATCCCTATGGCCTAAGGATGCTTCATACCACATATAATTGAAATCGGCCTAGTAGTTCTCAAGAAGAAGACATTTTAAAGTTCCCAATGCCTCAGTATGGGCGCCTTTGGCGGGAAAATAATCCAAGATGGCTGCCAAACCGTTTATCCGGCAGTTTCGAAAATGGCAAATTTGAGCTCAGAATACCCAAAAACATATATAGAACCAATTTTGGCCTCAAAATCCGTTGCCAGCGACCGTCAGTTAGTGCTGAAGAAGTGACCGAGATGGTCACGAAAGCTACACTCAAACAATTTCTACATCCCGGAGAGGTAATTAATTTTTCCTTGTTATGAATCATCCTGGGATTGGGACCAACTTTTTTGGAAATATGCTACATTTTGATTGGCCCACAGTGGCCATGTTTTTTGATGGATCAACTTTTCTTGAACAAACTTTAATGGCCCATAGACCCTAATCATATCTCCCAAATTTTGGCCTGCTCCCTTCAGCGGCTCTGGAGAAGAAGTCATTTTTGGGAAAACTAGCTCATCCAAGATGCCCACCGAACCATTTGTTCAATCAAATCTTTTTGAACAAACTTGGCTTACCACTTTCCCTAGATGACGTTACATGAGTTTTGAATCGATTCCCCAAGCGGTTTCAGAGAAGATTTTTAAGGACGCTTCTTAAAATTGGCCAACCAGCTTCATTTGAACAAACTTGGATCCCTATGCCCTAAGGATGCTTCCTACCAAATACAATTGAAATTGGCCCAAGTTGACGGATGGACGGATGACAGATGGTCGCCACGGCATAAGCTCACTTGGCCTTTCAGGCCAGGTGAGCTAATAATAATCAACGAAGGTGGATGCCAAAAGATCGAACAAAAAAAATTTTGATTAGAAGTTCTAGAGCCTACCACTACTTCCAGCCAAACTTGGATAAGAATCCACCAAGCGGTTAAGGAGATGAGCTTTGACAATTTTCGGTAAATTTTTTATAAAATCTATGATTTTCACCAAAACACTAGACCAAGCAATGTTCTGGAGCCAACCAAATTTTCTAGCCAAATTTTTTTTGAAATCTGGCAAGCATCTAAGGAGAAGCATTTTAACAATTTCCAGTAAATCTTTCATAAAATCTAAAATGTTCACCAAAATAATTGACCAATCAATATTCTGAATAGAAGTTCTGGCGCCTACACCAATATGGTCATGCCAGCTAAATTAGGTTGAAATCTGCCCAGCGGTTAATGAAGAGTACCATTTTGACCATTTCCGGTAAATCTTTCATAAAATCTGAGATTTTCACCCCAAAAATGGACCAATCAAAATTCTGTATATCTGTTCTTAATTTAACACCTATGGGGTCATTCCAATCAAATTAGTTTGAAATCTGCCAAGAGGTTAATGATGAATAGCATTTTGAAAATTCCCTGTACATCTTTCAAAAAATCTAAGACTTTTACCCAAAAAATTGAGCAATCAAAATTCTGTAAATACAAGTTCCGATGCCTACCTCCATAGGGTAATTCTGGCCAAATTAGGTTGAAATCAGCCAAGCGGTTAATGAGTAGCATTTTAAAGCAAAGGTTGATGGACAGACAGATGGTCGCAATGCCATTAGCTCAATTGGTCTTCCAGGCCAGGTGAGCTAATAAAGCTAGTTCTATCAAAACATTGTGACTTCTCCAAAATGGAAATTGACATGTATTTGATACCAGCAAGAGAACACGAGTTTTCCAATTCTCCATCAAGCTGACTGTGATGATGACAAATTATGCTTAGTGAGCCTCCCACCGGCAAACACAAAATGAACTGTTTGCGTTAAATAAGCACGTTTTGCAAAATTTGACACATCCATAGAATCCCACCAATGAAATGGTTTATCACCAGTGCTCTTCACCTAGGCCTGCTATTTCACTGCAGCTCTAGCATCTGCTTGAAAACATTCGCCAAGATCAAACCCTCCATCTCAAAGCTCAACATACCACTAGAGGTGGAGTATGGCGAATGATGGCAGTGTCACTGATGAAGAAAAGGGTCCCCATGATGAACTGCTAACAGACCTTTCCACTTTATCCATCCATCCTATGATGTCATAATCAACTACATGCTGTGTAGAATGACATCATAACGAATGACGTCATTATGACATCATGAATGACGTAGATATATTTTGAAACTAATTTGACTGGGGGCACTGTTGCTGCCATATGTAGCAACAGCACCCAGTCAAATGAGTATTAAATTTTTCAACCGCTTACCAATATAGTTTTCAGGAAATTTATAGTTAGGGCATACAGGGATCAATCAATCTCAACATGGTGAGGTGTGGGTGGAGCTTAGATAAAGATGGGCGGGGTATAGCTAAAACCAGCTGCAAAATGTCTCAAAGCCACACACTTCTTCCTGAATGAAGCCAAAACGGAGTTCACACAAAGGAGGTCAATGATGAAGGTACCTTACTTCGGGAGCAAGATGTTGAGAAAGAGCTGAATCTTGGGCTCACTTGTCTGCAGTTCAATTGACATTGCAAATTGTTGCGTAACAGGAAACATTGTTTTTTATTCTTTCCGAAAGCTGTGGATTTGAGGATCTAAAATTCTCATGAAAATTAATTACGTAAATCGCCTATTTATAACTGCATAAATGTCAAATAAAAAGAAATTTGTAAAGAAATTTTGCAATAACTTCACAGAAATAGCATAGAAGTTATGGACGGCTCTTCCATATATGGAATGACTATCATCAACAAAAAATAAGTTTTCAATTCAGTACCATTATGCGGATCTGACCGAATATATAATATTCACATTACAGGGACATTGACTCAATAGAGACTCCACAGTTTCATCATTTCAATTTGCCCATGTACCCATCAGGAATCCCATGTTTCATTCTGCGTTTTACAGGTTCTGAGAGGTGACTGCAGTGTAGATTTCAGTAATCCCATCAGGAGGGAGAAAGAGACATTTTGGAGACACCAGCTCCACATATCAGGTGCTATTGGCATCAACCATCTTGGATAATTGGGCTTCAGACTACCCTACCCTCATCTATCTCAGCTCACCAATATTATAAATAATCTTCACATGATAATGACGGCTGCAATTAGAGTCTAAGCAATAATGGCCATTGAGTTTGAAACTCAGTGAATGGTGAAGAGGTGTCGTTGATATGTGACATACCAATATATGGTGCCTCAGAGATGATGAAATTAGAGTTGATGGCAAAATAGTTCTCATGTCTCAGTTTTTGTATGCAAAAGAAACCAACAATGTTCTGTGTGTGCATAAAGACTTACAGAAGTTGTAATGAATAAAGCCCACTAAAGATTTCTGCTGGCAAATCTCTGATCTTGTTACCATACAATACACTGCAAATATATAAGAATAGACAAGTACAAAATATTTATGCGAAATGACTAACACTTACGGGTTCAAGTAACATTACAACTGCAGCTAGCTGCCTAAGTAATCTTGAAGTTATTGATCTAATTGTTTACCTGTGCTTTTTAGCGGCTCGTACCAGCTCAATAAACCATCATTTCCCCTGAGTCAGTCAGTCAGTCAGAAAATCATATTCTGGACTGTATATCAACAAGAGACCCAAGGGCCTGTGATGCTCACCTGCACCATTAGCATTTAAAACATTTGCATTTAAATACACACAATTCTTTACATTAAACAAGATGGTGACCAGAAAAATTGACCAATCAAAATTCTGAATGAATGTTATGGAGCCTATCACCATAGAATACATCTAACCAAATTTGGTGGAAATATGTCAAGCAGTTATGGAGGAGTAGCATTTTGACCATTTCTGGTAAATTTCTCACAAAATCTAAGATATTCACCCAAAACATTTATGAATCAAAATTCCGAATGGAAATTCTGGAGCCCATCACCACCGGATCCTTTCAACCAAATTTGGCTGAAATCGCTCAGAATGGTAAGAAGAAGCATTTGGACAATTTCCAGTACATCTTTCAGGTCAGGTGAGCTAAAAACTACTGATATGATTAGGCTCAAATTTTAACACATTGGAGGAACTTGCAGTGCAAGAGGATTTCCAGACATTGGCCATTTCTGATAAAAGAACCTCTATCAGGATTGGCTCAAATTCTGGATCTGTGGATATCTCTGGAACTACCGGTTTGATTTGGCTACTAGTTTAACATAGGAAAGGGTGTGACCATACACTAGAATAATACAAATTTTGAGTGTGATTTTAAAAAATCTGGAAAGTCTGAAAAAATCCGGAAAATCTAACAAAATCCAGAAACCACAGCTACCAAGAATCTATCAAACTTGCTTAACATTTAACAACTAAACTGATAGATTTCATTTCTTTTCCAATGGTAACTTGTGTCCATCATGGAAAGAAAGTTGCTTTAAGCTATTACTGTCTAAGAGCGCCAACATTTTTTTCAAAAGCTACCCCAGACCGTCTTTTACTGGCTCATAATTTAGTTTCTGCTATAAGTTAATTTCTTCAACAATTAGATCTGCTATCTAAATTGTCACTTAACAAGCAGGATTTAAATTTAATTCAAGTACAGTTAACCCTCTCTATAAAGAACATGTTGTGGTCCATCAAAGAATACTTTAAATGGCTGATTAATATTACACATTTACTATACTAAATAGATTTTTTTTGGGGGGGGGACAAGATGATAACTAAGATAGGCCATATGACAACGCATTTTAAAAAGCCATCACCTTGTGAACCCAAAAGTAGGTGTCATCTATACACAAGTTTGACTGTAATTTGTTTTAAATAAAGATAATGCTTGGGGCAAGACAGATGAGTTTATAAACAAGATGCCTCCAGGGCAATTTATGTCAAGCTACTGTAACTGTGGAGTAATATTTATATCAATTACAGGTTGAAGTGTGCTAAAATAATACAAATTGTCCCGATATGTCTTCACAGGCTGGTAGAAACAGTAATGCTAAAATCACAAACTATCCATAAATTATTGTTTGTCAATGACAATTACAAACCTTTAGATTAGGCAGCTTAAAGGCACAAAATTATACAATGTCTATTATTCATTTTCATGGTCAAATGAAGAAAAATATACAGTTTAGCTTTGGTGACTATGGTGACAAAGTTTATTCCGCCTCTATAGTAAAAACATCTTGCAGTCGCAATCAATCATTCTGCTAAGGCGACTGTTTTCTTGTCTTCAGTTAGAGTCCTTAGCTCCCTCAGGTTCTCCTTGGTCTTCAGCGTACTTAGTGCTACAGCCTGTTATGCAGCCCACTTAGCAGGATTCTGTTGAGATATCCTATTGTGCATATTACACAATTTGAGATTATGGTGTCTGGCAGTGCTAGTGCATCATGATAATGATGATACGCAGGCGTTTGCTACAGCAAGCATCAAGCTGATCGAACACTTGGAACTGTCCAGCTTTTGCAGTTGAAAAGCATGAGTGCTGTATAGGTTATTTCATACAAGCACAGGGTTGTCCAAGTTGTTCTTTGATCAGTGGAGCCAGTTTCCAAAAGGACGGGAAGGATACGTTTTCCATGACACAATGTACAGCAATGTCAGAGATGCTGTACCTGAGTGACACAAACATTTTGCTCCTTCTTGTACCATTGTGGGATGCCTATGTCACTAATACCATCTATATATGATAGGTGTACATGCTAATCTCAGTCTTGCCTTAATTCATAACCCTTTAACACTCAAACCGGACAAAAACGACTTCTGTAGCGGTCTTGAGAAATGTTTATTTGCGGACCAAGAGAAGACTATTTTTGAAAATTTATCACTGGAATGACTGGCTTGGTAATCGAGCCAGTAATTCACTGGTAAATTTTCAGAGATAGTCTTCTCTTGATCTGCAAATGAGCATTTTCTATGGAAAAACTGAATCCTTTTGGAACAAAAAGGGGGGGATGGGTCTGCAGTGTAGCATCCAGATCTGTTGTTTTATTCTTGACCACTGCTACCTACATTGATGGTATTCTATCACATTCCAAGAAGTTTAGCAGGATTCTTGCCACAAATTTATAGATGGACTCGGCAAGCATGCCATCCATCACCTCATCAGGTTCAACGGAAACGATCTTTAACCTATTCAAAAACGTTGTCATTGATGATGTAGGAAGAAATTTGCAGAGCTGAAAGTGCTCATGAATGGACCACTAACCAGAGGCCTACCGTGAGTGGCGCAACAGTGTGTGCAAGCATGCACGGACACTATTACAATTAGACAAATTAGAAGTCTCTATTTCTAGTAACAAAACTCCACACCAAGTTTCATGATCATACATATAAGATGCATCCACGTATCAAGTTTAGTTCCTGTACACCAAAAACTCTCAAAGCTACAGTCCGACAAAGATTTTTGCTAATATTCAATGAACCATGAAATGTAGGTCAAAAGTAGGTCACGCTGACATTTTTACACACTGCACATCTTCTCCATAACATGCATCCACATACCAAGTTTCATGATCGTACACATAAAAGTCTTGAAACACTGGCTTGGACAAGCTTGTAGACTGCGATGTTCAGTGAACCATTAAAAATAGGTCAAAAGTAGGTCATGATGACATACTTTTCACACACTGCACATTATCTCCAACCGATGCATCCAATACCCAGTTTCATGATCTTACATATAAAAGTCTTGAACTATGGCCCGGACACGCTTGTAGAGGGCGACTAATATGTGGGCCGAAATTTTTCGGGGACCATAAAGACGAGAGCTTTATTTTATACATGGTACTCTCCTCTTTAAATTGAATGCCACACTTTTAGATACATCGTCTTTTGTGGCAAAACATTAAGTAAAGTCAAATATGAACAGTTATAATATTTGTGACTAAATCTAAGCTAGACATTGGAATACTTGAAATGACAATTACGCCTTCAATGGTCAGGCACGTCAAAACCAGGCTATGTAGTGATTTTGCTGAATGTCCACTTGCAGGCCAAGAGGAGACTATCTTTGAAATATTACAACTGGAATGTTTGTCTCCATGATTGAGCCAATCATTTCCGTGATAAATTTTAAAACAAGAGGCCCAAGGGGCCTGTATCGCTCACCTGGAACATAGGCATGTCAACTAGAAAGGTCATCGCCTATCATTAGAACCCTAACATTTGGCCAGAACAGTAACAAGAACAAGGATGTGTTCTAACAAATTTGGTTAAAATCAGTTCAGTGGTTATTAAGATGCGCAAACTTTCCTATTGGTTTATTATAGGAGTTTTTGGCAGGGGAAAAAAATCTAAGATGGTCACTAAACCGTTTATCCGACAGATCCAAAAGTGGAACATTCAAAATCACCATAGCTAAAACATATATAAAAGCAATTTGGTCTTCAATGTCCATAAAACAACTATGACTGCCTAACACCGAATTCAGTCGATGGTGGCGATGTTTTTTAATGTTTTAACATCCCTTGAATAAACTTGAATGGACATTATTAGCACCTAACACTATCTCCCAAATGTTGGCTCGATCCATTCAGCAGTTCTTGAAAACTAGGTTATCTACAATAGACACCGAAGCAGTTGGCTGAAGCAACTGTCAAATTTGAAATCAGCACACTCAAGGGCCTAATATATAAAACAAATTTCAGTTTCAAAATCCATCAAATAAAAAAATTCAATATGGCCGCCAAACACGCTATATTTAGATCGGTCTACGGTGGCCATGTTTTTACTTATGAAATTACCTTGGACAAACTTTAATGGCGCTAATCATACTTCCTAAATTTTGGCCCGATTCTTTCAGAGGCTCTAGAGAAGTTGTTTTTGCAAACATTAGGTCATCCAAGATGGCAACCAAAGCATTGGGCTAATCAAGTTCCCTTGAACAAACTTGGTTTCAGGAGTTTTGAATCGATCCCTGAAGAAAATTTTTGAGGTTTCTAACAATTGGGCAAAATGGAAGATGGTCACTGGCTAACTTGGCCGCTCGGCTTCGTTTGAATAAACTTGGATCTCTATGCCATAAGGATGCTTTCTGCCACATACAATCAAAATCGACCTAGTGGTTCTTGAGAAGAGTCATTTAGAGAAAAAGTTGATGGATGGGCGGACGGACAGATGACGGACCATCGCCACAGCATAAGTTCATTTGGCGATTCTCGCCAGGTGAGCTAATAATAATCTTCTTTTGTCCTGCAACTAGAAAGCTCCTAACCAAACATTTTGATTTTCTTGACAAATCATGAACATTAAAAGGTTAAAAGCTACCCAGTGAGTAATGCTTACAAGGCATGTATATTTCCTAGAAATTGGTGATATTAATTATGTTGATGTCTTTATCTATATATGATAAATATGTCTGTCATCAGTTATCTTCAGCCAATATATGTCTGTCATCAGTTATCTTCAGCCAGCCTGTATCAGCGACAGTATAGCCATTCAATGTCTCCAATGGAGAGAAAAACACCTGGAATCAGCCTATTATCAGGGTTCTTGTCTCCATAATGTCTAGTCTGTCCCTATACCAATGATCAGTGAAGCGAATCCACACTACATAAATCTTCAGTGCAATTTGCTACACCCAGAGAGCTCTGAAATTTCAGTTTCTTAAACATCATCCACTTTTATGAGAACCAGTGCTCGTTTTGGAAACAATCTTGTGGTAAGTTGTTGCATGACAGCACAGCAACAGCTTTTAGTGACATTGTTTCCAATATGTGCACAGCTTTTTCTTCTATTGAATCTGCTACAACAGTTAACCATTTGATATCAGTGTGATAAAGGTTAAATCTGCGCATCAAAAAAGCCATTTAAATATCCTGTTACATTTAATTCAACTTTTATTTTAAAATCTAATATTTACAAAGTTAGAATAGGATTCTGTATCTAAGACAGTGTCCATTGGTCGCTTCAAAAACCTATATGAGCAGCAAAAGCCAGGTAACTGAATGCTGATGACATCATCCATGAATTTTCTTCATGCGCAACAAGCAATCAATAGTAGAAAACAAAGAGAAATTTGTTCAATACCTGCATCGTTGATATTTTTCAGTCGGGCCGCCTTATGGTTAAGTGTCTATTTTGCAGACAATGTTGCTGAAAGCAGTTGCTGTTGCATTGCATTTAATTTTTTTACAATAAATTGGCATACGTCTTCGGGACCCCCCCCCCCCCAGACACTCTGCAACCCAAGTTCGGACAAGATAGCTCAATTAGTCTTATTGAAAAATGCTTTAAAATGTTTATTTGAAAACAATATTGCTGAAAGCTGTTGCTGTTGTGCTTTAGCCTTTGGTTTATGTATTGGAGACTACATGGGCAAGTTTACACCCAAGTTTGGAGAAGATTGCACCAGTAGAACCAGAAGAATGAAAAATGTGTAAAATGTCTATTTTCTAAACTGTTGCTAAAAGCTGTTGTTGTTGCGTTTTAGACCACAACATTGGCACATGTGCTCGGAACCACATGGACAAACTTCCACCCACATTTTGGAGACGATTGCACCAATAGGACCAGTTATTGAAGAATGCGTAAAATGTGTATTTTGAAAACAGATCTGCTCGGTACCCGACCGGCATACTTCCCTCCAAATTTGGAGATGATCCTGCTTGTAGAACCAGTTATTCAAAAGTGTCTTAAAGTGCTGATCTATTCATAAAAGATACATATCCTAGCTAAATTTAGGAGCATTTGTTACTTTATGGACACTAACTAACTACAACTGTAGCCGCCATATTGGATAGATATTTGTTGGGGGGGGGCGACATTATTTCAGCTTCTATTGTCTTCACCGGTGCGCAATTGTTGGTATAAAACCATTCTCGTAATGCTAATGCTAGTCATTCTTCTGCTGGCTTCCACGGTTAGTGCATAGTTGTGCATAGCATGGTAGCTGTATATTTCCTATGGTACAAGTGACAACAAACATATTTATAACAAGTTTACTGAAAATTGTTACTGTCCATAGCAGCGACAACTTTCTGTTAAATTGGCAATAAGCAATGATTTGATAACAATTTGGCTGAAAATCATTGATGCAAAAACTTTAAATCAAATTGTTCTCAAAACAATCATCCGGGCAGTCAATGTTGCAAGAATTGCAGAAGATATTTCGAGCAAATTTATTGACAGTCATTTCTGACTAAGGCAGCAACAACATTATCAAATTTTATCAGAATAATCATCAGGCTTTCTGTTTTGTTAGCTAACAAGTGCATACACAATTAGTTAGGCTTATATCATGTGCATATTCCATTGTGAATTATGTTCACAAAGACCAAGCAGTCCACCAGCATGCGCACAATTGCCTCTGAGATAGGCTTACCATGAATAGAATAATATGCTTACCTCCTGACAGAATTTTCGAGCATATCTAATACTGGGACTCGATTCTGTATATCACATAGGCCTAACTAATTCTACATGCACTTGTTAGAGCTAACAAAACAGACACCCCGCCGATTATTCAGAGAAAAATTTGACAACGCTGTTGCTGCCTTAGTCAGAAATGACTGTCAATAAGGTTGCTCGAAATATTTTCAGCAAGTCTTGCAACATTGACAGCAATGCATATTATTTTGAGAGCAATTTGATTGAAAGTTGTTGTGTCAACGATGTTCAGCCAAATTATAATCAAATGATTACCTAGTGACAATTGTTTTATCAGCTGATTATATTGACAACAATTTGACGGAAAACTGTTGCTGCTATAGGCACCAAACAGTTTTTAGTAAACATAAATATATTTGTTGTCACTTGCACCATAGCAAATATACAACTGGTATTGAACTGTGCTAGGCACTTACTATGCTCTCACTTTAGAAACCAGCAGAAGAATGACTAGCATTAGTATTATGCGAATGGTTTTATACCAACAATTGCACACCAATGATGACAATAGAGTCTGAAATATGGCGCCAGCAAATATCTATCTAAAATGGCGGCTACAGTTCTAGTTAGTTAAAGTGTCCATAGAGTAACAAATAGACCAAACTTTAGCTAGGAGATGTATCTTTTATGAATGATTGAGAACTTTAAGAACAACAACAACAATAACAACAACAACAACAACAACAACAACAACAAGTACTCCATGCTCGTATATACCCTTGCGTTTAGCGACACCAGTAATAAATCGGATAAAGAAGCACATATGGACACACACCACATAAACAACTTTCAGTCAAATAGACTTCAAAATATTCAGTGCTGTGGATGTCAGAGCACACAAAGCATATAATAAATATTTAGGAAGTGGCAGAGAAAGGTTAGTCTTATAATGGAGGTTTTTATCTTCATTGGCTGTCAGAATAATAGATCAATTCACCATGGAACATTTCCCACCCTCCCAAAAAAAACCACTACTCGTGCCACCCTATGGAACAATCTGTCTAATATTTAGCTATGAAAACGAGACTTGTATTACCACAGATGTTATAGGCCAACCTAAACATTGTGACAACGTTTTGTTTCACTCCATTCAGAAAAAATAAAATCTGACAACATTGTTTATGCAGGAGAGACAGATGGATGGACATACAGACAGAGAGACACTGAGTCATCTTTATAGGTGAGCTGACTGAAAACTCAATAAATGAACCAGTCATTCCAGTGGTAAAGTTTCAAAATTACTCTTGTCTTGGCCTGCAAATGGTATATTCATTAAAAAAAAATTCAATTCTCTTGACCATTAAAGTTCTCGTGACCCGGTAACTAGAGTCCAATGTAGCCAGCATACAATGTTCAGATGCCATAAAGCTCTCATGATCCGGTAACTAGAGTCCAATATAGCCAGCATACAATGTTCAGATGCCATAAAGCTCTCATGATCCGGTAACTAGAGTCCAATATAGCCAGCATACAATGTTCAGACGCCATAAAGCTCTCTTGACCCGGTAACTGGAGTCCAATGTAGCCAGCATACAATGTTCAGATGCCATAAAGCTCTCGCGACTCGGTAACTAGAGGCAAATGTAGCTAGCATACATGGTTCAGGTGCCATAAAGTTCTCGTGACCCAGTAACTAGAGTCCAATGTAGCTAGCATACAATGTTCAGATGCCATAAAGCTCTCATGATCCGGTAACTAGAGTCCAATATAGCCAGCATACAATGTTCAGACGCCATAAAGCTCTTTTGACCCGGTAACTGGAGTCCAATGCAGCCAGCATACAATGTTCCGACGCCATTAAGCTCTCGTGACCCGGTAACTGGAGTCCAATGTAGCCAGCATACAATGTTCAGACGCCATAAAGGTCTTGTGATCCGGTAACTGGAGTCCAATGTAGCCAGCATACAATGTTCAGACGCCATTACGCTCTCGTGACAAGGTAACTGGAGTCCAATGTAGCCAGCATACAATGTTCAGACGCCATAAAGTTCTCGTGACCCGGTAACTGGAGTCCAATGCAGCCAGCATACAATGTTCAGACGCCATTAAGCTCTCGTGACACGATAACTGGAGTCTAATGTAGCCAGCATACAATGTTCAGACGACATTAAGTTCTCGTGACCCGGTAACTAAAGTCTAATGTAGCCAGTGTACAATGTTCAGACACCATGTTCGTTTCAGATATCAAACGCTATATTGTGTGAGTCTATTATCTATACTGACTGGGAATTACCAAACAAAAATGGGTCATAATTCATGCAAGAAATCAGCTGAGTGGCATCCTGGGCCAATATTTAGCCGTCATGAGAGCCTTAAATACTTAACATCGTGTGATGAAGTATAGTTGTAGCCTATTGTTGTGACACACTGCTTTATTAAAAATGCAACACAAATCTTTTAACAGACCAACATGCACACATATACTAGTTCTGAGTTGGAACTAAGAACCTGCTTTAATGGACCTTTCCAGTTTATTCATCAATCATATGACATCACAATCAACTACGCGACGCATAGGATGATGTAATAATCAATGACATCATGAATGGTGTAGATAAGTTCATTACGAAGGCTTAATTGATAATGGACTAAGCGTTGTTGTACAAATTGTATGTCTTTACTATTTAATAAACATGCTGCTGAAGATTTTGAAACTAAGTTGACTGGCCCGTCGAATTAGTTTCAAAGTATTCAACAGCTTACCTCTATAGGCATCTGGAAATTGATAGTCAGGGAGTTCAGGGATTGATCAATCTAAACACGGGAACAGCGTGGGTGAAGCTTAGCTAGAGATGGGAGGGGCTTAACCAAAACTGTATTCCTACATTGAAAGCTGTTGCAATCCCCAATTGCTCTGAAGATATTTCTTTTGTCTTGAATGTCTCTGTTGCTTAACTCGAATAAAGTTCTATTTAAAATCTTCAACAACATTCCAGTAAGAACTTACAGACAGATATATGATAAAACATGTGGTAAGATTTTAACCCTTTAAGCCTTAAATTTGTTCAAGAAAATTTCAATTTTCTCACAGAAAATACCCATTTGCAGACCAAAAGAAGACAATATTTGAAAATTTACCACTGGAATGACTGGCTCAGTTATCAAGCCAGTCAGTCATTCCAGTGCTAAATTTTTAAAAATAGTCTTGGTCTGCAAATGGACATTTCACGAGATTACTACAGAAGCCGTTTTTGGCCTGTTTAAGTGTTAAAGAGTAAAATGTCATTTACTACAGTTGATAAGATTGAGTACACAACCACCTCTTCTAATGACATTTGCTTGCGTAAATAGACATCCATTTACAGTTGGTGTGAGAGATGTTTAATTTTGCATTAAGATTATTTAACTATCACGGTGACGATAAAAATTTAAGAAATAGTCTTTTGAATATTTTACTACACTTTGACTAGATACTGTTCAGCAAAGACACTGCACCGAATAGTGCCATTTTCTGCATCCTGATCAAGAGGGAAACTGCAAAGTATTAATGTAACTACTGACCAATCAACATTGGTCCACTTCATGTAGAGTCTCGGATACATAGCAAATTCAGAAATATGGACGAGAGTCTAAGCAATCCCCCTCACACAATACCTTTCATAAAGTAATTAATACTTACAGGGAATTTAGTGATTGGAGTCCAACGAAAGCATCTGGAGCAACATATGAGACCTGGTTATTACTTAAATCTCTGAAACAGAAGGAAGTAAAAATACCATTAATGCTGACAACATGCCAGACTAGATATGATACAATTAACAGAATGGTCAGAGTTAGCCCAGCTCTAACACAGCATGTGTTATACAAGATGCCTGAAGAGTCTGCATTGATCACCTGTAGTGTCAGTATTTGAAGCAGAAATATGAAAACAAGATGCCCAAGAGCTTTGATGATCAGCTGACTAACACTTAACCCAAGAAAATGTATATTTTTTCATAGAAAATGTCCATTTGCAGACCACGTGAAGACTATTTTTGAAAATTTATCACTGGAATGACTGGTGCGGTTATCGAGCCAGTCATTCCAGTCATAAATGTTCAAAAATAGTCTTCTCTTGGTCTTCAAATGGACATTTCTCAAGACCACTGCAGAGGCCATGTTTGGCTGATATGACTGTTAAAGGGTTAAATCTCTTGAGCTTACATGTATGATATATACTTACTTTTCTCTAAAGGGATTTCAATATATTTGGTCTAAATATATTGAAACAAGAGAGGCCTAGGAGGCCTGTATCACTCACCTAGAACTTAGGCATTTCAACTAGAAAGTCCATTGCCTATAAGTAGACCCCTAGGGTTTTGGCCAGAACAAGGATGTGTTCATTTGGTTAAAATCGGCCCAGTGGTTCTTGAGAAGACATTTTAAATTACACATTGCTTTACTATGGGAGTTTTTGGCAGGAAAATAATGCAAGAGTACTGGAAACCTGTATATACGACAGTTTCGAATCTGGAAAGTTTAAAATCAACATACCGAAATACCTGAAAAAGACTATTTCTGCTTCAAATTCCATCTAATAAAAAATTCAAATAGGGCAGCTAAAACGCTGAACTCTGATTGGTGTGTGTGTGTGTGCATGCGTGTGTGTGTGCGTGCTTGCGTACATGCGTGCGTGCGTGCGTGCGTGCGTGTCATGTTTTTTAACATATTAACCTTTCTTGAACAAACTTAAGGTCCTTGATTCGTAATCATATTTCCTAAGTTTCAGGTACAAAGCCTTCAGTGGATCAGCAATTATTTTTGGTAACAATTAGGTCATCCAAGATGGCCACTGAAACATTTGGCCAATCAAGTTCTCTTGAACAAAGCTTGGTTCAGCTCTCGCCCTACATGAAGTTTCATGAGTTTTGAATCAATCCCTCAAGCGGTTTTCGACAAAATATTTTTTAAACGTTTCTAAAACTCAGCCAAAATCATTTGAACACACTTAGATCCCTATAGTCCAAGGATGTTTCCTACACAATTTTCTTAAAAAGGTCCAGTGGTTCTCGAGAAGACATTTTAAATTTCTTATTGCTTTACTTTGGGAGTTTTGGGCATGAAAAATATTCAAGATGCCCGCCAAACCATGTATCCGACGTGTATATTTTGAATGGGGTTTGACACCAGCATACCGGAAAAAAAAATATATATAAAACCAAATTCTGCTTCAAAATATATCAAATAAAAAATTTGAATATGGCTGAATTCTGATTGGTCGATGGTGGCTATGTTTTTTAACAAACTAACTTTCCTTACACAAACTTGAATAGTCTGTAATCATGTTTCCCAAATTTCGACCCCTGATCCATTTGACAGGTCAGAAGATATTATTCTTAAAATTAGGTCATCCAAGATGGCTGCTAAAGCATTTAGCCAATCACATTCCATCTTACAAACTTGGTTCAGCTGTTGCTCTAAATGATGGTTTACAAATTTTGAATCAATCTGCCAAAGCGGTTTCAGATATTTTTAAAGACATTTCTAAAAATCGGCTAAAATCCACGATAGTCACCTCCCAAATTGTCCAGTCGCCTTTGTTTGAAAAACTTGGATCAATATTATGACGAAATTTGGTCAAAATCGGGCCACAGGTTCTCAACAAGAAAACATTTCCAGTTGCGTATGTGAGCTTTTAGCAGGAAATTATTTAGGTTGGCTGCCAAACCATTTATCCGACAGTTTTGAAAGTGCAATATTTGAAATCAACATACCAAAAAACCTATATACAACCAATTTCAGCTTCAAAATCCATCAAATAAAAAAATCCTATATGGCCATCCAACTTGCTACATTTTGATTGGTACTGTGGCCATGTTTTATGACATATCAATTTCCCCTGACCAAACTTTAATGGCCCTTAGTCCCTAATCATATCTCCCAAATTTGTTCAGCGGTGCTAGTTGTTTTCGCAAAAACTAAGTCATCCAAGATGGTCACCGAAGCATTTGGCCAATCAAGTTCCCTTGATCCCCAAAAGGTTTCGGAGGTTTTAAAGACGTTTCTAAAAAAAAGGTGAAAATCCGAGCTGGCCATAGGCCAAATTTGCTGATTGGCTTCCTTTGAACAATGTTGGAGCTCTGGTGTATCTTAGTGTAATAGTGACTCACTGCAGGCCAGCTAATGGCTGTTGGTTTTATCAGCCAGCAGCGTTTCTCTGAGCATTGATTTAGCTGAATCCCACCGTAATGATGTCAATTATGGAAAGATATATTAATTTGGGCAGGAAGCATCCTTGTGGCATAGGGATTCACGATTGTCCAAATGAAGGTGGTTGGATGCGAGTGTGGTGTCCATCTTAGGTATTCTGCTATTTTCAAAAAGCTTGATCAATTGATTTGAAATTCTAGAAACTTTATTTAGTACAAACCAAGGTGGTTCAAGGGAATCTGATTTGTCAATTTGCCTCCGACCATCTTGGATGGCATAATTTTCAAAAAAACACATCCTCCAGAGCAGCTGTTCAAACTTTATCATTAGGGTCCAAGTTTGTTCAAGGAAAGTTGGTTCAGCAAAAACATGGCGACCAGCAAGCAATCAAATTAGTACCAATAAAAAACATTCAGCCAGAACATTTTTGAATTAGTACCTCACATGGCCAAATGAGCTTATGCCATGGCGACCATCCATCGTAGCCAGACTAGGTCAGTGTGACCTAGGTTTCATGCTTCTCCCGCGGCTAGTGAGATTCTATTGACCTTGTTTCAAAATGTATGGGGATAAATACACCATTACACCCAGATTCAGCTAAGATAGCTAACTGGATAATAAAATTTACACAAATATAAAAGCTAATAGATAAACGTGGAGAAAAATGGTTTTGCTTTCTTGTGATGTACATGGCATCAATAACATATTGATCTTAGTTCTTTATATAAATGGTTTAAAGTATGTTTTATCCGAGGTTAATAGTAAACTAATGCTGGTGTGTTTACCAGCCAACATAGTTGTGGGCAATGCATTATGAGAAGGTATTTTACACAAAATAGGTCAACAGTACATTAGATTTTGGCCAAGTGTTTCATGAGAGGCCATTTACCTGTAAATAAAAATGTTGAGAACAGATAACTGAAGACAAACTTTCAGACATCAGCAATGATGGACAATCGCCATGACACAAGCTAACTGTGTCTCTATAAGGCCATAGAAGTTAATGATAGCTAATACTGGAAACCTTAAATAGGCCACTTAAGGTCTCAAATATTGAGCATCATTCATACCCAACATAATTGAAAGCTGGTCTTTAGGAATTCAGGAGGAAGTGGTGATTTACTGCACAAGAATCACACAGATCCACTGAACAGATTATGTGAATTTAGCCTGTGGAGAAGACTCACCATTTTCTTTATTATTAAAATCATTTAGAAATTCAAAGGTAAAAGACCTGATCTTATCTGTTTCATTTATCATGACCTTGCTGACGCTTAAGTCATTTAAAACTCCCTTCTACATATGATGGACGCATAACTGTGGTGGTGGTGGTGGTGGTGGTGGTGGTGGTGGTGGTGGTGGTGGTGGTTGAAGTGGTGGAAGTGGCGAAGGTGGGACTGTTTAAATCTAGCATATATTTTACACTCCAAGAAGCAAACACAACTACACGAGATCATAAAATGATCACAAATTCTAGTCAGCTAGAATACAGATTTTATTTTATGACTTTTCGCCATTCATCATTTAACCATCTGACTGCTGATCTTCCAAGGTTTATATATCTCAGCCTTAAGCCACCAACAACTTTCAGTCAAACTGTTTTCAAAATATTTAGCAAGTCAAGAGTTTTTGCTCATCGAAATCATTGTCTGGTGGCTTGCAGCAGCAAGACAGTTAAGATTAACCCATTAATGGACAATCCAGCCATTATGAGCTTCTGTAGTGGTTTTCATAACTCTCTGCAAAGGGATATTTTTATCTGAGAAAATTTTAATTTATTTTACAAGATTTCACCATTAACCTTTTAACCCTCGAATTTGTTAAAAAATATTTCAATTTTCTCATATAAAATGTCCATTTGCAGCCCAGGAGAAAACTATCTTTGAAAATTTACCACTGGAATGACTGTCTCGGTTAACGAGCCAGCCATTCCAGTGGTAAATTTTCAAAAATAGTCTTCTGCAAATTGACATTTCTCAAGACCACTGCAGAAGCCATTTTTGGCTGATATGAGTGTTAAAGGGTTAAATCTGAGTGACATGATAAAGTAATTTTTAAATTTAACATCAAGAAAGTTAACTCTTTGAATAAACCTTTTCAAAAGGATTACTTTATTACGTTTAGTGTCAATTTGTATTCCGCATCAGTGTGTTACCGTTGTCTCCATTATCTGATTTGAATCTGTAGCGGTTCGAATTATTTGTGTCCACATAAAAATGTAATAAAAAACATAAAACGTTAAATTTATTGTTACTTCCATATAAGAAATATTATTTAATTTTTATGGTATTTATATCTCTCCAAGATTTGTCTATTCAAAGTTAACCCCTGCAATACTCTATCAATATCTAAATGCAATGATGTATCTTAACCATTTTAAAGGTCAAACCAGACAGAACTGGCCTCTGTAGTGGTCTTGAGAAATGTCCATTTCCAGGCCACGACAAGACAATTTTTGACAATTTATCACTGGAACGACTGGCTCGATAACAGAGCCAGTCATTCCAGTGATTAATTTCCAAAAAATAGTCTTCTCTTGGCCTGCAAATGGACATTCAATAAACAAATATTTTGATTTTCTTGACCAAATCTGACAATTAAATGGTTAACGGTAAATTCCATGCTGTGCATAGGTGATGTGTCTAAAGGTTAAATGCAATGACATCTAGTACGTGAATGTCAATTTATAGATTGGAGCTATGAACAATCACTATGGTGTAGTGCAGTAGTGTATATGTATAGTCTTGACAACTTGAATAAAAGCTCAAGGTTCCTTACATAGCTACCACATGCACGCACGCGCACGCACGCACTTACACACAGCAAAATACCCTATAATGGTGAAATCTATTAAAGAAAATCAATATCTTCTCATCAAAAATGTCTATTTCCAGACCAAGAGACTATGTTTAAAAGTCATTCTAGTTGTAACTTTCCAAAAATAGCTTTCTCTTGGTCAGTTGGTCTGCAAATGCACATTTCTCAAGACCCCTGTGGAATGTGATTTTGGCCAGCTTGACTATCAAAGGGTCAGATTTATCCCACAGATCAATGACAAGTTTTAATTTTTTTACTTGCGAGACAATGCTGGCAATTATGATGAAATCCTGCTTAAATTCAATGGCAAATGAGGTCTCGTCATGAGATATTCATGTATACAATTTTAAGAAAACCCATGCAGGCATTCCAAAGTTAGACAATGGAAGGCAGACATTTGACAAATTAGGTAACGATGTATTAATTTGACATGAATCCATGTAAAAGTTACATAGATGTGCCAAAAATGAAATCAGGTGTGTAGTGTTAAATTCTGGCATGTGCTGGGGTTCAAACATCTTATACATTTAATGTAGGACTCCAGTTTTAGCTATGCCCCGCCCATCTCTAACTAAGCTCCACCAACACTTCGCCCGTGTTGGGATAGATTGATCCATGAATGCCCTGACTATCAATTTCCAGAAATATACAGATAAGATGTTGAATATTTTGAAACTAGTTTGACTGGGTGCTGTTGCTGCCTATGGCCCAGTCAAATTAGTTTTAATATATTCAACAGCATGTTTATTAAATAGTAGACATAAAATTCATATAACAACGCTTAGTCCGAGACAAATTATGCGTTCCTGATGAACTTAACTACATCATTCATGACACACTTGATTATGACATCATCCTACATGTCACGTAGTTGGATATGACGTCATATGATTGATGGTGAAACTGGATTCCTCCATTGTCAAGGCTGGTCAAGTAAATCACAATTCTTGCATAGTGAATGTCCGTTTCAAGGCAAGAGCATCTATTTTTGAAAGATTACAACTATAATATTTAGCTCGGTTAGTGAACCAGGTATTCCAGTGATAAACTTTCAGATAGTCTTCTCCTGGCCTACAAATGGACATTCCTCAAGACCATGACACACAGAGTTGTCAGCCAGCTTGACCTTTACATGGCTAAATATAGCAAAGAAAAGATTACACACTGTCTTTCCTTATACTATCCTCATCCAATCCCTGCCCTGATCACACAAAACAAGTGAAAAGAATAATCTATGTCAAGATTTAATGAGTTCCGCTTTATCTGTCATCGTACTGCACCCGAACATGGAAGACAGTCATTTTCCTATTTTATTTCCACTAATGTTGTCAAACATAATTATTAATCTTTCTTTGCTAAGAAGCCACAGGGGGGACATAAACCTGTTGTCAGACAGTCTTAATCCAAACTACACAGGCCTATGAACCTGTCAATTACTGTCCAGATTTTATTCTCTCTTGTGTCAACATGGATTATACTGATGGCCTTTTCAATGCCTGATCTCCAGACAATCCTGGATATAAAGTCCACCTGCGGCTTGGGGAGGGGGGGGGCACAAAGAGGTGGCCCTTTAACCTAAGTGGTCTGAGCTAAGTGGCTGAGATCACTTATATTCATGTGGCTCTTTAAGCTGAGAAATCAAGACCACTCACATTAAGGTGGTTCTTTAAACTGAGTAGTCGGCACCATTCATAATAAGGTGGCTTCTTAAGTTAACTGGTCGAGAGCCCTCATATTATAGTGGCTCTGGAAGGTGAGTAGCCGAGACCACTCATATTATGGTGGTTCTTTACATTGAGTAGCTGAGACCACTCATATTATGGTGGTTCTTTAAGCTGAGAAATAAAGACCGCTTATACTAAGGAACCACCAATCTGTGCTCCACAAAAGCTGTTTTCTAAAGCAGCCGATGTTTACTTAACAACAACCTATCAATATAATGGTGACATTGTATGGTTTCATAAGGTGACAGGCTAAGCCAGACTTGTCTATCTAATCTATATTAAGTATTATTGTCAGCCAATAGATCAGACACTAATCCATCAGTATTTCTTCTACACAACAGAAACTAAGAAGACAAAATCGCTAGCTAGCGTTGTAGACTAGCCAGTATACCTTTAGTTTAGTTTTTACCCTTCCTCCCACAGTCAGGCTGAAAGGTTGTTGAAGCCTAAGGCAGCAACGTAATGTCCAGTCAGGTCACAATCAAACACCATAACAGGTCTTTCTCAACACTTTATTTATCAAATTTGATCAAGAAAACTACAACTTTCTCACTGAAAATGTTGATTTGCAGTCAACAAGAACCTTTGTTTAATTTACCACTGTGTGGAATGACTGGCTCAGTCATCGAGACAGTTATTATCATGGTAAATTTTCAAAAATAGTTTTTTTTAGATTGATCTGCAAATGAACATTTCTCAAGAGTACGGAAGCAGCCCTCTTTGGCAGGCTTTAGCATTAAAGGTTTAAACTGGGATAATGGAGGAATCCCATTTAAGCTATGCCCAGTCCATCTCTAGCTAAGCTCCACCCACTTTTTGCCTGTGTTGGGATCAATCGATCCCTGCACGCCCTGACTATCAATTTCCAGAAAACTATATGGGTAGTGTTGAATATTTTAAAACTAACTTGCTTGGGTGCTTGCTCTTCGCACAGTCAAATCAGTCACAAAATATTCAACAGCATGTTTATTAATTAGTAAAGCCATACAATTCGTACAACAATGCTTAGTCCATCATCAATTAAGCGTTCGTGACAAAGTTATCTACATCATTTATGATGTAATTAACCTTTCCAGTTTAAGCTATCTATTTAAGCCCATCTCTATCTAAGCTCCACCAACCCTTCACTTGTGCTGGGATCGATCAATCCCAGAGCAACAATTTCCAGAAAATTATACGGGTAAGTTGTTGAATATGTTGTAACTAATTTGACTGGGTGTTGTTGCTGCATATCACATGTTTATTAAATAGTAAAAACTATTTATGGGATTGTGACGAGGTAATAATGGTGGTCCGCAATGTATTGATTGCACCAATGAATGTCTTTAGTAATTTAGCCACATATATATATATATATAAAATTGTGTATGGAAGTCATTAGCCACCAGTAAAACAAGGCATTGTAACAGTGCCATTATTGCATTCCATTTTTGTTGTAGTATCTTTTGGAGTAGAGCCAACTTTCAGTAGAAGTACAATTTTAATTATTTGTTCTAAGCCGCAAATGGACATTCTCGAAGCCAAAATATGAATTGTCTGGAAAAATCTTGACCATTAAAGGGTTAACTGATACAAATATGTAACACGCTCCCACCCCCACACCACCAGCCACCCTCCCCCACCTCACTGTAATTCCTTGAAGCTTCAGAGCTTAATCAATGGATGAATCCCATTTTAGCTATGCTCAGCCCATTTCTAGCTTGAATTCCATGACTATCATTTTCCAGAAAACTATAAATGTAAGCTGTTGAATATTTTGAAGCTAATTTGATTGGGTGCTGTCACTGCCTATGGCAGTTAAATTAGTTTCAAAATATTCAGCAGCATTTTTATTAAATAGTATAGACATACAATCCCAATCCGTACAAGGCCTACGCCGTCATCAATTAAGTGTTCGTGACGAACTTATCTACGTCATTCTTGACATCATTGATTATGACAGCATCCTACATGTCATGTAGTTGATTATGTCATATGATTGATGGATAAACTGGAAAAGTTCATTATCACTAGCTAGTTGACATCATAATGACGTATGTCTGTCAAAAAAATCAAAAAGGCTGTCTTGAAGTGTACAAATTGTATGTCTTTGATGGATTTACAATTTAACAGACATCATGTTGAATATTTTGAAATTAATTTTACTGAGAGCTTTTGCTGCCAAGGGGCAGCATCATCCCCCAGAAAAACTAGTTTAAAAAAATTCAACAACTTTAGCTGTAGCGCTAACTTCAAATTTAGATTCTCGAAATTCAGTTTTCAAATATTAAGATCGATTCTACGAGCAACCTAGCTAGAAATGGACAGGGCTATGGACCCATGCATTAGCTACATACTCAACTATAACACAGCGTGGATTCTGCAGAAATTATTTTCAAAAAATATTCAACAGGTTCATGATTAACTCCAGTTTTCTGAAAATTAGGCATGAAATTATTTCACCACTAGACAAATGAAATATTAGATACAAATTGGTTTCAAATCCTTTCATATAACAACTGCATGAGGTGTCCATTTTAGAAACAATCCTGTTTTCAGCAATGTTGTTTGCAAAATCATCTCTGTAATAATCAACCTGGTGAAATCAGTGTGAAAATGGTAAAAGAAAATAAACTTACATTCTGCGAAGCTTCTTCAGCTCTATAAATGCCTTGGAAGGAATCTGTGTAATGAAGTTCTGTTCCAGTCTCCTGCAAGTAGAACATATTATATTGCTAAATATTCATAGAGACAAAAAGCCAGATGTGTTAGTTTAAACCTTTCAATGGTGGTACCAAGCGATGAAAACTCACGCAGTAGCAGCTGCAACAGTAGTAGCATCGTCGTCATCACTGGTGGATGCGATGGTGGTGCCGCTGCCAGTAGTAGTAGTAGTAGTAGTAGTAGTAGTAGTAGTAGTAGTAGTAGTAGTAGTAGTAGTAGTAGTAGTAAACAAGAAGCCTTATCCCTCACCTGGAACATTTCAACTAGAAAGGTCATCACCGATTATGTAGAACACAAAAGTTTGGCCAAAACCACAACAACAAAGTGTCCTACTAAATTTGGTTAAAATCAGTCCTACGGTTCTCGAGGAGATATTTTCAATTTCCCATTGCTTTACTATAGGAGTTTTTGTATGTAAAGAAATACAATATCACCACCAATCCGTTATTTCTGATTGTTTTGAAAGTGGCAAATTTGAAATCGGCATACTAGGCTTGCACGATATTGTCCTAGGAGGTATCGCGATATATTGTGGTGAGAAAATCACGATATTTTGATATATCGTATAGGCTATTTTATGCATACAAAATCATAGGGTGAATTGGTCATGGGTTGAGTTGGACTGCATGGTTTGGCTTATGTAGACATAACGGCTTCGCTATGAGTTTTTATATTAGTTTTAACCGAATATGACTTATAATTGGTAAATTTCAACAAAAACATTAAATGCAGTCGCCAAGATGCTTAAAGAATGATCGTTAATAACATGAAAATAGGACACAATTTACAGTCATAAACTTGTGAAGTCTTACAATTTGGCTTAATATATACCCTGTCCCTCATTGCGGGAGTGAAATTATTCCATTGGACAACCTAAATATTGCGTACTCTGTTGTTATAACCATCGTTTACTACATCAAAATCAATCCAAAAAAATTTGACATTTCATGTTGTCTTTGTAAAAATGTACAAATCATGTGATATTAGGAATGCACTTTAGATCCATAGATATCTAATGTTTAGATCTGATCCACATTTACCGAGTACCCGTTTACTAACAACAGTTAGCCTTCAGATACATCTCGGATAGTTCACCTTGCAGGCTAAGGCGTGTATACCATCTCATTTAGCTGTCGCATTTGTAAATGCACCACCTCTCGCCTCAAAAATCAGGAGAGCGAGCAATATCACATGATTTATATATTTTACTAATAATAGTTCGCCTTCAGAAACATCTCGGTTAGTTCACCTTGCTGGCAAAAGTGTGTATACCGTCTCATTTAGCTATCACATTTGTGAACGCACCACCTCTCGCCTCCAAAAAACAGGAGAGCATCCAGTATCACGTGATTTATATATCTTCGCGATGTCATTTATTGTCAAATTTAGGGTTCATTTTGATTTTATAAACCATGCTTATTAAGAATTATACAATATTTATACCGTCCCGGGTAATAATTTCACTCACGCGATCGTGGTTTTGAGGCATACAGTACGGTGGCAAGAAATTGTACTGGTAAATTGCGTTCAATTTTTGTATTATTAGCCATTGTTTAAAACAATTTTAAAGAATGAACTTAAACTTTTTCTTAGCCTATTCCTAATCTAAGCCCACGTCTCTCGCAAAGATGTTGGTTTGGAAATAAATTGAACAGCTTAGCGCAATAGAAGCCTATGCTACAAACACATGACAAATAAGCAGAATACAGCACGACAGTAACATTTTAGCGATATTTTGATTTAAAAAAATCATAACGTAAAAAATTGTGGGCTGAAAAAAATTGTGATTTTCGATATCGGACAATCATGCAAGCCTACGGCATACACAAAAATCCATATAAAACCAATTTCGCCATCAAAATCCACCAAATAAAAAATCCAGTATGATCGCCAAAAACACGCTACATTTTGATAGGTGCACAGTGGCTATGTTTTTTGATGCATCAACTTCCCTAGCCAACTATTTGGCCAATCAAGTTTCCTTGAACAGACTTTGTTAAGCTCTTGGACTAGATGACATTTCATGAGTTTTGAATCGATCCCCAAGCAGTTTTAAAGAAGATTTTTAAAGACAATTCTAAAAATCATCCAAAATCTAAGATGGACACTAGCCAATCGGCTTCGTTTTAACAAACTTGAATCTCTATGAAGTAAGGATGCTTCCTGCCAAATGTAATTGAAATCAGCCCAGTGGTTCTTAAGAAGTCATTTAAAGGAAAAGTTTATTGATAACGGAGGAGGGACGATCGACGGTTGCCATGGGATAAGTTTACTTAGGCTTTCAGGCCAGATGAGCTAAAAATAAATGGACCATGGAAATGGTGCTCACCTGGTTGATGAGGAACAGTAGACACGTTTACATTAATTAATCAATAACAAGCACCACTGGTCAACAGCTAAAC
This sequence comes from Chaetoderma sp. LZ-2023a, assembly GCA_034401795.1. Taxonomy (NCBI): domain Eukaryota; kingdom Metazoa; phylum Mollusca; class Caudofoveata; order Chaetodermatida; family Chaetodermatidae; genus Chaetoderma; species Chaetoderma sp. LZ-2023a. Next base: position 78,735,632 of record CM067369.1, on the reverse strand, counting down.
CTGTTAATATTTCACTGGCAAAAATCAATGTTATGGGCCGAAAACATTGGATATCGATTTAAACATATGTTTTACTCATTTTTATGGCTATTTGCTTTGATATTGGCTAGAAAAATAATTAAAGTTTGCAGGAAAACCATTGCTTTATAATGCTGAATTTTCAAGAATGGTGGAAATAAACAACAAAATCTCAGTGCATGTGTACAACTTAGCCATTATACCAGTACTAAATAGACCAGCACATGCTAAGAGATCTCACTAGAATGTGAATGCTTGAGAATCATATCAATCAATGTCTAGCAACCTGCCAACTTAAGAAGGGAATACAGTTCTCATGGGTTAAGAATTTTTTCTGATATAGTCTGTTCCTCTTTACTTGGGTGGTCACTACGAAACTGCTCAATTCTGGGAAATCTATAACTAATCAGGCTGTAGTAATCGATGAGATAATATATTATGCTGCAAAATATTCATTTGAAATTGTGTTTTCCTAGCGAACAGCAGAAATTATCAAAATATTATCACAAGAAAAGATATATTTTAACATTTTTTTCCATCCTCTGTTCTGCGAGGTTAATTAAAATAGGTTTTGTTTACCACACACACCTCAACCCCCTTCTCGTTCTTCTAAGTGAATTCTTATAAATAGCCAATTTCTATAGGAGTAATCATTAATTTCATTTCCTCATATGAAGAACAATAACTGAGCACGTTAGAAGGCTTACTAGCAGATTATTATACTGGTTTTATGCTATATCATATTTCGGTATCAGCAAACTCATATCGATATGACTAATGGTATAGCTATATCGGTATTCAATATGATATCAGTATATCGTGAAGCCCTAGACTTGGCCATTATAGAGTGTAACCCTTTAACAGTCAAGCTGGCCAAAATCTGACTGTAGACGTTTTGAGGAATATCCATCTGTAGGTCAGGAAGAGTATTTTTGAAAATTTACCACTAGAATGACTGGTTCGATAAACGAGCCCACCATTTCAGTCCTATATTTTCAAAAAATAGTCATCTCTTGGCCTGCAGATAGACATTCAATAAGCAAATATTTCGATATTTTATTGCCCAATCTTAACCATTGAAGTGTTAATACCAATGTTCATCTGAACGAGGTAAGAACATCTTGTGGTCCCACCCCATCCCCTATCCTATCTCACCAGAGATAACACAAGATAACATTTACAAGTCAGGTGGTCTTCAAATACACATTAATTAAAACATCTGGAATCTTGCAGGTTATGGATTAACTTGCAAGATTCTATCAAATCGATCAAAGAGTTGCACTGATTTAATAAAATGTCTGCTAAACTATTAAATGAATCACATGTGATGCAATTCTCCTTGGAAAAAAGGTGTGTTTGGGGGGGGGGGCAGAGAGGGAGGATAGAGGTAGTGCGAGACTGATAACATTCCAGCATCTGTACAATCATGTTTAGAGTTCTTTATGGGAAATGACAGCCAAAGCTCAACACTCTTTAAAGCAAGTCAGCCATTGCAAAATCTCTTGAGCGATCTAACACATTCCCTTCTACATATTTCCATTTACAATACAATTAGAATGATATCAATTTGACTGAAAGTCACTGCTACTTAATAGTCAATCAATTTATTTTAAATAGAATCACTAAGTTTCAAATTATAATCTGGTCATGTTCTTAAAACAAGTCTTTCATCAATTCAGGATTAAAAGGGATATGTTACAAATTAAGTGCTGATCAAGTGGATATATCATTAATATCCATCTTTAGACTCGTACACACTAGATATGATGAATTCTTTGCGATAATACAAAATTATGTTGAGCATTTTGAAACTAATTTGACTTGGAGCAGTCACTGTCTTCCACCTACATTAATTTCAAAATATTCGACAGTTTACGCATATGAGTGACGTGCTTGAAGCTGATAGAGTGAGACCGTGGCGATCAAAATGTTAAGAGTTAAAGATGAGATTTAGACATCTTTTACTAATATTCATTGCTTAACCCTTTAACACTGAGATCAGCCAAAAACAGCTTCTGCAGTGGTCTTGACAAATGTCTATTTGCAGACCAAGAGAAGACTATTTTTGAAAATCTATGACTGCAATGACTGGCTCGCTTACCGAGTCAGTCATCCCAGCGTTAAATTTTCAAAAATGGTCTCTTGGTCTGCAAATGGACATTTTCTATGAGAATATTGATGAAATTCAAGTGTTAACGGGTTAAATGCAGAATGGGCTCAAGAATAGGGTGCATAGCTGAAGAGATATAAGGAATGAAACAAATTCTTACATCATCTCCCATCTCAATTCATCTTGTACCATTGAGCAGAACGAATATAAATTCTTGTGACTGTTAATTTAAGTTAAGCCAAGAAACGCAGAAAAATAGCTGGAGGATGAAGATATATGTAGAGGGAAGGTAGAGGTGGGTGCATGGGGGTGGAAGGGAGGTGGTTGACCTGTTGTGCATCTTGGAGATTTCCCTCCCATAAGGAGTGGTGGATTATGGTAGAATTGTGGAAACCCAATCCAACCCACCTCACCCCACCCAGCAAACGGCAGTCATACACAAAAACCTGTTTGCTACAGGGACTGACAGATAGATGGTACTGGCAGGCAAATAGACAAACAAATGAAATGAATCCATCCTTTATAAGTGGTTATTGAATCGAAACCAAATGCAGGCTTTTTTGATGAATGTAAAGTATTTCAATGAAGATAACTATGGTGAATCTAGACACATTTCATTGATATGCAATCCCCAGAGAGGGCATGTCATCATTTTGTCATCAGGAGTTGGCATACCAAATTTGAAATGAATAATTCCATTATCCATAAGTTATTGATGAGAAACCAAATGCATGGACATTTTGTTTTTAATTTTAAGTATTTCAAGGGAGATAACTGCGGTACACCCGTTTCACTGACATGCAATCACTACTGAGGGCATGTCATCCGGAGGTTACATACGCAATTTGATATAAATTCATTCATCAAAAGCAAAGGTATTGAGCAAAAACCACAGCACTGACAGGCCGATGGAATTAAAAGCATACCACCGTAATCCCACCCCACCACCCCAACCCATTTTTTTAAGCATATGGGGTGCGGGTTGATGGGGAGGGTGGAAGGGGGAATAATTAGAAGCCTTCTGTAGCCATTTCATCATTGTGAGTGATAAACACCATTCTTATTTTGCTTCCTGCTTCCTAACTTTAGCAGTGATCAGTTCAAATGTCTGTGGACCTCCTGGTTCAAATGTGGGAGATGGTTTTGCCACTCTTGGTACATTACCTATGAGAACAAAGATTATGTGTGTACATCTAATTGAAAATGAGTTCTCAATTTTGATCTGGGTAGACAGAAGACACCAGCCAGTGTGGGTGAGGGTGAGTGTGGGGAGAACATAAGTATATCATGGATGTTAGTTATTTAAACCAAAAATACATTTCCCTTCACACAATGGGCATTGGTAGATTATTGGTAAGAAGATTAAAGATATCCTGAAACAATAAGAGTAGAAAGAAATTGTTGGAAAAATTAAGTGATGATACTCTTCTTCAACACCACCAAAGGAATCAAACTGCTATACATTTACTACAAGCATCGAGGAAGCTCTGTTCAGCTTGGAGACCAACAGGACAATGACTATCATGCAAGATACGAGAATCATTTTATATTGAGTAATGAACAACAGCAAGGACAATATAATCCCAAACAAGAGGCCCAAGGGGCCTGTATCGCTCACCTGGTCAATAGGCATTTCAACTAGAATGCTCTTTATTAACAAGATGGCCAGCAAACCATTTATCCGACAGTTTCGAAAATTGCAAATTTGAGATCAGAATACCCAAAAACACATATAAAAACAGGTTCGGCCTCAAAATCCATCAAATAAAAAAATCAAATATGGACACCAAACATGCTATATTTTGATTGGCCCATGGTGTCCAGGTTTTTTGATGGATCAACTTCCCTTGAACACACTTTAATGGCCCTTAGGCACCAATCATATCTGCCAAATTTCAGCCCGATCCCTTCAGCGCTTCTGGAGAATAAGTAATTTTCACTACAACTAGGTCAACCAAGATGGCCGCCGAACCATTTGACCAATCAAGTTCCCTTGCCATAAATCATATTTCATGAGGTTTGCATCAATCCCCCAAGCTGTTTCTAAGAAGATCTTTAAAGACGTTTCCTAAAATCGGCCTAAATCCAAGATGGTCGCCGGACAAATTGGCCGATCTGGTTCATTTGAATAAACTTAGATCTCTATGCCCTATGAATGCTTCCTCCCAAATATAATTGAAATTGGCCAAGTGGTTCTTGAGAAGAAGTCGTTTAAAGAATTCCCCATTGCTTTACTATGGGCCCATTGCTTTACTATGGGAGCCTTTGGCGGGAAAACAAACCAAGATGGCAGCCAAAACGTTTATCCGACAATCTCGAAAGTGGCATATTTGAACTCGCCACACTGATAAGCATATATAAAGCAATTTTCGCCATCAAAATACATCAAATACAAAAAAGCCAATATGACCTAGAAACGCTGAATTTTGATTGGTTGATGGTGGCCATGGCTTTAACGAACAAACTTCCCTTGAACAAACTTGAAAGGCACTTGATCCCTAAGCATATTGACAAAATTTCAGCTCTATCCCTTCAGCGGTTCGGGAGAAGAAATTGTTTTCGCGAAAACTAGGTCATCCAAGATGGCCACCAAGCAAATCAGCCAATCAGGTTGCCCTGAACAAACTTTGGTCTACCACTACCACAGATGATGTGTTATGAGGTTTGAATCAATTTCTCCAGCGGTTTCGGAGATTTTTTAAAGTGTTTCTAAAAATTAGCCATTTTGGCCGACGCCCATCTTGGATTTTGACTGATCCGCTTCGTTTGGAGAAACTTAGATCTCTATGCCCTATGAATGCTTCCTCCAAAATATAATTGAAATTGGCCCAGTGGTTCTTGAGAAGAAGTCGTTTAAAGAATTCCCCATTGCTTTACTATGGGCCCATGCTTTACTATGGGAGCCTATGGCAGGAAAACAAACCAAGATGGCAGCCAAACCGTTTATCCGATAATCTCGAAAGTGGCATATTTGAACTCGCCACACTGATAAGCATATATAAAGCAATTTTTGCCATCAAAATACATCAAATACAAAAAAGCCAATATGACCGACAGACGCTAAATTTTGATTGGTTGATGGCGGCCATGTTTACGAACTTCCCTTGAACAAACTTGAATGGACATTGGTCCCTAAGCATATTTATCAAATTTCAGACCTATCCCTTCAGCGGTTCGGGAGAAGTCATTTTCGCGAAAACTAGGTCATCCACGATGGCCACCAGGCAAATAGGCCAATCAGGTCGCCTTGAACAAACTTGGGTCCACCGTTCAACAGGTGATATGTTATGAGTTTTGAATCAATTCCTCCAGCGGTTTCGGAGAAGATTTTTTAAAGTGTTTCTAAAAATCAGCTATTTTGGCGGGCGCCCATCTTGGATTTTGGCCGATCGCCTTCATTTGAACAAACTTGAATCTCTATGCCCTAGGGATGCTTCCTGCCAAAATATAATTGAAATCGGCCCAGTGGTTCTTGAGAAGTCGTTTTAAAGGAAAAGTTAACAGACGGACGGATGACAGACACACGACGGACGGGCGCCACGACATAAGCTCACTTGGCCTTTCAGGCCAGGTGAGCTAATAATTGCACCTGAAATGTCAAAGTAAAATGGCGGCGACTTTGAAGATGACTATCTTTGCTGAACATTTCTAGATATTTCCTTCTAGTCTTATTGCTTCAGAATAACTTTAAGCTAGAAACACAGAACAATATATCAGATTAAAGCTTTATTGGTCAAGATTGGTCAAGGAAATCAATATTTATGCTTAGTAAATGTTCAGTTACAGGCCAAGGGAAGAATATTTTCGAAAATTTACCATTAGATTGATTGACTGACTTAATAACTCCAGAGTTCAACATTTTTTTGCCCATCGACATTTATAAAGCCCATTACAGAAATTAGTTTGACCATTACCTGTTAATATTTGACAATAGTACAGCATTAATGAGGAGTACCTTTGACCTAGCTATGCCCTGCCTATCTCTAGCTAAGCCCAACCCATACTTCACCCGTATTGGGATCAAGCGATCCCTGAACAACCTGACTATCAATTCCCAGAAAACTATACAGGTAAGCTGTTGAATATTTTGAAACAAATTTGACCGGATGCTGTTGCTCTGTCAAATTAGTTTCAAAATGTTCAACAGATTGTTTATTAAATAGTAAAGACATACAATTCGCACAAAAATGCTGAGGTCATCATCAATTATACGTTCGTGACAAACTTATCTATGTCATTAATGATATCATTGATTATGACATCATTCTACATGTCGCGTAGTTGATTATGACATCATATGATTGATGGATAAACTGGAAATGTTCATTGAACTGCATGGACTACATAGTGATGGTGCTAAAAGCAAACCAAATATTACTGTTCAAATCCTCGAAATAAAGGCAGGATCTTATGATTTTATAAATAAAATATAGCACTGAAGCATGGCAGAGTTACACCCCTTCCACTCAACGAAATGGAGAATATTGACATTCTTGCCAGTGACCATTGTAATTAAAACTTCAGAAGTAGAATTTGTTATGTATATTTTGATTTGATTCTACTTAGTGGTGGAAATAGAACCATCAGACTCTTTAAAACCGTAAATTTGTTCAAGAAAATTTTCTCATATAAAATGTCCATTTGCAGACCAAGTGAAGACTATTTTTGAAATTTTCCTACTGGAATGATTGGCTCGCTTATCGAGCCACACATTGCAGTGGGAAATTTTCAAAAATAGTCTTCTCTTTGTCTGCAAATTTACATTTCTCAAGACCACAGCAGAAGCAGTTTTTAGCTGATATAAGTGTTATCGGGTTAAGAGATGGTCTCATCCTTAAATCTTTGAGTACAAGGAAGGATTGGGTGGGCTAAAGGGGGAGGGGGGGTGAGACGGGGTGGATTTATACAAACTAGTCTTTGTGAAGACACTCTTAGTATCAGAGCCAATGTTTATCTTGGTAAAGCACTTAACCATAGTCATTCTCAATTTCAATACATTTTAATGTAAACTAAGTAAAGCATTTGCTAAATATTTGGGGGAAATGTTACTGAAATTTATTGCAATCTTCCTTTAAATTACTAGCCTTTACCATTAACCATTAAACAGGTAAATACACTATCTAAAGTAATTATTGTTTATTGCGCATAAAGTGAAGTGTGTTATTCTTATGCATGTGTTCTTCATTGTAAAGCAATGTGCTTGTTTTCTGAATGAGGATCCATTATCCTCTGGTTATGTCATCTAATCACAATGCAGCCACAGAGATTAAGATGCGCTAAATAGACCCATTAGCTGGTAATTACAGCATGTCCCATAAGGCACACCACAGCTCCATTCAATTAAGATTTCTAAACCCAACATAGAATAGGTTTTCTTACATTTGATTGGTCATAAATTGTGAGTTCCTCACACTATGAATATGCAGCTTTCATCTATTTTGATTAATCAGTAATGTCAAGCAACCAATCAAATTACATGAAATGTAACTCTATGGAAATGAGAGTTCTGAATAAAATATAGGTGTCATTACCATTTAACATCACAAAATAATAAACTCTGTGTTGTTATTCTGTGAACTCAAGGAGGCCATTAGCTAACATCAAGAAAATTGTTAATCTTAGAGTTTTCTACCCACCCAAACACCACCCACCACCCAACAATCCAGCCCCTTGACTCGATAAATCAATGAAATTGAACAGCATATTAACGTCCTATTCGGCAAGCCACAAAACCTATATATCATCATTTTCCTTGTTAAAATCCACCAGCAAAGAATAACAAGACATCAGTGTTACACTGACAGCATATTAGCGAAAATGTTGGCATTTTGCATTTCCAAATGCAAATCTAGATTTGTATCAAAATCACAATGTCCTTGACCATAGAAGTCTAAATGTCTTTGTGCTGCTTCTGCTGGTTGAATTAACTGTATGACTATGCATAGTTCCATGACTTGACTAATTCTATAATAAGCGCAAGATGAGCTAAGCAGAAGAACTTAACAGTGAAAATCTACATTTTATACAAATGTTAAAATGTACTTGGCCTTTGCCCTCAGTATCATTGTGCTTCATCCACTTGATATATGTAAACATGTGACCAGTGACCAAGCTTTGTAGTAGGGTGAACCAATCCTAAGATATAAGTTAATATGTTAAGCTAATCCAAAAACTTAACTGAAAAAGTTTCGTATGAAGGTCAGAGTAACCTTAAACTTTGACCTCATGAACTCAATATCATTGCACTTCACCCGCTTGCTATAAGGGAGCATGTGTCCAAAGTTAGTCCAAACAGGGTGAAGACAAGACAATATGTTGAGCTAAACCAAAAACTTAACCGCAAAAATTGTTTTATGCTAAGGTCAGTGACTCTGAACTTTGACCTCAATATTATTGTATTCCATCCCATTGATATAATGAAGCATGTGTCCATGTCTAGTCACATTAGTCTGAAGACATGCCGAGATATCAGATGACATGTTGAGCTAAACGAAAAACTTAACCGAGATTGGATGTCTACAAACAGACAAACGGTGTAACAGAAACAATCAATATTTTGGAGAAAAATTCTAATTTTCACCAATAACTAGACAATGCAGTCGATGCCAAACCATCACAAATCCCCATGTGTTCACCAATTTTGCCTTTCCCCAACACCATCCATGCCCCATTCCCACAGCAGTGGTGGTGCCTAATGCCTCACGATCCACAATCATATGGGCAACAAAATACAAAAGTTGGTTAAATTTCGCTAACTTTAATTTTCTGTCCCCCCATGTCCACCCTGCCTCTCACACACACACCCCCACCCCACACCAACCATCACTGAAAGGGTAGAGCCTAACGAACATGCCATATGGATAAATCGCACAACAAACTTGATTGAATGGTATTGGTGGGAATATCCAGATGGACAGTTGGACGGATGGACAGATGGATTCAGGTGATTGCAATACCCACTCAATATCCACTCTGTTTTTTCAAAATGCTTGTGGAAAATTAAATTTGGATTGAATGATTGTGGCCTTATTTTCTCACCTATCAGTTTCCCTTGAACAAACTTGAGTCACCCTTAGTCAGTAACAGTTTAAGCCTGTATCGCTCAACTGGAACATAGGCACTTTAACTAGAAAGGCCATCAGCTATAAGTAGAACCCTAAGGAGTTGAGAAGAATTGTAACAAGAACAGCGGCCATGCTTCTTTATGTATCAACTTCATTTGAATAAATTTTAATGGTCCTTAGTCGCTAATCATATCTCCAAAATTTCGGCCCAATCCGTTCAGCGGTTCTGGAGATGAAAGCAAACTTGAATCGTTCTTAGTCCATATAAGTATATTTATCAAGTTTGGGCTCGATCCTGTCAGTTGGTCCAGAGTTGTTTTTGTGAAAACTACATCATCCAGTGGATCTTGAGAAGTAGCTCAAAGGAAAAAGATAATCAGATGACAGATGGACAGACAAGAGGGTTACAATTCATGATTTGCAGGAGTTAGAAGAAGGAATAACGTTCATGATAAGTATTAAGTTAATAAAGTGTTCACCAACTTACAATTCAGTGCTGGATTCCGGGATATTGTCAGGAATCTCAGACATTCCTTTGTCTCTACAGTCGATAATACCCTCAGTGCACACACACTCACGAGGGCATGACGCCTCACTTTGACATTCTTGTGTTTGAGGGAATGGTGCCAGTTCTGCAAAAAAAAGATTTAATAGCACCATGGTCATCAATGAATATAAATAGAGGATAAGTAGTGTAAGGGTTTCCTAGACCCGAGAATCTAATATTAGTCTTTATATACAGACGTAGCTTTTACTCGCATAGTACTGCCACGTATCGTTTAAATAGACTTAAATTTAACTTTATAGACATTATCTTCATACAGCAGTCATTCCTAACCCTTTACTCATCAAGCCAACCAACTATCACTGCTTCAGTGATCTTGCAAAATGTCCATATGCAGGTCTAGAGGAGATCTTTGAAATAGTCACAGGAATTACTGACTCGATTACAGAGCAGGTCATTCCCATGGTAGAGTTTCAAAAACAGTCTTATTTTGGTCTGTAAAACTAAGTATAAATTTCAATTTTGATTCTTAAGAATTAAAGACATTATCTTCATACTGAGCAGTGACACTTATCATGGCTCCCTAAATGGTCATAGTTTATGTACAAACACCAAAAACTCAACAACAGACAGGGACACTGAGACCCATTTCGTTTGTGAGTTTACTCGTACAGGCATTTTCCTAAAAAAGCATCAACAAATATTGGACAATTTTGGAAGCCAGCAACAGATGCAGATCAGCTTTTCCTGAAAACACACTATTCGGCTGCAGGAAAAATAAAACCATCAAAGACACTATAGTCAGGGCGCAACTACCACCGCTCACTGCACCGGCAAAGGAAACACACAGGAACCCATTCAAAGCCTGTCCCACCAAGAATTGCAATATCTGCAACTACACGGACAAACTGTTTTTTCACATGCACCCACACACAACTATCATACTATCACACACCGCCACAATCATAGGCAATTGCCAAACCAGAAACATCGTCTATCTCACCGCCTGCAACAGATGCCACAAACAGTATGTTGGACAGACATTGCGCATCTTCAAAATGCACATACAAGAACATCTACCCACCATCTCAAACCTCTATCGAAGTGAAATATACGACACAGAAGTATCGAGATACTTCAACAAAAAACACCATTCAAGAAATAATGTATGCTTCAGAATCATCAAAGTCCTACAATCAGACCCGGATGATAGCAACCCTACCACATGGAGAAGGCAGAAAGAGTCCAAACCATGGAACCAATAGGCATCAACAACTCACCACCAACCATCCCCACACAGGGAAAAAAGTCACCCCCACCCCCCATAGTTTATGCACAGCACAAACAAGGACTCTTGCCATTGCCATTCTTCAGAATGTACACAAATCTGGATGGAGTCTGCAGATGGTTCAATGGTGGAATCCAGTTTTACCTATGCCCCGCCAATCTCTAGATACACTCCACCCACACTTCACCTATGTTGGGAACGATCGATCCCTGAATTCCATGACTATTAATTTCCAGAAAACTAAACAGGTAAGCTGTTGAATATTTTGAAAATAATTTGACTGGGTGTTTAGTTTCAAAATATTCAACAGAATGTTTATTAAATAGTAGACATACAATTCGTACAACAATGCTTAGTCCGTCATCAATTAAGCATTCATGTCGAACTTATCTACGTCATTCATGTAATTGATTATGACATCATCCTGTACATTAAGTAGTTGATTATGATGTCATATGATTGATGGATAAACTGGAACGGACAATTTCACGACCATTGATATTGCTTTAACATCATGCTTTCCCTAAATACATTACATACATAAATATAAAGCATATACAATGAAAGATACTAGAGAAAAGCATTAGCCCTTACCACGCTGATGTTAATATTCTGTTTTTTACTGTGTCAATAGCCAAGAAACTGGTGTAATTTTTTTAACAATTTTGGTGGACGATGTTGCTGTCTACGACAGCATCATCTTCCACCAATTTTGTTGAAAAATTAACACCAGTTCATTTTTTAATTTGAAAATTTAAAAATCTGACAACAGTGGGGTACGGGTTAAAGCAGGCCTGTTGGCAAAACTTATGAACCGTGCCTATTTAACCTATTTCTCACATACTGGATGCCAGATGATGCATAAACCTAGCAACTGAGACGTTTAACAACATTCAGATATGATGACAAAATTTCAATTAAATTAACCATTTCAGAAATCCATATATCTCACTTTCAAATTAACAAATACAGATAAGTGTGTTGGATGAAAGAATTTGCATGGAAGCCGAGTGAATGTAAACAAGTAGTGATGAAATTACCAGTCTCGTCCACTGGTCCATCCTTTTTAATTACCTTGACCAGACATTTTTTACCCCAAAACCTAACAGATGATTCTTTGTGGCTCCAAGGACAAGTTCCGTCCCACCCAAGTTTGTTGGAGTTAAACGAGTTATCATGGCAGACACACATGCACACAGACACACATCATAGTGACATGAAATACTTTAGCATGCAATAACAATAACCAATCATCTCTCACCATTACACTGGAAATTGCTGATCTGTAGTTCCACAATAGCGACACCGCGGAGATGTCGGGGAGCTGAACACTCAGTAAACAGGCCAAGTCTTGGGTGCATATGCAACCACTGATGAAGCCAGTCTAAGTGACAATCACATACCAACTTGTTATCTGATATTCTCCTGCATAGATAATAATAATAATAATAATAATAATAATAATAATAATAATAATAATAATAATAATAATGAGGCCCAAGGGCGTGTGACGCTCACCTGCATCATTAGCATTTGAAACATTTGCATTTAAATATACATGATTCTTTACATTAACCAAGATGGCCACCGGAAAAATTGACCAATCAAAGTTCTGAATGAAAGTTATGGAGCCTATCACCATAGAATACATCTAACCAAATTTGGTTGAAATATGTCAATCAGCTATGGAGGAGTAGCATTTTGACCATTTCTGGTAAATTTTTCACAAAATCTAAGATTTACACCCAAAACATTTATGAATCAAAATTCTGAATGGAAATTCTGGAGCCCATCATCACAGGATCCTTTCAGCCAAATTTGGTTGAAATCGCTCAGAATCAGCTATGGAGAAGAAGCATTTGGACAATTTCCGATACATTTTTCATAAAATCTAAGATTTTCAACCAAAAAATCGACGAATCAAAATTATGAATGGAAGTTCTGGAGCCTACACAATAGGACTGCTCAGAATGGGAAGGAAAAGAAGCAATTTGACAATTTCCGGTAGATTTTTCATAAAATTTCAGATTTTCACCCAAAAAATTTATCAATTACCATTATGATTTGATATTCTAGAGCATACCACCATAGAAGCCATCTAACCAAATTTGGTTGAAATATGTCAAGCAGCTTTGGAGGAGTAGCATTTTGACAATTTCCGGTAGATTTTCCATAAAATCTAAGATTTTCACCCAAAAAATTGATCAATCAGAATTCTGAAAAGAAATGTCTGGAGGGTACCACCATGGGATCATTTCAGCCAAATTTGGTTGAAATCGGTCAACCCGTTAAGAAGCGATTTGACGGACGGACGATGGACTGCCGCCATGGCATAAGCTCACTTGGCCTTTCAGGCCAGGTGAGCTAATAATAATAATTATAATAATAATAATAATAATAATAGTAATAATAATAACAACAAGGATGATAATTAAAGATGTTGATCTATGGTCTCATAGGTCTATGGTCATAGATCTATGGTCCCCCCCCCCCACTCCATATCAGTCTCTTACACTTGGCCTGAAAATGCTATATATACGCCCATATATTTATATGGGGGCATAGTAACTAGAAGACATTTACTGAAGTAACTATAAATCTGTGATTTTGGGCCATTAAGGAATATTATAAGGCCTCTTCTTATATGATGATTAATAACAACAACGTACTATCTCTGTAGGAGCAGGGCTTCTCGTAACCGTATCCTGAGTATTTTCTTACTCAGGAGTCTGAATGATTGAATGGCTGTTTGCCTCCTCCTTTTATACTATCTGGCCTGGGTAACAGGCATTCTTTCGGTATCACTTATAAAGGTGCCCAGGTACAGACTGGGTGGGGTACTGTATTGTTGCTCTTGTTGACCTTTGGTACAGCTCATGTGCAAACAGTGCCCTATGTGCCGGCACCTAGGTGCTGAAAGCAGTGACAGGTGGTACCATGGCTTTGCAGACACCAATGTTTCTTGTCTGCTTTTTCTTATTTAGGTGACAACTTGGTAGTAGCCTCAAAGTAGGTGCTAATTTGTGCCTGCTTTGGAATAATTATTAATGTCCATGGGCTCCATTTTTTACATTCATGGACACTTCTAGTGGTTTTTGACAGGCATTGTAGGTGTGACTTTTGATTGACAGATCCAGTGTCCTCGATAGGGAGCATGATACGATCGTGTGGGATGAATATGTGGGGAGTGAAATGCAGTCATAGCCTGTGATTTCCAAAAAAAACGTAGAGGTCTCTCATTCGGTTCGCCATATCAGGTTCTGCCACACTGAAACTGTAACCTTGACCTTTTTCTAGTATTCTGATTGTGACCTCATCTAGACTAGTCTGAAAGATTTATTACAAACTTGGAAGAGTACAGTTCTGAATCTTTATTTGATTTGTTGCTTTATTGTTACAGTTTAATAGAGTCGTTACAGAAAATTTATATAAGAACACATTGTTTTTGCATAGTAGTCAGAAGTCGTGTCGTCTCTCCTCAATATTTTGCACCACCTCTAGGAGCTCATTGAAGGAGCTTCTTCTATTGGGTCTGTTGTGGTGGTATCTCGTTGCCGTAGGTTGGAAGGACTTTTCGGAACCTCAGCCCATTATTACAATTAAAGCAAGCCTTTAACCAATCAGCAGGCCACCTATCGCCGGAAACAGTCCCAACATGGACTGAGCTAGAAGACACCCACATAATATTAACCTCTGATGAAGATCCAAGAAACATTGGAACATTTACCAGTCTAAATCATCCAAAAGTGCCTCCATTTAGGCCATCCCACAGATACTATTCACAGACATGGACAACCTCAGTAGTCCTTCGTGTCTGCCACTGTCTGACTTATCTATTTTGCATCCTCTTCTCCATCTGGCCTCAGTACAGCAATAGATGGATGACATCAGTGGATAGGGCTCTATAAAATGTTGCACATACATTACCGGCCAAAAACCATTAGAGGTGCCCACGAACTCCAACAAAGGATACCATGGGCTAATAATTCCAAAGCAGGCACTGATTGGCACCTACAATGTTATAGGTACCAAATTATGGGCACCTACATCAGAAAAAGCGAACACCGCAGATTGGTGTCAGCAAATCCATGGTAATGCCCGACAGTGTTCAGCACTTAGGTGCATGCACATCAATGAAGTTGACTAAGTTTCAATTTGATCGCAAAAAAAAAAATATCGATGACCATTTTGGAAAAAAATTAATTTGAGAAAAGTTCATTTCTGCCAAATCTGAAAACTGGTAATTTTGACCAGAATTGAGTGGCTGGACATTTATACATCTAATATGCTCATTAAATGAGCATAATTAAGCGGAATTCATTTCTGCAAAAAAACGTAAACATGTAACTTTGAGCCGCATACCATGGGTATATGCTCCAAGGGTGATGGTAGCATTAAAGGATATCACAGCGTATCTTCTAACGTGCCCACTGAACCTCTCTGATGAAAGGGAAGTCATTTCTACCAAAAACGAAGACTGGTAACTTTAAGGTCCAAGGGCTGCCTTTCCTCTGGGTATGTGTAGGTGGTGATGATAAATTAAAGGAAGTCACAAGCTCTCTTCTCATATTTCTATTCCCCCTCCCCGATGAAAGTGAGGTCACTTCTGTAAAAAAGGAAAACTGGCAACTTTGAGGCCCAAAGGGTGCCCAGGAGTGATGGAAACAAGAAAGAATGTCACAAGGTATGGCTGCAGTCGGAGGAGGTGCTAACTCACGCTAAATTTTCCCATTGCTCTTAGTGACCATGTGACCTAGATATTTGACTCTTTAAGCTGAAACACAAATTACTTCTAGTCCACTAGAATTTGAATGGCTATG
The DNA here is from genome assembly GCA_034401795.1 of Chaetoderma sp. LZ-2023a. Taxonomy (NCBI): domain Eukaryota; kingdom Metazoa; phylum Mollusca; class Caudofoveata; order Chaetodermatida; family Chaetodermatidae; genus Chaetoderma; species Chaetoderma sp. LZ-2023a. The sequence goes on along the minus strand of CM067369.1, from coordinate 78,719,827 downwards.
TCAATTTTGGAGTTTATTAGCTTCTTGCATTCCGCATTAGAGTTGGGTGGTCTGACAGTAGTAACGATACCATGACCATTAACATTTCCAAATACTGTGCATACTGTCTCATACTGTGCTTAATGAGGCATATTTGAGAAATAAACCATCAAATCTAAATGACGCAGGAGTAAATAGGTACTAACAGTGCCAAAAAACCCAGGCATTCCAAACTATTAGCCGCATTGAGGTGAGGGAGGCTTTGTAAAAACAAACATCAAGACGTCTATGACAAAATATTGACAGGCAGAATTGTATGTGGAACGTACGTCTTGAAAGTCTCATGGTAAGATTGGTATATTTAAAACCTCTAAACTCATTCTCTGGCCGTCTGGCGATAGTAATTAAGCTATAATATATTGCCTATTCCCGCTTGTATTATTTGTAATTATTAGAAACCAGGATTTTGTCTCCGAACAAACACGCTAGAATAACAACATAACATACGAACTGCTTTATTTAAACACAATAATCTTCTCGTAATGACGTATCTCATTGGTTGTTCGTGAACTATACCTTAGGAAAATCCATTACTATAGGCCTACTGTATTTATCAATGAAAATTTATTGAAACATAATATTTTCTCGCGCCATTTTGATCACACGATGCTTTGTTGCTAGCGAGTAGTATTGAAGTTGCTAGGTTTTATTTTTACGGGGTGGTTTAACATAGTTCTTTAATGGTTAAATTCACTTTAACCCTTATGAAAAAAGCCTGGAATAAAAGCTAGGATAAGCCTGGATTGATGCTAGGAATTCCTAGGATATCCTGGCATTTAGAGCTTGGATAAGCTAGGATTAGCCACGACGGTATTCGGACAGGATTAGCCTGGAAAAGTCTGGATCGTCTAAGGTTCGAATAGCCTGGAATAGCCCAGATTATTTTCTCGGAATAGCCAGGAAAAGCCTGGACCTTTAATGGCTGTGTAAGGCTGGAATAGCCCAGACTTCCATGCTTCTGTTGCACATTTTGGTTAAAAGCTTGGAAAAGCCTGGTACACCCAGCAATAGCTCGGCCATTAGCCAGAAATAGTTAGGATAAGCCAGGTAACCATGGCTCCAAGTCAAATATTCAACTGATTTCATTGTGTGGTTGGTTTTAACCTTTTAACCCGCTTCAGGAAAATTTTGTCATAGAAAGTATGCGATTTACGGATCAAGATAAAAGATTTTTGAAAATGTACCACTGAAATAACTGGCTCGGTTATCGACCCAGTCATTCCAGTGGTAAATTTTTAAAAATAGTCTACTGTTTGTCTGCAAATCGACATTTCTCATGCTCACTGTAGAAGCCGTTTTTGGGAGACTTGAGTATTAAATAGTTACATATATGGGCTTGTTTTCACAACTGACGCAGTCAGTGGTTGACTGATGCAGTCCGTGGTTCATTCGTTTTGGCGTTCAGTTGAGTGTATGCGGTCGTCTGCAATTTACGTAGATTGAAATTAAAGTCTAAATTGAATTATGACCAAATTAATTGCTAAAGTTAACGTAATTTAGAATGCTTGTGGGTTCAGAACATTGCCACGAAATTGCAATCGACAATCCTCGTCAATTACATAAATGTCGTTTTGGCATTTCTGGTTCATGGTCAGTGGTTCCTGGGTCCATGAACCAATTCAGTCGTGAAAACGATCCCTATGTTGATATCAGTCTTTCAGTAGTCTCATCGGTGAGAGTTATTGAACTCACAGACATCAATCATTATGGTCATCAAATACTATTGCGACCTACAAGTTAAAACAACAAAATTATAATGCATTTCATGTGACATTTCTATGAATCCACCATCAATGCTTTCAAGAAATGCATGATTGTTGGTTAATGTCCATTCGAATGCTAGCCACCAATGAACTTATATCCATAGCAATCTTCCTTGCTGTAACTGTGACTGTGTAGAGCATACAATTTTATTTCCTCAATCGAGCTTTCAACAGATGAGAGAAAAACTTGATTTAACCCTTTAAGGATCAAGCTGGTCAGTCTTGTGGAATGTCCATTTACAGGCCAATAGACACATATTTTTGGAAATGTATGACTTAAATGATTGTCTCGATAATCCACTGTCATCTCATTGCTAAATTTAAAAAAATACCCATCTCTTGACCTGCAAATGACCGTTCAAAAAGGGACTACTTTGATTTTCTTGACAAATTTTGATGTATCACTCATACATTTTGCATCTTAGGAGTCCTCTGCAGACTGGAACAAAAAGGGACTCCTAAGGAGCGGTCTGTAATCTGGGGTGGAAAAGGGATTCCTCAGCAGCCAGGCTACAGAAAATCTTAGTCCTCAAATTACCATGGAATCTGGATCAGATAGCTGGGAATGTTCTATAATGGCCTCCTACGTTTAGGCCAAAAATTAAAGATAGTAAGTTTTTCATAGGCGTCGGGTGAGTTAATAACTGATAAGTAATTAAATTTCAGCAAGGCATTAACACTGTATAAGATACATGTACCATGTTTGCTATATTTGCTAAAACAAGAGATTGTTAGCACATATGCATTAGAAACCCTTATCAATGAATTACTATAGATAGAGTTTAAGAAGTTTAACCAAAACTGGTAACGCAGCTAATACCTTTCAGCTAAGCAATAAATACATACCTTCCAATATAGGTCTATTTCCATTATAAGGTTACTAGTGCTAAGTATTTTATCCAACAGTTGCCAATTTAGCAAGTCAACATCAAATCCATGTCAATAACAAATGTCTGAGCATATCATAGCCATAACTAAAACTTTGCACTTTTTAATTTTTTTAAATTTATATACATTGAACTAACATTCCTGGCTTTTCCAGACTTTTCCTGTCTTATTCATTTGCCACTTTCTGTCCGGGCTTTTCCCAGCTATTCCGGGCTTTTGAGAGCCAGGAAAAGCCTGGATAAGCCCGGAATGTTATTAATGCTTTCAGTCCTGACTTTTCCTAGCTTTGAAACCTGGGAAATGCCAGGAAATTACAGGCAAGAAACTTCCTGGCTTTTCGGGCTTAAAGAGCTCGGAAATGCCAGGATATTCCAGGATATCCAAGCTTTAGAGCAAACACCTGGATTTATTCTCACCAGGGAAATAGACACCCAAAAATTATATTGTTTTAATTTTTGTAATTCATTTTCCAACGGCCTATACATAGAAATTTCATGGAAATAGCCTTGTACACGCGTTGTTCACATCACGAATGGCAAATAACGAATCTGCATATTTGGCATTCGTAATTATCAGAAGCTATGGAATAGGCTTATATTCAATTTTGTGTTATATGCATGTGCATAGGCCAGTTTTCGCGAGTAACCGAATATACGACTCCAACAGAGTTAAGAGAGTACAACCCTGGCTTCATTTAAATATTCGCTGACTTTGTCTGGACTCTGTTTAGCAATAGGCTTGACTGTCGAATTCAAACTGACCATGTGCTGGTCGCACGCATTAATAGTCAGAACAATCCAGATTGAAAATAGCGCACTCTAATGTCAAATAGCGGACTATAGTTAGCGAGTCAAGCACACACTCTGATGACATGGCTAATATTCACGTGAATGACATTATGTCAATAAACAAGAGGTCCAAGGGCATGTGACGCTCACCTGGACTTAAATTTAAACCATTTGCATTTAAACAGACATGGATAATTTAAAAAAAATCCAAAATGCCCACAAAAGAAATTGACCAATCAAAATTCTTGTTTGGTATGCCTACCACCATAGATTCCATACAAGTTTTGATGAAATCGGGAGAATATTTAAGTAGTAGTGTTTTAAATGGTTACAGAAAATTAAAAAAAAATTCATGATGGCTCCAAAGAGAAAAAAAAGAAACCAACCAAAATTCTGAATATAAGATCTAGAGCCTACGACACTAGAATACTTCCAGCCAAATTTGGATAAAATCCAGCAAGCGGTTAATGTTGACCAAAGAAAATTCTGTCAAGCAGCTAAGGAGAAGCATTTTGACAATTTCAAGTAAATTTTTCATATTTTATATTTTCGCCCAGAAAATCGACCAATCAAAATTTTAAATACAAGTTATGGACCCTACAGCAATAGGGTACGTACAGCCAACTAGGGTTGAAATCCGTCAAGCGGTTAATCAAGAGTAGCGTTCACATTTTCCAGTAAATTTTTCATAAAATATAAGCTTTTCACCAAAAACATCGAGCAATCAAAATTCAGTATATAAGATCTGAAGCCTCCACCAATAGGGTCCATTTAAATTAGGTTGAAATCTGCCAAGCAGTTAATGAACAGTAGCGCTTTGACAATTTCCGGCAACTCTTTATCAAAATCTACGATTTTCACCCAAAAGATTGACCAATTAAAATTAATAACTATTGTTTCTTTATTAAGTATGTGTCCTTCCAGCCAAATTAATTTGAAATCCGCTGAGCGGGTAATGAGTAATAAGTAGTGTTTTGACAATTTCCTATACATTTTTCATAAAATCTGAGATTTCCACCCAAAAATGTTACCAATCAAAATTCTCTAAGTTCTGAAGCCTACACTCATTGGTCCTTCCAATCAAATCAGATTGAAATCCACCAAGTGGATAATGAGGAATAGCGTTTTGACAATTTCCATTAAATTTTTCATAAACTCTAAGTCTTTCACCCATAAAATTGACCAATCAAAATTCTGTATACAAATTCTGAGCTTGTGCTCTTTTGATGATGTAGGGAATACTTGACGTAGCTATATAAGTAAATCTTACACCTTTAGCCTCACAGATGAAAAAATTACAAATTACATTCTGATGCGCGCCAAAATATTTATATAAGGGTTCTTCTACCCAAATTAAGGTGAAATCCGCCAAGAGGTTAATGAGGACTCGGTGTCCAAGATGGCCACCAGCTAAATTGGCTAATCAGCTTCCTTTGAACAAACTTGGATCTCGGCATGCAGTAAGGATGCTTCCTGCCAAATATAATTGAAATTGGCCCAGTGGTTCTTACAAACTTGTTTAAAGAAAAAGTTTACGAACAGACAGACAGACGCCGGACTGTCATACAGCACAAGCTCAGTTCGCCATTCTGGCCAGGTGAGCTAATAACCAACAACCTTCATGTATGAGTGTGTTAACCATTGCAGACGAGAAATGACAAATTTTTGATGATGTAGGGAATACTTGACTTAGCTATATAAGTAAATCTTACACCTTTAGCCTCACAGATGAAAAAATTACAAATTACATTCTGATGCGCGCCAAAATATTTTTGATTGGGAACTTTTGCATGAAAGGGTCCACACAAATTAGTTTCAAAATATTAAACAGCTTTCCTGGCCTATTATTGTTTTCAAATTCAGACACTGAAATTTCAGTTTTTAACCCTTTCACTGACAAATCCCTGAAAGTGTACATTCTTTATGATAAAGCTTATTCTGCTAACAATCTTCAAATAAAATTTAATTGGAAGCCGCTGCTGCTTAAGGAAGCAGCCAAATTAATTTCAAAAGATTGAACAGTTTTAACTGTATGATTGTTTTGAAAACGAGAAATGTGGAATTCATCGGTGAAAGCGTCAGATGAGATAATGAGAATTCAGGGATGAAAGCATTAATGATGAGGAGCTAATATGGTTGTTCACTTCAAATAACGGAAAGAATGTGCATTTTCTTACATGACCACCAGTAATCCTGTTATTCCACAAAACACTTAACAAAGTCAAACAATATTACTCTTGCTCACGCTCTCTCCATACACCCTTGAACTTGACATACTCGAAAATTGCTACACTCATTTCTCTGATTCCACCAGACACCCATCCCATCAAAACATACACACCCACCCATCTCTTGCTCTAAGTTCAAACTCAACGAAGAGGATCTCTTGAAAAGCAAGGAAGAGTGCTGGTAACATTCTCCTCTTAAAAAGCCTCATTTCTCATTGATCTAAAATTGATTAATTGTAGTGCCTCTTAACATTACCAACATGGCTGCTTCCAAATCTTTGACTGATTCACAATCTCTCTCCTGTCTAAATGTCTAGGGTGTCTAGATTCTTTGTCTAAGTACATCTCTGCTCTATCTGAACACGCTACATTCTTAGGAAATTCTTATTCCTACATATATCACTAAACCCATGCTAATAATTTTGAAAGCAATTTGACTGTTACATCGAAACATGGTCGTGGCGAGTGTCAACCCCCAGCCATATCAGTGAGGTATTTAGTGATTTAATGTCTGAACATGTGAAACTAAACACAAAAGAAAAAATTTGCCTTATGCATCAACAATTATCAGTCAAATTGTTTTCAAAATATTCCTCAGCTTTTATAATTAAATTCTTCCCTATTGAATGGCGATTACTCAGTGTTCAGGTTGATAAACAGTATTAATATAAAACTACATGTGACTTCTCTGAGAGCAGATTGAACAGGCTTCTTTTCCAACAGATTGTATGGAAAAAAAGGGAACTATTATGTAAAAGAATTTCTCTGTCCAATAAATTCTTATACAGAAACGTTTGGCACACTTGTTTTGGCATATGCAAGCGGGGCCAGGTACAGAGCACGAAAAGGTATACACAATTTGTCGTTTTCTAAGAAATGTTGGAAAGATTTGGTACATTGCAAGCTTTGACAGACACATGAATATCAATCAGTGAAACTCCTCAGAAACAATGACACCATAATATTGATTAATTGGCAAGAACAAACTGCCTGGTTTCTTGCTAAGTGATGACATATTTCCAAGTACACCTGTTTCAACTTTGAAATTTCAGTATCTCAAGTTCAAGAATTAAAGCGGTTGAATACTTTGAAAGCTAAGTTAATCATAACCTGTTACTGCAACAGCGATCAGTAAAATTGGTTTAAAAAAATGTAACATAATATTCCTTACATCATAAATCATTTTTTCATTTCTGGTCTGGGAGGGTTAAAGGGATAACCCTTTTAACACTTATATCAGCAAAATATGGATTCTAGAGTAGGCTTAAGAAGGGTCAATTTGCATACAAAGAGAAAACTATTTTTGAAACTTTCCACTGACTTGACTGGCTTGATAACCGAGCCAGTCATTCCAGTGCTAAACTTTCAAAAATAGTCTTCTCTTGGTCTGCAAATTGAAATTTTTTGGGAAAAAAAAATGAAATTTTCTTGAACAAATTCAAGGCTTAAAGGGTTAAGCGATTGTTAAATTAAAAAATACCCCCATGTTGTTGGTCAACAGCAAATGATGACGCCATGAACACACAATGGAATAATCCAGTTTTAGCTATACCCAACCCATCCCCAGCTAAGGTTCATTCACGCATTGCCCGTGTTGGGATTAATCTATCCGTGCACACTTTGAATCTCAATATCCAGAAAACTATACAGGTAAGCCTATGGCAGCAACAACACCCAGCCAAATTAGTTTCAAAATATTCAACAGAATGTTTCTTAAATAGTAAAGACATACAATTCATACAACAACGCTTAGTCCGTCATCAATTACGCATTCGTGACAAACTTATCTACGTTATTCATGACGTAATTGATTATAACGTCATCCTGCATATCACGTAGTTCCATATGACATTAAAGGACAATTCCGGAATGATAAAGTGTGCTTTAGTTGAAAGATTATTACATGTTTAATGAAATTACGCCAGAATAATAACCAGATAGAAATAGCGTAACCAACTATCGCTAGATAAAGTGGGTAAAATTTACAATTTTTCACACATAGGGGCGCTGTCATTTTATCGTGTCTAGTGACGCCAGCCCCGCACCACCACTATTGCTATGACTGGAGGAGCGAGGCCAATAGATGCGTGTATATATTTCAAGGAAGTATAGGTAAATGATAAAACCATTGAAGCGATTCCAATGATTCTAGGATCTCTAAATAGGTGCCGACCTCGGGATTAATATGATATAATGGATGTTAATATCAGACAAGGGGTTCAAAAGACTGGAATATATAAAAAAATTATTCATCTAAGATACGATCTGAGAATATGTTATCCTTTTTTGGTCAAATTCAGCATGAGATGGTTTCTGTCACGCAGATTCTATCGTTGTGTATTGTCATTAAACTGGAGTGTGCTTAAAGCTGAAAGAAATGGCTATTTGCCTGACCAATTATAATTTTGCCCATGTGAATATTGCCAGAGATATCACCAAATGAATTAACATTTTGACATAAAATCTGGGAATTTTGATCGCCGATCAATATTGCCCGGCAAGCTGTAGTAATTTCAATAATTAAGATATTTTGATGATAACATTGTAAAGCTTCGGCACATCAAATTCTGTCATTGTAGCTGTAATACTCATTCTGATATGGGATGATGGATAGAGCGCATCCTGAAATTTTTGTTTGAAATTTTGCTGGGTTAGTTTTTCCCACAGAGTGTATCTTTTGAACCACTAGGCCGATTCTAACATCACTAGCATTGGATACATTTTCAAATTTGCAGCTACAGGTAGGTATCAGAATTATTACAATCGGTTCTGTGGTTCCGGCAATATTATCATATCATGTTTTCTTGGAATATATATTTACACCGCCCGTGACACACGCTATAACGGTATCTTGAGTCGGCTGAGTAATTTGACAATATGCACGTGTCAAGTGTGCCACTTCATTTAACCCTTATCGCATGGTGTAAAATGCGTAATAGCCTACTTACAGAGATAGTGCCGGGGTACATTTTGAAAAAGAAAATGTTGCTGAAACGTGTTTCTGTCGTGCACAGCAATGACTTACAGCAGCATTGTTACCAAAATGAACACATTCTGATAGGATAGAGAAAATGGAATCTATGCTCCAGCGGTCTAGGCGTTAACAATTCCCCACCGACTTCGGATACTAGAATTACTTTAAAAACTTACTAGCTTGACTGGATAATGTCCTAACGATTACAAATTAACACATGTTAGGCCCCAATGCATATACATATTTACTGAACAGCCCTCCTGCTCGGCAAAGATAGCGTTGGTGCGGGGATGACTTCAGGATCTCGTGAAATCTCGCTCTGGTTGCAAGAAAATGGCGCCTCCCAGGAGATAAAATAATCCCATGTTTACGATGGTATAATTACTCGTATTATTTGTCTATTGTTTTTATTTAGGATCCAATATGTTAGTCATATAATAGTCTTTCAAATAAAGTACACTTTTACCAATCCCAGAATTGTCCTTTAAATGATTGATGGATAAACTGGAACGGTCCATTATTATGCAACAAAAGCAAAATATTACACTCTCCGGTCCATTACATGACCTAACAAGAGCAATCTGAAATTGAAGACCCACGCTGTCACATTTAGGTCACATTGTAAAATGTTTTAAAATTTTTCAGTTTCTTTGTATCCAACCCAACGTTGTGGAATTCTAGTGTATGGTCACACCATTCTGGTGTTAAAATTTGAGCCATATCGGATTAGTAATTGCCGAGAAATCCATAGATCCAGAATTTGATCCGATCTGGATCCAGATTCTTTTATCCGGAGCATAACCAATGTTCGGGACTCCTCTTACACCGCAAGTTCCTTCCTTGTCTTATAATTTGAGCCAAATTGGATCAGTAGTTTTTGTGATACAGCTTCGGACACATGCTAGCACACACAGGCAGGCAGGCAGGCAGGCATGTAGGCAGGCAGGCACACAGGCAGGTGGATGGATTGATGGATGGCAAGACAGAGACAGACAGACAGACAGACAGACAGACAGACAGACAGACAGACAGACAGACAGACAGACACAGAGACAGACAGACACTGACTTAATATCTATCACCCTGGTATTTTTTATCTCATGTTTTCAAGTTATCGATTCTATATTACGAAAACCATTTGAGTTTTTACCTGCATTGCTAGATGCAAGAGTCACTATGATCAGTCCTTCTCCCTCTTGTTGATGTTGTTGGTGTTGTTGAATAAGTCTAGTTCTACAGGAGGGATCTTCTCAAAATTTGGGTGGATGCTTGCCCATGGGCTCCCGAAGAAATAGATAAATTTTGGGGTCAAAGAATAAAACACAACAGCAACAGTATTCAAAATGGAAACGTGACACATTTTCAATTAACTCTGGTTCTACTGGACGAATCTCCTTCAAACTCAGGGGTGAAGCCTGCCAGTGGGGTCTCAAAGATGTGTGCCAATTTTTAGACCAAATGCAAAAACACAACAACAGCTTTCAACAACATTGTTTTCAAAATATACCATTGACCTATGCATTTATAATAACGCTGGTTCTACTCTAGCGATCCTCTCCAAACTTGGGTGACTACAGTGTCTGTGGGGTCCTGAAGACATATGCCAATTTTGAAGTCAAATTCTAAAATGCAACAGCTTTCAGCAACATCGTTCCCAAAATAGACACTTGTGACCCAGCCTGTGAAAAATATATCAACGGCGTGGGTATTATTTTAAATAAGTCTTCAAAGTATTTACACGATTTACAACTTTTGACTTTTTCAGTTGTCAAGTGATTAGCTTAAAGCATTAAACATATTAGGAACAGGAGTATTGTCTTCAAATACATAATTTTATCGTTAACCTGTAATTAATAGCCACCATTACGGAAATGGACAAACTTCTGCCATCTTCTATCACAGGTGGATGGGCTATTAATATGAATCTATGTCCATGCTATAAGCATTTTTCTAACTTGCACTCACAAGCACAGTTACAAATCTTCTCAAAACATGGCTGTGTGTCAAAATCATAAAATATCACAGATAATTTGACTAGTGCTTGTACCTGACACAGTTATACATTAACAAGGGAAGAAATATTAGTATATTCTAAGTTAGACAAATTGAGAATGCTGTGCAACTTCTGTTAGACATTGTAAATTATGATCTTGTTGTCTGCGAAGGTTGTAGTACTATATGTTACAGCGCACTTCTAGATGGATCGTCTATGTAAGAGTGTACAGAGGGAATTACCATTTCAAACATAACTAATGTCAGCATATTCTATGTTTAAGGCAAGCTAATAGTAACACATGAAAGCAGTTGAACGTTTTGAACATAGAAAATTAAATTATGTCCAATGTTGAGTGGCATGTATATTTCAAATTAAATCATGAAGAATTTAGTGCATCATATCTATAAAATGGTTGGTAGGTACTAATGAAGATTACATTTATTGTCTCAGAATTACATAGCTTAATTCTTTGGTCAATGAAGTAGCCGATGCTGCCTATGACAGTGACGGGTTCCATCCAAAATAGAATACAAACCAGACATGTGGTTGCAATGCAACCATGAAGCTCGACTTTACGACTTTGCAATAAACCATGAAGCTTGACTTCAAACATAAAATAAATATAGAAAGCTTATCAATACCCTTATCAACAACAGGCTCAAGGTGCTGTAACACTAAGCTGGACCATTAGCATTTGAACCATTTGCATTTAAATACCAGTAGATACGAAGGAATAATCCAACATGGCCACCAAAAAAAATTGACCAATCAAAACTCTCGTTTGATATGTTGAAGTCTACCGTGATAGGATCATGCCACACAAGTTTCGTCGATATCGGACCGTTATTAAGGAGTAGCATTTTATATGGTTCTGGAAAGTTTAAAAAAAATCCAAATGGCCACCCGCAAAAGATCAACCAACCAAAATTCTGAATAGAAGTTATAGAGTCTACGACTAAAGAATGCTTCCAGCCAGATTTGGATAAAATCCACCAAGTGGTTATGGAGAAGATAAATTTTGACAATTTCCAGTACATTTTTCATAAAATTTATGATTTTCACCAAAGAAATCGACCCCATTAAAATTCTAAATAGATGTTCTGGAGCCTACCATGATAGGGTCTGTCCCACCAACTAGGGTTGAAATCTGTCAAGCGGTTAATGATGTTTTGACAATTTCGCCAATCGGAAGCCCATATTTCCTTTCAGGTTACATCAATAATTCTTGTTCTCCATGCATGTGTGTTTTCCCCTGCACAGGAACTTCTCCAATAGATATCACCTCAAGTTTTGTACTTAACCCATTGCCAATCCAAAACTGTCAGTGGTTAGGCTGTGATTCAACCAATTTTAAAATAGCCTATAAATTATGTATCTTTAAATTGTGTTACAATAAGTTTATATTTCAAGCTGTTATCTCAGTAATTTATACTAATTGTTTAGTGATTGTATAGTTTAGTTTGAGGACCATAGACTAATATTAGCTTGCATTGTTGCTACATTAATGTCCTGCCTTACCGCCCGAATGGCACGGGATCGCCGCTGATGGAATGTTTAATGAATGCTGCAGCATTTTGAAAGTTTATCACTGGAATGCAGTTATCAAGCCACACATTCCAATGATAAAAACTTTTCAAAAATAATCTTCTCTTGTCTTCCAGAAGGAAATTCCTCAAGACCAAAGTAGAAGCTGTTTTGGCAGACATGACCATTAAATGGTTAAATCTTTATTTATTTACAACCAACCAACTTCTACTTATCATTCATTCCAATGACAGCCAATCGTATACAGTCTAAAGTAGTCCTTTTATTCAAGCATTACCACCACTATTAACATGCCAGACTAAGTTTGCCGTGTTTACAATACTCAACAAACATCCACTCATCCTGATGGACGCTTTTCAACTGCCTCAATACTTCGCAGATCATATTCCAATATTTTGGCACTCCAGATTGTAAGCGTCTTTCTGCTGGCAATGTACCAGTACAGAACCTGTATTCCTTCTGTGATTAACCCTTTCACTTCCTGATATTCACGATACCTTATCTTAAATGCTACAATCTCAAAATGTTGTTGAATTGTTTGAAAATAATTCTACTGGAAGAAAACTGACATTCAGTTAAATTCATATTTTTCCCCAAAATATTCAGCTGCTGTGATATATTCATATAGCTCTATGGAAATTCATATTTTTTCATGAATATTGGAGAGATAATTTTTTGTAGTAAATATAGAAAATCACAAGATAGGAATAAATTGTATAAGAGCAAAATTAGAATGGTTTGCTCAGTCACCTTAAACAAAAGGCCCACAGGAACCCCAATTTTTTAAATCCAAATATTTCACAATTTTTCAAGAAATCAAAGGGAATTACTCTGGTGCTTACAGCTGGATTTGAGCCAAATGTAATCCTCAATCATGAGGAGCGATTTATTTCCGAAATTTGAACTGAATATATCACGCAGAAGACAAATATTTAGCAAGATCTATTCATAAAGAAAATGGACCAATCAAGTTTTTAATCGTACCTCCATAGGATTCTTCCAGGCAAATTTGGTTAAAATCTGCCAAGCAGTTTAGGAGAAGATACGTTTTAAAGCAAAAGTTGATGGATGGACGGATGGTCGACAACACATATGCTCACTTAGCTTTTCTGGCCAGGTAAGCTAAAATACAATCTTTAAATTTTTCAATAGGTCCAAATACTACAATTAATGCATTAATTATTAATGGTTAAGGTGGCCAAAATTCCATCAACAGATACCTTGAAAAAATAATGTCCATTTGCAGGTGACGTACTGACACAACGTACTGGCACAATACATTGAATAAATAATCGAAACAATCTAAAGAAAACCTCAGATTTTTCCTTTTTACGAAGGTGATGATATGTACCATAAAGACAACTTTAGATATAAAAATTTACATCAACCTAGGTCTATAATACAGAATAGATTAATAGTCTCTCCCTTTAACCCTGTGAATATATTTTTGTGGTCGCCGTAACCACTATTAGTTTATACTAAAAACCATCCTAAGATTTTAATATTTAACATGATACTTAGTCCAATACCTGAAAGGCTGTAATATTCTGGCTTCGGTGAGAAAGTACATATATCCGAAAGCCTGGGAACCCAGCCTCTATGTATATATGCTTTTTTATATGACATCAGCCTATAAACATAGTTATGTGCTGAGCCGAAATTCCAGCCTTTCGAATATATGGACTTTCTCACTGAGACCTGAGTTCCTGCCCTTCAGGTTAAAACAGGCAACCCACTGTCATACCAAACCAACTGCGGTACCAAGGCACATGCGCAGTGGCATGGTATAATGTTAGATTTAAATTAGTCAACAGCTAAATAATGACTACATCTCGTGGCATGGTAAGGACAGGTCATTTCTTCATCTCCATCATAAAAAAGAAAAATCTGAGATTTTCTTTATTTTAGTTCAGAAGAATAGGCTACTTACCATGAAGACAACTTTAGATATACCCAGAATTCAAAAGAGAAATCAGTGGGATGGGAGATGTGGTTGCAAAACCATCTCCTACAAAAGAATATTTTAGCACAAAAACCTCAAGAGAAAGCGAAGAGAGCATGAAAATAACCATGCTGACTAAGGCCTGATTTAAAAGTCGAACTTCTCATGTGCCATGCCAGCTAAATTTACCTGAAAATGGCACAGTCCTACCTAGCGCGACAAGAGGTTGACATAAAACTAGAATTTTCTGGAATGGCGCGACTCACAGTCATGCTTTTGAGCTTTCGAGTCGAGCTAGCGCTAGTTCGACTGAAGCACGACTTTGATTTATATGTCACACTTTTCATGTGCCATGCCAGCGCAGAACAGCTTATTGGTGATCAACATCTGATTGGGCAAAGGTCCAAAAATAAAATTTGTTCATTTGTTCGTTCATTCATTCATTCTTTCAGTCATTCATTCATGCACACACACACACACACACACACACACACACACACACACACACACACACACACACACACACACACACACACACACACACACACACACAACACACACACACACACACACACACACACACACACACCTGAATGCACACTTTATTCGTTTTCAATTTATTATTCGGACAGGGAAGATGCATAGAATGAGCTGCCATTAATAATCTTGAGGGAAATATAACGTTTGTCATTGACTGTACCGATGCAAAAGCGTACTCTAAATTTGTCAAGGGTTTCGGTGGGTGGAGGCGCAAAGGTGGAGTGGGTGGGTGAGGTTAAAGGGGCTTAGTTTCGATTCTAAAGATTTTTCCAGAGGATCAAACAGTAGAGTGTCCCTATTTTGGGTAAAATTTTAGGGGAGTAAGTATCTTTAGAAAGAATATGAAAATCAGATGTTCTGAGAGGCTACTTCTTGCAGTCAGAGTGATAATTCTTTTTTAGGAAATAATCTGTGGAAATAAGTGTTTCCACAAAATATTCCCCATACAATTTCTCAGCTGAAGAAATTCTCCCCCCCCCCCCATATGTACGTGACTGTTCCTTAGCACTTTAAAAGTTACAGAACAAGATGAGAGATTACCCCTGATATTTTGAAACTAATTTGATTGACAACTATTGCTGTTATTTACAAAATATGCAACAGCTTTCTTGTTGTTAGTTGTCTTTAAATTGAAACACTGTTTCCATCGGTGAAATAGTTTCCGCCATTAATTAACGCCATTAAAGATGCATAAGTATCACACCAGAATGCGTGAAAAAAAAATTGTTTAAATTGTATAATTTTAGAGGCTTAATTTGTGTACCTCGATGTAATGTTCAAGCGAAATAAATCTTAAAATTAAATAAATTCCAAACAGATGCATATATTTACTGCATACCAACTCTTGGTCCAGCATTCAGTAAACTATCGCTCTCGCACTCGCAATCACGCTATTGTGTTTTTCTGACAATAGATTGGCGCGGCGTGACAGAATTTTACATCAAAATCAAAATTATCAACAGGTGTGCCAATGCCGTGCTAGTTGAGTCAGTTTGACTTATAAAACAGGCCTAAGAGGCTGTGGCTCATGAAAACCTCACACATCAAGACCCTCTTTCAAAGAGGGAGAAAAGGAAAAACCCTTACCCTCCCTAAACTAGCGCTAATAGTACTAAAGGACAATGTCATAATGCTTCACTATGAAAAATGCTTCAAAAACGAATCTGAGATAAATCACTAAACAAGAGGCCCACAGGGCCTGTATCGCTCACCTGGAACACAGGCATTTAAACTAGAATGGCAATTGGCCATAAGTAGAGGTTCTGGAGTTGTTTTTGCGAAATCTAGGTCATCCAAGATGGCTATTAAACAAATTTAGACATTTGCCCTAGAAGATATTTCACGAGTCTTGGTTTCAGAGATTTTTAAAGACGTTTCTAAAAATCGGCTAAAATTCTAGATGGCCGCTGGCTAAATTGGCCAATTGGCTTCGTTTGAACAGACTTGAATCTCTACACCCTAAGGATGCTTCCTGTCATATATAATTGAAATCGGCCTAGTAGTTCTCGAGACGAAGACAATTTAAATTTCCCATTGCTTTAGTATGGGAGCTTTTGGTGTGAAAATGATCCAAGATGGCTGCCAAACCGTTTATCTGAGTTTCGAAAATTGCAAATTTGAGACCAGAATAACCAAAAACATATATAAAACCCATTTCAGCCTCAAAATTGATCAAATACAAAAATCCAATATGGCCGCCAAACACACTATATTTTGATTGGCCCATGGCGGCCATGTTTTTTTATGGATCATGCAAGACCAGCTATTATGTAACTGATTGGTTTACCTTCGTTAACCCTTTAACACACATATCAGCCAAAAACGTTTTCTGCAGTGGTCTTGAGAACTGTCCATTTGCAGACCAAGAGAACTGTTTTTGAAAATTTACCATTGGAATGACTGGCTCGATAACCAAGCCGGTCATTGCAGATTATTATTATTATTATTATTATTATTATTGAGAGGTGCTTCCCCGAAGCGTTGCATTGCTCCCCTGAAGGGTTGCTATAAACAAGCGCTAAAACTGAAAGTCGAAAAATTAAGTTGTTGCTGGGAGCGTGTTGCCTATGAACTGTTGTTGGCAGGTGTCAGTGTTGTATGCCGTGTTGAGGAGGGGGTGGGAGGGGGAATTACTTTATTTCTCATGGAGGTGGGATGGGGGTGGAGGGCAGTCTGTAAAATAGAATCTCAAAACGGGAATCAGGAAAATTTTAAATAAAAAATATTATGACGAAACCGAATGATAATACTATCAACTAAGAAGAAACAAATCAAAATAATGGCCTGTGATTAAATAAACAAGAAACGGGGAAAATTAAACTTAAAATCCAGTGTTTGTAAACTAAATATCCAAATTTAACTTAGAATTATAACCTGTTGCTATTAAAAAATAATAAGTTGAATGCACGTGGCACTATTTGGGAGTTAAATGGGCCTAACAGTCACGTCGTCGAGTCACTGAAAATCCTTTCATACTTATGATAAAATGTTGATCCAGCGACGGGCGAGAGAAGAGCAGGGTGAGTGACAGCATCTACATCAAAAGCAAAGCAACGCCAATCACGACCTCCGTGTCCATTTTTCGTGTTTCCACCTACATGCATCATTGGCTTCGTCATGGCATCCTCAGCGTCTTCGTGATTGCATCCTTGGCCGAGTTGTCACCACAGATCTAAGTACGCAGAGATAGAAGCAGCAACCAAGCCAGTAGTCACCACACCACTCGACCAATGGCATATCTCCAGGGTGGGTTGATTGTGGCTCAAGGATAAGGCCACCTCGATCACCACGTGGAGCCAATGCCACAGCTAAATTCCCGGGTCTGGCATCAGCGCCCATAGAATTATTATTATTATTATTATTATTATTATATGAGACTATGAAAATGTTGCAGTGACTGACCTACATTGGTATTGTTTGAGATAAGATTTATACATTCAGTGTTTATATTATTATGTTTCTGTGTATACGGCATTTACTATTCAAATGTCATTATCAATTATGTGTTACATAATTGTTGTGTAATAGAATAATTAAGACTTTTTACATGCAAAAATATATATGTTTATAATTAAAGAGTTGCCTCCCTTAGTAAATTATGTCACCCATGGTCAAAACATGCTTGACTGTTGTCAAATAATTTTTCTGAAATCCTGATTAACCATGGACAAAACATGATGGACTAATGTCATACACAGTCTTCATAAATTTGTTTGATCATAGAGATTTAACTTTTTTGTTTTATTTGACTATGGTCAAGACAGGATCGACCATGGTCGATGCATAATTTCACAGTCAGTACCAGTCAACCATGGTCAACATTCACTACAGTCAGACTTTGGGCAACTTTCAAGGTTGACCATGATACCATAGTAAATATTTTGCAGGGGTTCCCCTGCAACCACAGGCTTGTTCAGCAGAAAGCACATGAATTTCACTTCTCCGTTTACATAAGCGGCTGCTACCAGAACCACTGCTTTAAGAGAAACATAAGCTAAAGGTTAAAAGAACTTTTAGATAACGCACGGAGGAGTAGAAATAAACTGCAAGCTAGGATAACTGCTGGTTCTCTCTGGTGAACATTAACCATGGCTTTGATCATTCAAGATAAACTAGACACCTCTTCAATTTCCTTAATAGCCAAGTGAAAAATCATAGTCGATAAGGCCGATTTATATCCAGCTATTGAATTTGGCTGAAGGTCATGGGTATGAAAGGGTTGCAAAGGAAATTGACTACTTCTTGAATAGATGTCTGAAAGGGATCTTGAGATATATCTGTGCACCATTCAACATCTATGCAGTCAATCTTATTATTCTGATAAGACTCTCCATGAATGTTATGGGCAGAGGAACCAGACTGCTGACCAGATGATCCAGTATGTCCATGTACCATGATTGGCTCGGTCAATTCGGGGTGATTAGAAGCAATTAACACTTCTTATGTCTGATTTACTGAAGAATCCCTGGGTTCAGAATTATTGGATGGTATGCATATATATTCTCTCCCAAGTGATAGCTAATGCATCTATTGTGAAAGCTTTGGGACCTGGAATGAGAAAGACATAAGTTATCATCTTCACATTCTGCATCATTGTGAACATATCAATGTTGGGCATCTCCCAATGGTTGAACAAACAATTTGCGAGACAATGTTTGAGCTGCCATTCTGTCGATAGAATCGACATCCTGCGACTTAATTACTTGCGGAGTGAAGAGGAGTAACACAAACCCCGCAAAAAGGTTTGACAGATTCTTTCACCATTGAGCGTGGTGAATAACTGGGTCCAATATTGGTACCAGAGTAAACAGAGAATCCATCCTATGGGGGTCATTGAGAGATGAGAAACAACTGAATCAGGCATCTTTAAAACACTGCATACAGTATAACGGGTTCTAGAGAAACCATTCTAACCTAGAAGTCTCAGAATATCCCTTGGAAACACATGCTTGCTTCTGTACACTATTTCAATTAGCAGTTCCCGAGTTGTTTTCATGAAAACTAGGTCATCTAAGATGGCAACAATGAAGCGTTTGACAAATTAATTTCCATTGAACAAATTTTCAGCTGTTGCTCTAAAATATGTTTCATAAGTTTTAAATTGACCCTCCTAGCGGTTTCTTTTTCTAAATGTTTCTAAAAATTGGCCAAAACCCAAGATGACTGACTGACTGCCAGCTAAATAGTATGATCAGCTTCGTTTGAACAAACTTGGATCTCTACGCGGTAAGGATGCTTCCTGCTATATCTAATTGGAATTGCCCACTGGTTCTTGTGAAGGCGTTTGAAGAAAAAGTTGACAGATGGATGGCGGATGGACAGTCGCCACGGCATAAGCTCACATGGCCTTTCAGGTAAATTTGTAATAAAATCTAAGATTTTCAAATCAAAATTCTAAAAACAGGTTTCTAAGCCTCACATTATAGAATCCTTCCAGCCAAATTTGGATGAAATTCATTAAGCCTTTAATGACTGAAATTTGTCAAAAGATTTAAACATTTTATTATTGAATGTCTAATTGCCGGCCAAATAAAGATTATTATTGGAAATTGACCACTGGAATGGCTGGATCGGTGACCGAGCCAGTCATTCCAATTATCAATTTTAAAAAAACACCTTCATTTGGCCTGCAAATGGACATTCTTCAAGACCACTGCAGAGGACGGTTTTGGACGGTTTCATCACAAAAGGTTTAAGCGGCTATGGAGCAGATGCGTTTTAACAATTTCCGGAAAATTGTTCATGAAAGTTAATAAAGATTTTGAGGCCGAAAATTTACCAATTAAAATTCAGAATAACAATCTAGAGCCTATGGCCATATAGTTATTTTAGCCAAATTTACGGCTAAGGAAATGCGTTGGGCCAAAAAATTTACCAATCAAAACTCTGAATAGAAGACCTGGTTTCTGCCCCCATATGGTCCTTCTAGCAAAATTTTATTGAAATCTGTCAAGTGGCTAAAGAGATGATGTATTTTGACAATTTCCATTAAATTTTTCACAAAATCTAAGATTTTCACTCAAAGTATGGATCAATCAAACTTACCAGCATAGGGCCCTTCTAGCCAAGTTTGGTTGAAACCTGTCAAGTGGCTAGAGATGCATTTTGATAATTCCCAGTAAATAAAAGTTTTCCACACAAACAATTGACCAATCAAAATTCTGCGAAAGATGTTCTGGAGCCTATGATGATAAAATGAAATCCATTACACGGTTAAGCAGATGCATTTCGACAATTTTAGGTAAATTTTTCATAAAATCTAGGGTTTTGACCAAAAAAATTTACCAATCAAAATTCTGAATAGAACCTCTGGAGCCGACAGCCATATGGTCATTATAGCCAAATTTTGTTGAAATTGGTTAAGCAGCTAAGGAAGAGATACATTTTGACAATCTCTGGTAAATTTTTCATAAAACCTAAGATCTTGACCCAAAAATTGACAAATCAAGATTCTGAACAGAGGTTCTGGAGCTTACCATCATAGGATCCTTCCAGGCAAATTTGTTTGAAATCTATCAAACCGTTAAGGTGATGTGATTTAACGGATGGACGATGGCCATGACATAAGCTCACTTGTACTTTTCGGGCCAGGTGGGCTGGCTATAAATTAAAGGGACATTTATTTGCCAAATTTAGATTTAATTCATCAAACAAGAGGCCCAAGGGCCTTGAGACTCAGCTACCTAATACGGAGACAGCATGCTCTATAGGATGCTTATGAGAATTTCTTGAGTCTTTTAAAACTATTCCAATTCATTTCCTATTGGGTTTTCAGAGGTCATAAAACACAAGATGGCCACCGACTAATTAACCTGACACATTTAAGTCCAAAATTTGGAATTAACTTAAAACCTATAAGACTTTATAAAGCAAGTTTCATCATTGAAATCAATTAAAAAAAAAAATTCAATATGGCTGCCGAGCACTATAATTTGATTGGTCATTGATCGTCATGTTTTTAAACATATCAACTTCCCTTGACCAAACTTGACTACCACTTAGTCCCTAATATCTACAATATTTCAGCCTGATCCCTTCAGCAATTCCAGCGATGTCATAGTTAAAACTATGTCATCCAAGATTACCACCGGGGGAATTGACAGATCATGTTCTCTTGATCAAATTTACTTCAGCATTTTCCCCAGATGAAGTTTCTTGAGTTTCAAATAAATTGGACAAGTGGTCTCGGAGAAAAAGATCTTTAAAAACAGTGTAAAATCCAAGATGGCCACCGCCCAAATAGCTTCGTTTGAACAATCTTGGATCTAGATGTTCTAAGGATGCTTCTTAATAAATACAATTAAAATCAGTGGTTCTTGGGAAGAAGTCTTTTAAACCTGTTTCCATTCAATTCCTATAGGGATTTGGGGGTCCTGAAATCTAAGATAGTCACCAGTGAATCAGTTTCACTTGAACAATCTTTCATCATCTCTATGCCATAAGGATGCTTCCTGTCAAAATCAGTTTTGGTGTCAAAATAATACATGATGGCATCTTTTTTCTTCTTTCTTCTTTTCGTTCGCTGATCATACCGCCAGTCCTGTAAGTGACTATCGACATGATCATAAGCTTATGGCATCTGACAAAAGGGAAAGTGCAAAATTTGACATCGCCATACCCATAAACCTCTATAAAACCAATTTTGACTTCAAAAACCATCAAATAAGAAATTCCAATATGGGTGGCCAAACGCTGAATTCTGACTGGTCGATGGCAGCAATGTTTTTTTAACAAAACAGCTTCCATTGAACAAAGTTGAATGACCCTCAGTACCTGTAATCATACTTACCAAATTGCAGCCCGATTCCTTCAATGGTTCATGAGTAGTTTTTGTGAAGACTAGGTCATCCAAGATGGCCAGGCCAACAAGCAAGTTTACCAATAAAGTTCTCTTTTTGTTTTATCTGTTGCCCTAAATGAAGTTTCTCAACTTTCCTATTAATCTGACAAGCGGTTTCAGAAAAGGAAGATTTCTAAAAGCGTTTCTAAAAATAGTGGCAAAATCCCAGATGACCCCTGGCCAAATCGGCCAATTACCTTCTTTTGAACAACTCGGATCTCTATGCACTAAGGAAGCTTCCGGCCAAATATAATTGAAATCGTCTTTGTGGTTCTTGAGTCACGACACTGTTTAAAGAAAAAGTTTACATGCGGACAACGGACAGATGATGGACAGTCGTCAAGGCATAAGCCCATTGTGGCCATGTGAGCTAACAAGCCATTAGCCTACAATGCATCCTTACATCCAGTTGGGCTACTGCATACCAAAGATTTTGAAACTACTGGCCAAATATTTTATTAACTTGGTTCCAATGGGAAACCTGACATTTGACATATATTCTCAAGAAATTAGGTCAGAATGACCTAGTTCTTATATGGGTGGTAGCTTATGCCTATAGGTACCCACCCACTAGGTTAGAAGACAATAGCAGTAAAAATTATCAAACGCCCCACAGAAGTAATATCTTTCCCCACTGGGTCCCATACTGCAGAAAAATTACAAAAGGGATAAATCCACTGTTTGTCATCTGTCCAGAAATACCAAAATGTGCCACCATTGTAGACGACGCAAACAGGCAGGCAGGCAGGCAGACATAGATAGATAGATAGATAGATTTATTAGATAGAGAGACAGACAGACAGACACCAGGCTGGTAGTGATCGCTATTGCTCAAAATATGCTACTATCATTGACGGTTGTCTGGAGAATTATCATCGCAAAGCTCGATTGTGAGTTTTAAGACGTTTTACGCAGCATAAATATATTTACTTTCCATATTTGAATCTGATAGCCTGGTTATTCTCATGGTACTGCTAAATCACTGTAGTAGATAGGTGCATATTTGTTTTATCAGGACCAGATTACTGGTGTATTAATGTGGCAATCATTTATGTCCATGTAGTCAATCGCTTATAGTCCGCAATCTGTACAATATCTATAAACAACTGGTAATGTGTGGCTGTTGTAGGGAACTTTCATACACACAGCACTTACACAGTTAATTCACTCATATATATATATATATATATATATATATATATATATATATATATATATATATATATAATTTACTGAGAACACAGTACATGACTTTCAAAGTAAGAAGGGTGCTGAATAGTGGAAACTAATTTGATTGGAATCTATTGCTGCCTTAAGATAGCAATTATTTCCAGCTAAATTAGTCTCAAAATACTCAATAGTATTTTTACATTGCTATACATTTATCACATCTGGTCAGCAAGGTTGAAATGGTTTAAACTCATGAAAGGTCTTAAGTTGGGAGAAAAATTGCCTTATGCAGTGGTCTTGAAAAATGTTTATTTGCAGACGAAGTGAATACATTTTTAAGCCAGTCATTTTAGAGGTAAATTTAAACAGCTGGTTCAAAAATGGCAATTTTGAACTCGGCATACTTAAAAACTTAGATAAAACCAATTTTGGCTTCAAAATCCATCAAATAAAAAATCCAATATGACTGCCAAACATGCTACATTTTGATTAGTTCACCGGCGATCATGTTTTGTCCCGCATCAAATTTCCTTGAACAAGTGCAAGTCAACCAATCAAGTTCTCTTGATTCCTCTATTGGTCTAGATGATGTTTTTGAATCGCAAATCAATGGGCCTAGCTGTTTCAGAGATTTTAAAATGTGATTCTAAAAATAGTGCAAAATCCCAGATGACAGCCTTCCCTTCACCTCCCCCACCCCACCATCAACTCTGTTTAAACAAACTGGATGTCTATGCCGTAAGCATTGTTCCTGTTAAATATAATTCAAATCGGCCCAGGGGTACTTGGAGAATCGTTTAAAGAAAAGGTTGACAGACGGGCGGATGATGGATGACGGATGAAAGACAGACGGTCACCTCTGCATATGCTCACTTGGCCTTTAAGGCCAGGAGAACTAACAATAAATATTGTGATTGATTGGGTGAAAAAGCACAAAGCCATACCTGTTTTCCTAAATCATCATCTTGAATATCATCTTTGTTAATATAAGTAAAATTGGGTTCACTATTTTAACTGTCTAGCTACATCACAAGAAAATAATTTCAATGTGCAAAAACTGTTAAATTGCTGAATATTTTGAAAACAATTTGACTGGAAGGTGTTGGTAGTTTCGCCACCACCAATTTCCAAAATATTTAGTAAGTCTAGAGATAAAACTCTTGGAATATGTCATCAGAAAATAACTCAGCAGTCAGACGTTAATTGTGATATTTTATTCGAATGGCTAACACAATTTTTGAGAATATGTTAGTGTTCTAATATTCTCGTATAAATCAGATTGACCGAGAAAATATGAGACATGCACACTCAGACAAAAATACTGCTTGAAGGTATCATGAGCATTCTAGAGATTATGATGTAGTCTAGAGATTATGATGTCTGTGCTGGGGACCAAGCAGGTGACCACTATATACATGTAGTCATTCTATTTTCTATAGAGGCTTAAATTGACTATTTCACTGGATTTGGGGGTTTATTTTATATAGAGCTGGCTATTATATCAAGCTGGTCCTTATTGAGGTGGTCTATGCATAGAGGTGGAATACAGGTGGCTTTTGCGTATAGGTGGACTTTAGAGCAGGTTTGACTGGCCTATATCCAGTATATTTATCTGTTACGTGCATTAGCAGTTCAACTTGAACATCAGACTCTTGGCATGACCATCTTCTCATCATATACCCGGATTTCACTTTGTCACGATATTATTGTTTATTTGTCATTATATTCGCGTGACTTCTTATCCTGATCTCTGAGACGGAATATTATGATCTGCGTGTCTGGAGAATTGGCAACAAAGCAAACCTTTCCACTAGTACACTGCATAAATCATGATGATACCTGTGCATGGCAGATGAATGTAAACAAACGCTTTGTATCCATGATGCTTTAATAGCGCGATCTCTAAACATGATCAGAATGGTGCTCTCGCAAAACGGGCAAGTAAACAAGCAATGACTTTGTTTATTCCGTCCATTTGCAAAATTAGGATCGATGTGTAGTGGAAAAATGTATGAACTTTGTCTCTTGTCAAACAGTGTTGTCTGCGGAAGATTAATGCAGGCTGCCGGATGATAAGCATGAAGGAAGGACAAAATAAACTTAGCTTAATCAAAGTCTAAAATACAAATATCTTCGCTTCCATGCCAATCATACAGATAGTCGTTGAATATTTTTAAATTCTCTTACTTGAGGCTGTTGCTGTCTTAGGTTGCAATTACAGATTCCATTAAAATTAAGTTATATTATCAGTCTCAGATTGCAAACCACAAGTTATTTTACTTAACATTCTAGCTAACTCTCAGATTGTAAGCCACAAACCATTTTACTTAAAGTAAAACTCATTTTATCTTATATCATCCATTCGGGCGATAGAATTTGCCAACCATAATCATTTTATACTCTTATCCTGCTGACAAAGAAAGATATTCCAAGCTTTAGTAGCTAAATTCTAATACATTTCTTTAGCCTATGATGGCTGTCATGATTTACTTTTCAACCAATCAGAAAAAACCTAGTGTGTCTGCCTCAGCATATGCGCTTAGTCATTGATGTGCCATCTATAGTTTGGCAATGTGGTATAAAACCAAGCATGTGGGTAAGCTTTTGAATATTTTGAAACTAATTTGGCTGGAAGTTGTTACTTCCATAACAAGAAAATTATTACACAATGAAGAATGCAAAGCATTGGCACTTACATGACATCACACACTGTCGTTTACATGATATTCCAAAGCAGATAATTGTGATACAGAAAATGTGACAGGATATGAATGATATGTAATCTATAATCCATAATCTATCGGTACAATACAAGATTTGAGATGAGATTAGCATCCCTTTAACAATCTACCTAATTCTCAAATTGTACATCACAAGCCCTTTCACTTAACATTCCATGTAATTGTCAGATTGTACGCCACAAGAACTTTTACTTAACATTCCACCTAATTGTCCGATTGTATACAACAAACCTTTTTACTTAACATTCCACCTAATTCAACTTACCATCCATCTGACCTCGTATGACATCATAATCAGCTCAGCGCATGTATGATAATGTCACAATCATTACATCACAAAGGGTTCCCATATAGACCGTCATAAAATCTAAAAAAGTCTGACATGTTGCATGAATTGTATGTCTATGTTATTTAATAAACATGCTGTTGAATATTTTGAAACTAGTTTGACTGGGCGCTGTTGCTGCCTTAGGCAGCAACAGCACCCAGTCAAATTAGTTTCAAAATATTCAACAGTTTACCTGTGTAGGTCTTTTGGAAATTGAGTCAGGGTGTTCAGAGATCGATCAATCCCAACACGAGCGAGGTGTGAGTGGAGCTTAGCTAGAGATGGGCGGGGCATAGCTAAAACTGGAAAGGTCCATTGTCAGATTGTACACAACATTAGTCCTTTTACTTAACATTCCACCTAATTCTCAGATTGTACTCCACAAGCTATTTTGATCGGTATGTCAAGCCATTATCTGCTTAGCATGTGGCTTGACAAAAATTATCTACATTAAGTTTATCATGAAGCAATAATATTCAGAAATATTTTAAAGAATTTGATGATGATCGGTCTCTTCGAAGCCGCCATTTTAGTTTGATATTTAATGGAGCTGCCATGGTTTGGGGTTTTATTGTTCTCTCTGCTGCACAATACTCAGTACAAAACCATTCCCATTACCAGAATGCTCGTCAATGTACTGTTGGCCTCCAAGGTGAGGAAAGCAACAACTTTCCTTCAAATTGTTTGTGAAATAATCAGCAAATAATCAGCAAGCAATATAAGCATCACATTAACATTTTGATAATGATTTGACTAAAAATTGTGGATGCAACAACTATTAACCAAATTCTCCTCAAAATACACATGACTTTCAATGTAGTAATACTTTCTAAAGATATTTTAAACAATTTAGATTAACAACTGTAATCAAGTTCTCAGAATAATCAGTGCCAGGTTTTCAACATGGTAAGTTTAAAAACCAGATAACTATACAGGAAAGTCGTTGAATTTAAAATTTTTTTTCGTAAAATCAAAGATGGCTAGAGGGGAAATTTTTGACCTACCACCATAGGGATTCTGCATATAATTTCTGAAGCCTACCACTATAGTGGCCTTCCAGCCAAGCTTGGTAGTAGTTAATGATGAGCAGTCTTTCAACTGATTTCAACCGAAAATGTAAAAAACTTCAAGACTGTCACCTGAAAAATTGAGCAATCAAAATTGTGTATATAAGTTCTGAGGCCTAGCTGTATATGGTCCTTCCAGCAAAATTAGCTTGAAATCCATCGAACGCTAATGGGGAGTAGTTTTTAAGCAAAAGTTGACGGACGACATCCGACGGATCGACAATGAATGGCGTCATTCCAGAAACTCACATGCAAGTGGCTGATAGAGAATTGCTAACTAAATGCAATTTTATTTGCGGTAGGATGTGATCACTGAAAAGGATTAACTTGGTGGTGGTAGGCTGGTGAGGCTCACAGCTCAAGTGTTCAGGAGAATTATATATATTTCCTAGTGATAGTGATGCCATGTATATGTAGCCTTTTACGAGAAAATTAGTAAAAATAAAATAATTACTGAGCCCACTAAAGTTCCATATTTACCCATCGAAATTCAGATGCCCTCTGAAAGAACGTAGATTTTAAATTCACATCACCCCACTCCCCCCCACACCCACCTCACCTGCCAATTGTGTGAGGGATTCACCCTCCTGGATACGTTCACATTTTATTTCCTATGTGGTAATCAACTTTCGACAGTTTTGCCCAGTTACTCAGAAGTTTGAGACCTATTTGGTGCATGTGTAAAAGCCAAGGCTGCACATACATTTAGCTATAGCTCGGTGTCAGATGCACACATTTTCCGAGACACAAATTCCGAAACAGTCTTGGAGCAACCCAAATTTTAAACGATTAATAATTACCATATGGTGACGATGAATAACTGGATAACCGTTACCACTCTGGTGTTAACATTCTGTCTTTTTGCCGTGTAAGTAGCAGAGAAACTGGTGTACATTTTTAAACCATTTTGGTGGACGATGTGGCTGTCCACGACAGCACCATCTTCCACCAAATTTGTTTAAAAATGAACACCAGTTCATCTTTTAATTTAATTTGAAAATTAAAAAATTTGACATCAGAGTACTAAGCGTTAATCGGAGTTGACTTCCTGCATCGAACATAGAATAAAAATCCGCTTCCATGAATAATTGTGTTGTTTATTTCCTTTGGCACTAACTCTGTTCCAATACTAATT
The DNA here is from genome assembly GCA_034401795.1 of Chaetoderma sp. LZ-2023a. Lineage (NCBI taxonomy): Eukaryota > Metazoa > Mollusca > Caudofoveata > Chaetodermatida > Chaetodermatidae > Chaetoderma > Chaetoderma sp. LZ-2023a. Next base: position 78,691,344 of record CM067369.1, on the reverse strand, counting down.
CTAACAATTGTCTAATATTTACAGCTATATCGTCAATATAGCCGTCTAGATAGCTAGACCATGCATTGCGAAAATATTCACTTGACTATAATATACTGTGATACCGTAGTTATTAATATATTCCAAATCCCGCACTTCATAAATGATTACTGAAATAAGCAGGTGTCTGGGAATCTGGCCAGCTAATATGTGAAGAACACAGGTTCCTATGAATACAAGATGTCAACATTTAATAGAGGAATTCTCCTGATTCTGAATCCAGAACAAAAAGTAAATATTCTATGGAATAGTGCCGGGTTATTTTTGTTCATGGGCTGCATAATTATCAAAAGGAAAAAGGGTAATGAAGAAACCAGGTTAACTCCTTAATGGTCAAATTTAATCAAGAAAGTTTTCTTATAGAATATGTCCATTTGCAGTCCAAACAAAGACTACTTTAAAAGATTTACCACTGGAGTGACTGGCTTTGTTAGAGAGCCAGGCATTCCAGTGTTAAATTTAAGAAAGAAAGCTTTCTCTTGACCTGCAAACGGACACCTGTCCTCTGCAGTGGTCTCTAAATATATCCACTGGCAGGCCATGAGATCACTAAATTTGAAATTTTACTGCTTGATAACCGAAACAGTCATTCCACTAGTAAATTCTTTTTAAACTGTCTTCTCCTGGCCAGCAAATGGAGATTTATCATGTAACGGTTAAACATTTTCGACACATCCAAAATGCACTAGTCCAGAGAGAGAGAGAGAGAGAGAGAGAGAGAGAGAGAGAGAAAGAGAGAGCGAGAGAGAGAGAGAGAGAGATAGCGAGAGAGAGAGAGAGAGAGTCTGACCGACCAACCAACATGCAGGCAGACAGGCAGGCAGAGATGAAAAAATTAACCGAACAAAAATCTTGTTAAAATGTCAAAGTCTATCACGATAGTATCGTTTCACCCATGTTAAGTTGAAATCGGACAACTGATAAAGGAAAATAGCATTTTAAAGGAATTCTAGAAATTTATTTTTAGATACAAGGTGGCCGATGAAAACATAGACCAATCAGACTTCTTACCAACGATCCTGATGCCTACCAAAATAAGGTAATTCCAGCCAAATTTAGTTAAATTCTTCCAAGAATTTTAGTTAGAGATACGTTTCAAAGGATTTCCGTAATTTTTTTTGGATAATCCAAGATGATGGCTGCAAAAAACAAACAATCGCAATTCTGAATATAAGTTCTGGAGCCTACCACCATAGGACCCCTCCAGCCCAATTTCATCAAAATACATCGAGCACTTTACCTGAAAAATCAACCAATCAAAATATTGAATAGAGGTCCTGGAGCCTATAAGCATAAGACCATTCCAGGTAAACTTGGTTAAAATCTGCCTAGCTGTTTATGAGGTTTTAACACTCTTCAGAGCAGAGTAAGTGTGAACATAGGAACTTCATGTTTTAACACTCTTCAGAGCAGAGGTAGTGTGAACATTATAAGAAATTTAATGTTTTAACACTCTCGAGAGCAGAGTTGGTGTCATAGGAAAGTTGAATAGGAAATTTTAGTCTAGCAAGCTTAAAAGATTATGGTCACATGTCCACCAAAATATATAGTGTAAGACTGAAACGTCACAATATTAAGCATAGTCTTGTCTTCATATAGTAATTTTTATATGAATTCATGAAGACATTTTAATGTTTATTGAGCGGATAATACAAATTTCAAGGGAAATAACTTGTCTGCTATTGGACATAATGCATTGAGAGACAATCACAGCGTATGCGTTTTCATCAGGTTTTGATTGACACAATTTGAAGATAGTTATCTAAAGCTATTCTCCAGAAAGCAGACTTTATATTACATGGTGAGATAACTCTGATAAACATACACATTTGTCAAAATCCTATCCCAAGTGCTTTCTTCTGACAATGAATCCATGTAGCAAATGTGATGCAAAGGCATGCAGCCATTCTAAAATTTGATGATTCCGGCTGCTCAGAAACGTGGATAGATGCAGGGCTTTGGATTACTCCTTACCTATCACTTTACAAGCCATGTCCAAATGAAATCCGCCCATATTAGTGAGCCCAAATTAAAATGCTACTAGCTGCTATGAACACTAATTAACTGATTAAATACTCAGAGATGGATGCTGTGGCATTTTATGGCCATTCAGAGGTCTTATAGTGCTATTAAAACTAAAATGGCTAAAAATCAATCACTCAGATTTCAAAATTCTCTAGTTTCTAGGAGCATTAATGGATCCTGGACCAAATAGGTGGTGTGCCTAAATGAGGTAAATCTAAAGACCTGGGATGCACAGGCTTATAAATTTTTATAAATATATTTCTGGCTGAGTGTATAGATGAATGAATGGATGGATGGATAGATGGCTGGATGGATGGATTAAGGTAATAACACTACAGATATATAACATGTTTAACCATGTCTACCTGTCTTAATACAATGACCTTTGGAAAGATGATGGCTTATAATGGAGTCCAATACACAAATAACATAAGAGATGTTAACGCCATTAATGACAAACTGGTGTACATTATCTGAGCTAATGTCATTTATGTTTTAACTATAATAACAGTAATTTATCAACTAAATCGAGGGCATTTTCTGCAATTATAAAATATCAGCCAGTTATTCATTAGCAAAAACAACAACACAACATTGCAATAAAAGACTAGTTTCAGACCACATCTAACACAAAGTAGCTACACAAAGGCAATCACAGATTGAAAACCCTTATCATCCCAAACATGCCCTGAGTCCTTTCTTTCATCAGCCACTATCATCAGAATATATTATTGGTCTTTCCTCACAACAGACTCACTATGCACTCATCCATAAGCCATCGCGCACCATCCCAGCCAAGCAAATAATGTGTGCGTGCGCTCACATGCATGCATGCACAAACACACACGAGCACCACCACCACCACCATCAGGCAGAGGCAGCCAGACACAGACAGACAGACAGCCAACCAGCCTGCCAGCCAGCCAGGCAGGCAGGCAGACAGACAGAGGCAGCCAGACAAACAGACACACAGGCAGGCAGGCAGGCAGGCAGGCAGGCAGACATACAGACAGACAGACAGACAGACAGACAGGCAGGCAGGCAGGCAGGCAGGCAGGCAGGCAGACAGACAGACAGACAGACAGACAGACAGACAGACATATACAGACAGGCAGGCAGACAGACAGACAGACAGACAGACAGACAGACAGACAGACAGACAGACAGACAGACAGACAGACAGACAGACAGACAGACAGACAGACAGACAGGCAGGCAGGCAGGCAGGCAGGCAGGCAGGCAGGCAGAGACATTTTGTTGTACAACTAGACGACTAGAGGAAGTTTTTGTACAGCTAGATGCGCATAGTAACATTTTGTTGTACAAATAGGTGTAAACAGACACATTTTATTGTACAACTGGATACCCACAGAAACATTTTGACCAGGTTTGATCTATTCAGAAACAAGAGGAGAAACTGACCTGTGTCACTCACCTGGAAATGGAATTTCAAGTAGGAAGGCCATGTTCTACATAGGCATATAGATTTCTGACAGAGATTTAACATTTCTGGCATGAAACACAGACATTTCAGTTTTAAAAGTACAAATTGTGGCTGAGCAGTTAGGTACAATATCGTATCTTAATAGCAACGTAGACAAATGATATTCAACCAAAGGACTGAATAAAGCCTGACACTTGGATGCAGCTATGCAGTTGTGTATACAGAAGTCTGAATCTTACAATATTGTAAGCGATTTTGTGAACATTTTTTGTAAATCCAATATGGCCATCAAAACAAATTTGACAAATCTAAATTTCATTAGAAGTTTTGAAGTCAAGGAGTCTAGAAAATTCAGCTTGTGAGTCATGTGACACACTGAACATCACCATATACATAAACTAATACAAAACCGATTTTGTCATCAAAATCAATCAAATAAAATAATTCAATATGGCCACAAAATATGCTGCATTATGACTGGTCTATGGTGGCCATGTCTTTTCATGAATCAACTTCCCTTGAACAAACATTAATAGCTCTTAGTGCCTAAACATATTTCCAAAATGTCAGCCTGATCTGTTCATGGTGTCTGGAGGCGTTTTTGCGAAAAGATCTAAAATGTTTGCCAGGCAACTTAATCCATCAGCCTCTCTTAAACAAACTCGCTTCAGCCATTGCTTTAGATGATGTTTCTTGAGTTTCAAATCAATCAGCCTAGCTGTTTCTAAAAATAGCACAATATCCATGATGGTTACCGCCCACATTTGCCCAAGCAGCTCCACTTCAACAAACTTGGATCTCTTTGCTGCTAGGATACTTCTTACCAAATAATATAGTTGAAATTGGCCCAGTACTTCTTGAGAAGACATTTCAAATTACCTATTGCTTTAGTATGCAGATTTTGGTGAGAAAACCATCCAGGATGACCACCAAACCATTTATCTAACAGTTTCAAGTGGCGAATTTGAAACCAACATATCCAAATGTGTACATAAAATCAATTTAGGCTTCAAAATAGATCAAATAAAACAAGAGGCTCCAGGCACCTGTATAGCTCACCTGGAACATGTGGAACATAGGCATTTCAACAACAAAGGTCATATTTATGTAGAAGGTTTGGCGAGAATCACAACAAGAACAATGATCTCTGCTACCAAATTTGGTTCAAATCAGTCCAGTGGCTCTTGGGGCTATATTTTCAATTTCCTATTGCTTTACTATGCAAGTTTTTGCCATTAAAAAAAAATTTAAGATGGCCACCAATCCGTTATTTTGCAAGTGGCAAATTTGAAATCAGCATATCCAAAAACCTATATCAAACCAATTTCAGCTTCAAATTCATCAAATAAAAAATCCAATATGGTCGACAAATATGCTACATTTTGATTGGTCCATGGTGGCCATTGTTTTTTGATGTATTAACTTCCTTTGAACAAATCTTAATGGCACTTAATGCCTAATTAAATTTCCAAAATTTCACACAGATCCATTCAGTTCTGGAGAAGTCGTCTTCACGAAAACCTAGGTCACGCAAGAAGCATTTGGCCAATCAAGTCCCCTTGTACAAACTTGCTTCACCTGTTGCCCAGATCATGCTTCATAAGTTTTGTAACACAACAAAAATACTAAGCCACTCAATTCACTGTTTGCTAAAAGTCACCTGACTTAGATATCTCAGAAAATTTTAACCTATTCATTCCCATGGTGTAGGTTCCCTTGAAACAAGTTTAGCAGAGATACATCCCTCCATTGGGTAGTCTTGATAGTATCTCTTTAACTCTAAAGCAGTCATTGCTCTAGGGAACCGGTTCCTCTATTCCTATAGAGAACATATAAACGAGTCTGTGAGCATGCGCACTTATGCTACTATGCATGCGACAGAGTCCAAGCCGTCATTAATTAATTTTCTGTATTACGGGAAACACCTAACTTTTATCTAAACAAATCCTATTCATTCCATAATCTTGTGGAGCTACATCCACATTTGCTTTTCATGAACCACAGTACAAGTGGTCTTTATTGAATAAGTCATAGTACTTATGTAAAATGGTTATAATTTACGTGAATATGAGCAGAAAGTTCGTTGTGACCAAGTTGAAAGAAAATGGCGCCAGCTTCACATTACAAGCCAGGGGAAGTCAATAACTCTGATCCTATTTTAGCCACGAGGCTCCGTTCCTACGAAAGGTATACTATATACCGGTTTGGAACATCTCCTACGAAAGGTATCCTACATAACATATGTAACATACCGGTTGGGAAGTTAGTGGATCAATTAAGAGTTTTGACTAGGTACGTATTTCCGAGCGTCATTCTTTCCTACATAAGGTATACTACATACCGGTTTGGATCGAATCCTACATAAGGTATCCTACATAACTATGTAATATACCGGTTGGGAAGTTATTGGATCTATTAAGAATGTGACAGTGGTGCAAACAGGCGTGGTGGACCGGATGAACACCACAAGGATACACCACGATCATCCCCTGAAGAAAAGCGAGTGGTCCTTCTAAGGACCGTTACTAACCAACTAACATGAAACTCGCAATTACTTCATGATGATCAGTCAGTCATGTCAGTCGTATTACAATAAAGACGAGACCATCGTATTAATTCGCGATTCGGTGTTCGCTTTCAATTGGCGGCGTTTTTGCAGGCTAATTTAACATTACTAGCAATGGGCCATGAAACCTTTTTACCTTTTATTTAATATCTTATAAAAATTACTCGAGATTTTATGTTTTCTAATACCTGGCGGGGTTAGTCGACGCAAGTATTTTTTATGGCCGTAGTTTCATGAAAAATGTAAACATTGCGTTGCTATGGGATATCCTCTTTAGTGTGTCGTAAATTGGCAAATGTTGGACGATCTCGGAATGCCCGGATGTTCAAAATTACAATACTGAATTGAATCCTCGTAATCACATAACCCGCTTTTGTTAGATAGGCTATTAAGCCTGTGCCAGATTATCAGGTTCACTTGATTTGTAAATCTAGGGAGAAACTTGCGTTCACTTGATTTCTAAATCTAGCGTTAAAACTTATTATATATATTACTGGTTATATTGTAATGTGAACCTAAAATGATCTAAAACGTAATGCGATGTTCTAGAAAAATTGCATGAAACGGCCGATAATTAAACTGGGTAGCCAGCGTCTATTGTTAGCGAGCCGGACAGTGGCAAAGTAAATCTCCGTTTGGAGGCGCTGACGAGAAGCGTAGATCTCATTGCCGAATTTCCGATTCCAGGATATCTATATCCGAGTACTCGCTTAACCTACTTCATTAAAATTTGCTTTAACCTAATCTGGTCAGATAATATCACGTGATTTATATATCATGTGATTATCACGTGATTCTGATTTATATATTATAAAGACGACATTTATGTCAAGTTAGGATTAATTTTGATGGAAAAAACAATCTTTATTAAAGGATACGCAATATTTAGGCTGCTCAATTTAATAATTTCACTTCTGCGAATGATGTTTTGAGGTATACATTAAGCATAGCCGCGAGGTGACAAGATTTGTGAAGGGTTTTTTCGTGGTATCTTCAGACGTTAAGATGTTTAAAAATTCAGAGGAAAATAAGTTTTATCCTTGTATATAGTGCGCGCAAATTTTTTAGAACATGTAAATTGAGCATAAATGTGCGACCTATTTATGGATTTTTAAGTAAATACGCCACTCCCATATTTGCTGGTACTCATTCAGAGTCAACTTATTTCAGTTGCAACTTATGACTAATAACTTCGAGAGTTAAATGGTTAATATTTTGATAGTAAACGCTACAAACTTTGATGACCAAGTTTTACTATATCAGAGATGTGTGTTGATCTCAGTGTTTTAGTAGCAAGCATAGCCTTTGGATCAGGAAAGTTCTTGACTATCAGCCACTTTTATTAGCCCTAAGATGGGTTTTTTCCCTACTTAATGTATAATCTAATCTCTCATCATTTTGTAAATTCTTTCTGCGGGTACTTAACTTGGGTGAAATTGGATATATAGAGCACGTACCCAGGCTATGAGGGATCATTCTATCGGCTCTCAATCGATTAATTGTTATAGTCAAATATAACATTCTGCTTGCAAATGGACTATTACTCGTCGAAATCATCTGAAAGTCTAGAAGAGGGGGAGAACTAACCTAGTTAGAAAAATTTTCTCTCTAAGGGGTGTGTAAACTGAAATGTTGGTCTGAACATGTTGTTTCCACACCATCTCTTAAAACATTCGAAAATGGTTTAGGTAGGCTTTGGCATAGTCAAGCCAATGTATGACTACACCGTACACGCAACCCATGACTAGAAGTGACGGCACAGGCATGGAGATAAATGAAGAAGAGATGACCATGAGGCCTAATTGTCCTGTGCTCAGTATTATTACCTAGATTATAACTCAATTTTTATGGCATAGCAACTGATTATAATTAAACTTCTGGTTTAGGTATGCCAAATCAAATCACTTCTGGTGTTTTGCTGGTATTGTTTGTTTCTAAATCACTTGACAGTTTAAATGCCCTATTTCAGGGGCTCTTATTTTGGATTCTTTAATTCTTTATTAGTTGCTCTTAGTGCAATGGCTGAACCATCCAATTATCCTCATCCTTCGAAACCTTGTGTACACCCAACTCTTCGCATTTATCTTCTAGGAATAATTAAATTTTTTCTTATGATCCTAGCAGTGCTTTTGTCGTTTTGATTTCACTAGATTTCGTTTTGCTCCTGAATCTTCTCATGTATTACACTCTAACTATCAGCCTCCATCTTTCGACTAATATCAATCTGCAAATAAGTGCGTCAGACTTTATTATTTTAATTGTGAATAGTGGTTTGCTATCTTTTAGTATCATATCTGGCCTGATTTATTTTTAACATAGTTTTTCAGTCTTTCTTTTCTGTCAGTAGGATCCCTCGCCATGATGAAGCATATCTATGGGTGAATGTAAGCTTGTCACAATAACAAAATCTTTTTTGTCTTATCAAGATTTACACCGCTCCTTTCTCGAGTTCAGTAGAAATTTTGATCTTTTTATTTGTCTAGGGATATATCTATTTCTATTATTGTCATATGGAGAGGTCTTCTCAGCCTTATCTATTCAAGCCTATTTTTTATTCTTCTAAATTCTAAATTTCCCAGGCATTATTAAATAAATTCCTCAAGGGGGCCTAACCAAGATGATTGGATTATTGCCTTTGCATGGATTGTGGAATATGGTTTTTTCCTTTCACCCTTCTGTGTAGTTTCAGTCCTTTGTCCTTATCCATCATTGATCTGGTCACAGGTTTGATGGACTTCTTTCCTGTTTAATCATCTGATAAAGATATTAACAATTGGGCTCATATCATACTAGCTTTGTTTTAAAATTAGATTTGTAACATAAGATTCTGCAGGTTTATTCTGGTCCTAGCTGTCATGCTAAAGCGCTTCTATATAATCTCTACTCTATCAGGGGTGGGATGGGTATAGCTAGCCTCATGCATGTCTTAGGTAGCAGATTTCCTACATATAAGGTACAATCAATGTAGTCATTGAATCCCCCTTTTTTCTATCAAACCATGTTGGTCTCCTTTGACATTAGTCCTGCTTCTGTTCCTGATCAATAATTTTCTGCTCTTTTCAAGTAGGATACAGTGGAGGAATGGCAGAATCCAGACTTTAAGGATTATGAGGTGCTGGCAGATCATCTTTTATAGGGTCTCGGCTCTTATCTTCAACTCATATATTTATCCTTTTCTGACAACTTCCAAAAAATTTACACTTCATGATTTAATACTAATTCTGTTGTATATTTTGGAATTATTTTGTCTGGAACCCACGGCTGCTTTGATACTGTTTGAGACAAAAATTACTTAGTCAATCGTTTTATATTCAACTCTTTTCCTACTATGTTGTCTCAGAAATGGAGTTCATCGATGAAAGGAATAATATGGACATGGAGTCATTTTGCCTAGTCATCACTGTTCTAGTCAAGGATAAGGGACAGTGTTTTCTGATATTTCTATATATACAGAATTTGTCCTAACTGGATCTGGGTTCTTTTAATTACATCATAGCCAGTCTGGGATTCCTCTGGCTTGGAAGGTTGCTTAATTGTGTTAAAATTTGGGCCGAATGGAGTCAGTTTTGTGTACGAAGGTCAAGTCTGGTAATTCAGAATTTTGTCCCTCACCACGACTGCATACACTGCATTTTCATTCGTTGGGTGTCATCGGTACCAATTCACCAGTTAATCCATCTGCAGGTCCAGTTTGATGTCTTGTACTTACGTGTTTGGGGGAGGGGATCTCGTTCTTGTGTCTATGGAATCAGATAAAGTAGTCTTACTACTCTCTTCCTTTTCAGGAACTAGAACAGGAACTAATACTCTAGTATTCCTCTTCAATACTCAGGAATATTGGAGAATGAAGAGATATTGTCTCTTTCACAAGCACCTATCTGCTCATGCAGTCATTTCTATAGTAGTGACCTTCATCAACAAGCAGGGCAGTTGAGGTTATCATATTTTGTCTGGAGTCTTGGTCTTCCTCCTGCGGTGGAGATGTCAGCAAAACTTTCAGCAGCTCACATTCCAGGTAGAATGATTTTCCTTGTAGCTCATTTATTACATCCCATTAAGTTTCTACTCAGTATAGTGTCCAGATTTGATGTTCATATTCTTCCTCCAGGCTAGGCTCTGGCGGTAGATGCTCTGGCCCAGTCATAGACTTCACATTTTTTAAAATTATCTTCAATTTAACTTTCTAGTGCCAATTGTATTTAAGAACTTTTGTCAGCGGTTTCTAGTACAATTGTCTTTAAGAACTTTTGTCAGCAGAATGTATTATCCCTTTAATCACTCCTGCTTGGCCCAATGAGAGTTATTCAGTGGATCTCGTAGTCCTCTTTGTGGAAATCCAAAGCGTCTTACCAATTTTGCTGATTTTCTATCTCGTTTAACAGCAGCTTTCAGTTCATCATTCCACAAATCTTCAATATGTATATATGGTATTTTCCAAGAGACCTGTTTTTCAGAAATTGATTTTTTGTCTGAACTTTAGTATTCTTAATCAATTCAAACTATCTGTTACAGGAGAATTTACCAGAGTATATTTAAGGTTTTCAAATGGTTGTTAGAACAGCACATTATATCGCCCGATTCTGCATCCCATCATCAAGTCATAGATGCATGGCATATTTTTTGATGATTTAAATCCCTGTATGCTGCTGGGGTGGTGTTATCGTTTTCACTAGCATCTATCCTTCTTTGTTTTCTAGAAGCCGGTTTGAGAGTTATTAAGTATTTACATCATTTATCCATGGTACCAGTATTTTTAGGGTATAGCACAAAGGCAAATACCTATAATAAATTCCTCTATTAATTCATTCTTGGGTCCATCTGTTTAATTGTATAACTCTGAAATCATTCGCGGCCGCGTTTGTTAGAGGGCATTTTGATATTCATATTCTTTTTGGGAATGATCTTTTCTAGGTGGTAGGAGAGCTGGCCTCATTCTTTGCCCTTGAAGAGATCTTATATATATATAAAACCTAATTAATTGTTTTCAATCCTTTCCGAAAACTATGCCCAATTTAAAATATCTTTTTGAAACACCGTTCAGGTTACTTATGCAAATTTGTTTAGTAAGCTCGCATCTCATCAACTGGATTACAGACACCATTAATCGACACTAGAATGTACCTCCAGGAGACACTCAGTAAGTGTTAAGGCACACGATGTTCGTGGTATGGCCTTCTCCTTCGCATTCTATGCAGATCTACCGTTCAGATTACTTATGCGAATTTGTTTAGTAAGCGCGCATCTCATCAACTGGATTACAGACACCATTAATTGACACTAGAATGTATCTCCAGGAGACACTCAGTTTGTGTTAAGGCACACGATGTTCGTGGTATGGCCTTCTCCTTCGCATTCTATGCAGATCTATCAGTGGACGACATTATGTAAGTTGCAGTATAAATGTCAGATTCTACATTATTTTTATCTGAAAGATCAGATTCAATTCACAATCTGACATTTCTCGTTTCGCCACTCAAACCTACGCTCAATTGCCTAGATTCTTTAGTCAGCCGTCTTCTTCACCATCTCACGGCTGTTTTTAAATTCTCTTTGCTGAGATTTTCTAATTATCATTATATTATTGTATTTTATTTCGAACATTTGTTTGTTCGTGCTATTTCAGCACTTCAGCGATTTAGTTGGTTTTAGTATTTTTGGTGATTAACCTTTCATTCCTGATTTGCAATTTACCAACCCACCTAGTATTTGGGCTCTGACCAATTCTGTGTTTTAGCAAACAGTGAATTGAGTGGCTTAGTATTTTTGTTGTGTTACAAAACGACCAGACGTATATATACTGGTCTGGCGTTTTGTTAGCTTACTAAAATACTTACCACTCAATTCACTGGGGCCCACCTCAGCCACCCCGCATCGTTAAATTGCAAATCATTAAAAATTTGTGGAATTAATTAATGACGGCTTGGACTCTGTCGCATGCATAGTAGCATAAGTGCGCATGCTCACAGACTTGTTTATATGTTCTCTATAGGAATAGAGGAACCGGTTCCCTAGAGCAATGACTGCTTTAGAGTTAAAGAGATACTATCAAGACTACCCAATGGAGGGATGTATCTCTGCTAAACTTGTTTCAAGGGAACCTACACCATGGGAATGAATAGGTTAAAATTTTCTGAGATATCTAAGTCAGGTGACTTTTAGCAAACAGTGAATTGAGTGGTAAGTATTTTAGTAAGCTAACAAAACGCCAGACCAGTATATATACGTCTGGTCGTTTTGTATCGATCCCCCAAGCGGGTTCCGAAACGATTTTTAGACGTTTCTAAAAATCAGCCAAAATCCAAGATGTTTGCCGGCTAAATTGGCTGATCGGCTTCCAAAGCATAATGACCCTTAATGCCTAATCATATTTCCCAAATTTTAACCCAATCCATTCAGCGGTTCTATAGAAGTGGTTTTCACGAAAACTAGGTCATCCAAGATGGTCAACGAAACAGTTGGCCAATCGAATTCGCTTGAATAAACTTGGTTCAACTGTTGCCCAAGTTGTTTCCCGAATTTTGAATCAATCCCCCAGGCGGTTTCTGAGAAGATTTTAACCCTTTGGTCAAGCTGGCCAAAACCGGCCTCTGCAGTGGTCTTTAGGCATATCCATTTGCATGCCAAGAGACGACTATTTTAGAAAATTTATCACTGGAACAATTGGCTCGATAACTAAGCCAGTCATTCAGTGGTAAATTTCCAAAATTAGTCTTCACTTCACCTGCAAACGGACATTCAATAAACAAATATTTTGATTTTCTTGATCAAATTTGACCATTAAAGGGTTAAATCTGTTTCTAAAAATCAGCCAAAACCCAAGATGGGCGCCAGCCAAATTAACCGATCGGCTTTCTTTGAAGAAACGTGGATCTCCATGTCCTAAGGATGCTTCCCGCCACATATAATTGAAATCGGCACAGTGGTTCTTGAGAAGTCAGTTAAAGGAGAACTTGATGGACGGACAACAGATGGTCGCCCTGATATAAGCTCACTTAACCTTTCAGGCCAGGTGAGTCATTTAAAGGAAAGGTAGATATATGATGGATGGCTGATGGATGGCTGCTTTGAGATTCATTCTGGCTAGGTGAGCTAATAAGGAAATGACCCTTTGTGATTGGATACAACCAACTAGTAAACTACTTGACAGAGCTCCCTTGTGCGATGGCTTTTCAATTGCATTGATTAACCCTGTTAATGCCACATCTTATTAGGAGATTAATAACTATGTCTTCAAATGTCCGGGATTGTCCTCAATTGAATTATATCAGGCAACCTTACGCTGAGTGCTGGTGTGACGCAAAAGTCTGAATGGCCCGAGACTGATTTTTCTCGCCCTTTTATACCCTATGGCCTGGGCGCCTGTCAAAACTCGGTGTCTCTTTTCAGCGGTGTCCCTACACCTGTTGGTTTCTCGGTGTCATAATTCTGGAAAGTGTGGCACCGCCGGTGTCAGAGTGGCACTGATTTTTGAAATGTTGGTATCAGTTTTTGACAGTTATTAATCTCCTTTACGAGACAAGCCTTTGTTAACATGGCTGCCAAAGAGACAGAACAAGAAGTCATCGTCTTGCCTTTGATCTCTGGACTTTCACTACACTCAGTTATGTCTGAGATCCTATCTGATGGCTGCAAATCTGTCATCCCAGATCCAGTGAGGGACACCGCCAAGGCGCCATGGTGTTCCACCCTGTGGAGACACCAATGTCTGAACCAGCCATCCACACTCCGTCGTCATCGTAGCTGAACACAGCCCACGCTCGCAGAGACCAGCAAACAAGAAAAAAAGCTTGCACAATAGTTCAGAAGACCTAACCATGCACATGGACACCGCCAGACTGGTATTATATCGGGTACCGAAGATCACAGGCATGTGTCTTATGACACACCCATGTCAAGACATTTCAACCTCCAGGGACATACTAGAAATGACATGCAATATCGCGTGCCTATCATCAGATCCCGATAATGACAACACTCCTTGGAGCAGATCCAAGGAATCACACTGGATACATCAACTACACTGTATGGAACCTCAAGGCATCAACAATGCAGGATAGGGGCATTTTTAATGCTGTACCAAACCCCCCCCCCCTCCCCTCCCACCGTCATGACGTAGTTATCAACCCCACATCTTATTAGGGAAAGTAATTCAAACGGATCACTCCTACAGAGTTGCAGGGAGAAGCCTCCCAGACTCAGTAATCACTTGGAGAGCGCAAATAGCCAGCAGCCTGTGAATGTTAAAATCTGCTTATTGGCTTCCCTTCATGAGAAGGACAGAGCAATGAGTATACAGCTGAGGTGCGCTTGACATGTCTTAACAATTTAGCATTCTGCAGCACACGGGTGAACACAAGCCCTAATATTAATAAGCTAATAAGGCAAAGAAGGATAAAATCAAGATTTGAACATGATAATAACATTTAAAACTAACTTGGTATAATATCAACAGGTTTTCCTGCATAAATGTGCTTCAGCAGGACACCTCATATTAGGCATATCTATGCAATGGAAAGCTTGTCATAAACATATCAACATAGTTTTATGTTGATATTAATGGTTAAAACACCAGAAAATTGTCACGCCAGTGCTCTTGACCAATGCCCAGTTGCAGACCAAGAGATATATCCATTTTTAATTATCACTAGATAAGCCAGTCCAGCCAGTCATTCTAGTGGTAAATTTTCAAAAAAATAGTCTTCTCTTGGTCTGCAAATAGACATTTCTCAAGACCACGGAAGAAGCTGCTTTTTGGCTTATTGTTAAAGGGTTAAAGCAATCAATGATATAAACAATAATCGGATTAGATTTAAACTCAATTAATAATGACAAGCAAATCTAGAAGAAAGCTGGCTTACTCACATAACGCGAAGCTTATTCATTCCATCAAATGCACCTCGTGGAATCGTTGATAAATTGTTCTTGTTTATTGTGCTGAAAGTATAACGTATATATCAATGAAGTTCTTTTTCATACTATATTTATCGAAATTCTATTGGAACAGACAGAATTTTATTTGAACAATTAAGATGAAATTCGGCTATCTAAATTTCAAGACATCAATATAGGACGCAATTTCGAGTGAAATTAGAGATTCAAATTATTCAAGTTTACCTGTATGTTTTTAATCATCATACTGGGAATGGTGAAAGTGTTTAAAGGTAACTATGATTTTAGGAAGCAGAAATAACCAGCCATTAAGTGATGAGTAACGGCGGAATACAGTTTTAGCTATGGCCCGCCCATCACCCCACAAAGCTCAACCCACACTTCGCCTGTGTTGGGATCGATCGATCCCTCAACTCCTTGACTATTTAATTTCCAGAAAACTATACGGGTAAGCTGTTGAATATTCTGGAACTGATTTTACTGGGTGCTGTTGCTGCCTATCGCAGCAACAGTGCCCGCCCAGTCAGATTAGTTTCAAATGATTCAACAGAATGTTTATTAACCCTTTAATGGTCATATCGGCCCAAACCGGCCTCATCTATGGTCTTGTGGAATGTCCATTTACAGGCCGAGAGAATATAATTTTTTTAAATTGACCACTGGAATGACTGGCTCAATAACCGAGCCAGTCATTTAAGTGATAAATTTTCAAAAATTGTATTTTCTCGGCCTGTAAATGGACATTCAATAAGAAAATATTTAAATTTTCTTGACCAAATTTAACCATTAAAGTGCTAAACAGTAAAGCCATACAATAAGTACCACAAGGCTTAATGGACTTTTCCATTTTTAGCTATGCCCCGCCCATCACTAGCTAAGCTCCACCCACACCTCGCCATGTTGGGATTGATCGATCCCCGAATTCCTTAGCTATCAATTTCCTCAAACCTATACAGGGAAGCTGTTGAATATTTTGTAACTAATTTGACAGAGCGCAGTTGCTGCCTATGGCAGCAACAACGCCCAGTCAAATTAGTTTCAAAATATTCAACAGAATATTTATTAAATAGTAAAAGCAAACAATTTGTACAACGCATATACCGTCTTCAAATATGTGTTTGTGACGTACTTATCGACGTCATTCATGACGTCATTCATTATGATGTCATTCTACACATCACGCAATTCATTATGATGTCATATGATGGGTGGGTACTCTGGAAAGGTGAATTCATCATTAATTAAGCATTCATGATGGACTTATGCCATTCATGATGTAATTGATTATGATGTCATCCTACAAGTCACCTAGTTGATTATGACGCCATATGATTGAGGAATAAACTGGAAAGGTTCATTCTATTAATACATGCGGCCCTAAGCACTTGTGGAACTCACCAGGAACAGCAGTACAAAATATCTATCCACTCAAAACTAGACACTATTGATCCGGAATTAACATATGTCATCAAGATACCAAAACTTGGAAATATAGTTAGTTTTTAAATTTCAACAGAACATTTCTTAACTATCTGACTGCTGATTTTTTGCATACAACATATTCTAGGGTTAAATCTCTCGACCTGCTAAATATTTGAAAACAATTAGCCACCAACAATTTTCAGTCAAATTGTTTTCAAAATATTCAGCAAATCGGGAGTTTTTGCTCAATGAAATTATTGTCTGCTGGGTTGTTAAATTATTCAAAACTTGTCATATTTGGTGGTCTATTCAAAATGTGTAATTTGATCATGAGAAAATGTGAATGGTATATGAATTAAGCATTGCAAACATGTAAATATTATGGATTCCATACTTTGATTGATATATTCCATTGATGTTTGTCTATCAGAAATACTTGACAAAATAGTTAACAGTTTTCATGTGCTTAAAATAGTCAGATACGAGATTTCAGTGTTGAAATGGTAAAAGAAATCTGTTCATTTCTAATCTAGCAAATAGAAAGGATTAACCTGTAGTAAATTGATTAAATTCTGACCTCTACGAGAAGGCATACAAGAACATAACATGGCAAATCAATGCAATTTTTGATAGGCAGGGCAAAAACAAAATGCTGCTGATGATTAGGGTTGGCTGGAGATAACAGCTCCCCACTGAGAACTCAATAAGTGAAGACCCCCTGGAAGATTCTTATTGGAAACACATGCTACTGACATTACACACAAATATAGCCTTCTCTGTTTTGTCCTTTTCACTATAAGAAGGCGTTACACCTACAGCAAACACCATACAGCACTGAAATTACAAATTAATTAACTTTCTTATCATACATAGCTTGTGTTAATTTTGGAAGCAATGTTGCTGTAAGTTGTTGCTGTCTAATACTACGGCAGTGCATCTATCAAAGTGGCCAAAGTGAAGACCATACAAAACTATGCATATAACATTCTGAGCCACATCAGTGAATGCTTGAGATATTACTGGTTAACATGCATACACTTCAGAAGATGATATCACAGCTATGGATGACTGTCACAAAAAATTTCTGGCCGCCTCAACCTTGAGAGTTGCCGATTACGCCCTACCACTCACTTTACACAAATTTGAAGCACATTTTATGATTATCGGGACAGACCAGCGCAAAGCAGATACAATTTGAGAATGGTTCACTGGACAGTTCACTGACAATGATGATGAGCTATTACATCAATTTTCAGATGACCCCAGGACATTACTAGCACCAATTGAAACAGCAGTTGAGAAGGCACTCAAAGACCTGAAAAATGGAGGTGCATCCAGACCTGATGGCATAAGCAATGATCTTTTCAAATATGCAACTGACATTATCTCGAACCTGATCATGCATCTAATCAATTCAGCCGTTATGCACCATCTTCCCATTGATATTGTAGGCCAAGGCACCCTTATCATGCTTATAATCCACACCCACCAGCCAATCTGCGGCTCTTACCCTATGCTGCATCTGAGACAAGATCGATGACTTCACTGGATCCTCTCAGAGTGGCTTTAAATGTGGATGCAGCTGCGCAGACATTGTATGGAATCAACGCATGCTTGTGTCAGTAGTCATGACCAAACACTGGGATTTCCACAAAATGGACATTGATATGTCATGAGCCTTTGACAACATTAAGCGCCTAGATGTGCTACAACAGGCCAGTTGCATTGAAGATGAGCTGTGACTCGTGAGACTACTACATGCAGACACCAAGTTGTGAGTACAAGTCAAGTCAGTGAAGTCTGCAGAGTTTGAGACATCAATTGGCTCAACACAGGCAGCTTTTCTAGCCCCAGAGCTTTCCACTTGCTATCTTGCAACAGCACTGAAATCCGATCAGGAAAGTTCCACAATACCAAACCCAACCCCTCTGTGTATGCCTGACACTATTGACCACCAGCATACCGTGAACAAATTTTAATGTCATCCAAATTTGACAATATATATTTACTTTAGGTGGTAGGAATGTTTTACACTTGGTTGTTGTAGATTATAATCATAACTAATTTCTGATTTCTTTTGTCACCTTTCTTTTAAACATGGCTCCTAAAGAACAACATATACCTGAACTGCATAAATATCATGCGATGGCTCACAGTCTATAAACATAGGCTTCAAGCCGATGTCCAGGTACGGTATACTCATTCAAGTAGTCTTTATAAAGACCATCTGAAGATCACTTCTGAACACCATCATAAACTGTTGTTCTTATTATAAAGTTTATCATAAGTTTGGAAACAATGTTACATAAAGACCGACAAGCTTCCACTCTCCCGTGAGCCAACCACGAAGACCACCTATTATCAGATTGACAAACTTTTTTTCTTTTTTTTATCACTAAGGATGTCACTAATTGATTTCCGACCATAAAACATTCAAAACAACATTCCTTCCTTCTGACCTATGGTGCATATAAAATATAGCAACTGTGAGCGCCCAAGTAAATTAGTTTCCAAATATTCAACAGCCTCTTTATTAAATAGTAAAGACATACAAATCATACAACAATACTTCTTCCAGCATCAATTAAGCATTCGTGACAAACTTATCTACATTATTTATGACATCATTGATTATGACATCATCCTACACATCACGTAGTTGATTATGTCATCATATGATTGATGGATAAACGAAAAAGGGCCATTGTTATATAATATCTATGGAATATGGTGCAGCAATGTGACCTAATTCGTAGAGTTAGAAAGTAACTGCATTCTAATGATAAGAAAAAGCTTTCATTAAACCAAAACAAGAATTAGACATCATCGTCAACTTATTCTAGCAACTGGAAGCTTCTGAATATGGCTTTAAGTGTCAGTACGAGCCAACTTCATGAGCTTGAATTTATGCAAATCAGTGCATTAAATATATAAAGATTTAAAGTGCACCTGGTATATTTGGCAAAAAACCTCAAAACACGTTACTTTGAATTGTATATGCGCATGTAGGCAGTGATATATTTGTCAGAAAACATTCTTTCGGGTTAAAAGAATAATTTCTAACAAATATATCGCTGATTATATCCGCACATGCAATTTTAATGTTTTGCATTTCATCTTTAAAGAACAAGCATTTACTTGTTGCTTTAACTCTTTACCACTCTGACGTCACTATTCTATCTTTTACTCTGTCAATATCAGAGACGGGGGTACATTTTTCAACAATTTTGGTGGAAGATGTTGCTGTTGTAGACAGCACCATCTCCCACCAAATTTGCTGGAATATGAACAGCAATTCATCTTTTAATTTAATTTGAAAATTAAAAGTTTTGACACCAGAGAGTGGTAAGGGTTAAGAGTGCTGATCATGTGTGACATGTCACATAGTTATTATAGTGTATACTTACAATATTTCCATATGAATAAGTCCTTTGAGCGCGGACTCTGCCACACATATGATATGGTTATGATCCAATTGCCTGTGCAAAAACAATCACATTAGAACATCAATTGTTGTTCGTCCTTAATTCACAGGAACATGATTTTATTTAAATGTAAAATGATATCTGGGTCAAGTTAACAAGAGGCCTAAGGGCAGTGTTTTTCCTGGTACCCTTACTCTGAAATTTGGGGGTCTTAAGCCAACATCTGGCGGGGGTCCCAAGCTGAAATCAGGGGGGGGGGAATGGTAATTTTGATGAGGTGAACTTCGAGGACTAAAACAAGACGATAATGTATAAATTTACAAATTATTCGAAGCACATTCATAATAGCGCTGCTGACTAATATAGTATATAGTATTAAACTAGTAATATAGTGATAAAATAGTGTTACATTCATATAGTAAAATAGTACCATATCATATAATACTATACTTATACTATATTACTTTTCTAATAACAAGACCCAAGGACCTGTGACGCTCACCTGGACCATTAACATTTGAACCATTTGCATTTTAAATAGATGTTGGACAATTTTTGGAAAATCCAAGATGGCCACCCAAAAAATAGACCAATCCAGATTCTCATTTGACATTTTGAAGCCTAACGTCATAGAATCCTTCGACCCAAGTTTTGTTGAAATCAGACTATTGATTAAGGAATACCATTTTTAAATGGTTTCGGATAATTTTCAGAAAATCAAAGATGGCCACCTAAACATTGCCCTATTAAAATTTGGAATAGAATTTCTAGAGGCTACTGCTATAGGATCCTTCCAGCCAAATTTGGTTTAAATTGCCAAGGGTTAATGAGGAATAGCGTCTTAAACGAATTCCCATTTTCTGGAAAATCCAAGATGGGCACCCAAAAAAATGAAGCAGTCAAAATTCTGTATACAATTTCTAAAGTGTACCAGAGTAGGGTCTACCCAGCTGAATTTGGTTGAAATATGGACACAGAAAATATTGACCCTTCAAAAATTCTGTATATCAGTTCTGAAGCATACCACGCTAGGGTCCTTCCAACCGAGTTTGCTTGAAATCGGCCAAGTGGCTAATGAATAAGTAGGCTTTTAACTGATTTTCAGAAAATACGAGGGCCGTCGGAAAGATTTACCAATCAAAATTCTGTATAAAAGTTCTGAACAATACTAGCGGATTATACTCCCAGCTAAGTCTGGTTGAAATTGCCCAAGTAGTTAATGAGGAGTAACGTTTTAAACTATTTCCCGTTATTTTTGGGAAAATTCAAGATGGGCGGCGAAAAAATGGATCAATCAAAAATTTGTATCTACAAGTTCTGAAGCATACTATGCTAGTGTTCTTCCCTCCAAGTTTGATGGAAATCGGCCCAGTGGTTATCAAGAAGTAAGCTTTTAAGTGATTCAGGGTTCATACAGCTGGCAGGATTTCTTATTCAAGGAATTTTCAAGGACTTTCAAGACTAAAAAAGTTGATTTCTCAAGGGCTCAGAACCAGCATCCCGGACAAAGTGAGAATATGACACTGGTGGAAAAATTTCATACAGCTTACCTTTAGAACCTTTCAAATTACAGTTTGAATTTTGGAACTTACTCCTAAATCTTTATTTACATCAGTACGTGAACGTTTTGCAGACAGTAAAAATCACATGGGAGGAAATGCTGATTTTCAAGGGCTTTTCAAGGCAGATGGTGAAATTCCAGTACTTTTCAAGAGAATTTCAAATTCAAGGCTTTTCAAGGCAGATGCCAAAATTCAAGAGCTTTTCAAGTTTGTACGAACCCTGGCGATTTCCAGAAACTAAAAAAAAATCTAAGATGGCCACCAGAAAAATCGACCAATCAAAATTCTGTATACAGGTTCTGAACCATATCAGCTTACTACCCTCCCCGCTAAGTCGGATTGAAATTTCCCTAGCGTTAATGAGGAATAGCGTTTTAAACAATTTCTCACATTTTTTATGAAATTTCAAGATGACCAATCAAAATTGTGTATATGTTCTAATTAAAGCCTACCCCCATAGTGTCATTCATGCCAAATTAATTTGAAATCCGCCAAGCGGCTAATGGGGAGTAAGTAGCATTTTAAATCAAAAGTTGCTGGTCGGATGGACACATGGATAAGCTCAGTTGGCCATTCTGGCCAGGTGAGCTAATTATGTATAGAAACTCTGAAGCATACCAGTCTAGAGTCCTCCCAACCGCGTTTACTTGAAATCGGCCAAGTGGTTAATGTGTAGACTTTTAACTGACTTCCAGAATTTTCAGAAAATGAAAGATGGCCGCCAGAAATATTGAACAATCAGAATTTTTGGTAGAAGTGTTGAATGAAGCCTACCAGCAGAGAATTAGTCCAACAGAGTTTCGTTGAAGCTGGTCAATTTATACTGGAGGAGTACCATTTTAAATGATTTGCTGAGGGAGGGAGGGAGAGTTCTGGATGGTTTTTCTAAAATTGTGTGGACATGCGGTGTAGGGATACAATTATTTCATATTTCTTTTTTTTGTTTTGTGTGTCTTGTGAGTTTCTGGCCTATATCTAAGAAGGGTAGAAGGATTATTATGATTAAGAACAGTAGGCAAATCAGTCCCCAGCCATAGTCTACACAGAGCAAGTGTTTATCATAGTACTTGTTAGTATGCACCTGAGGGTGGGAGTGGGCAGATTTTGTGGGGACACTGAAATGTGAGTCAAGAAAATGTGCAGAGATATATCACTCATTCACATATACTATACGGAGGACATAAAAAATAATCACACTAAAAGGTGTGGAGCTGTGACAAAAGTATCAGTAAGATAGTTATAATACATTTAGTAGGTTTCTTTAAAATTTTACCCCCTTGAAACAAGCTTGTGCTTTCTGGGGGATTCAGAATGAAAACTACTCAATTTGTAGTAAATGCTACAATATTAGTTCAAGACCTCATCCTTGAATCAAGAATGATCCTCTTAAAGCCATCTGACAAGATACTGCCACAGCTGTCCAGATAACCCTAAAACAGCAAAATCTCCGATTCTGAAATCCAATTCTAGTTCATATAATAGCTGTTATTCAATTGGGAAACAGTGTTTCTGTACAAGCAGTTGCTGTCTATGACAATGTCCATGGCAGCAACAGTTTTCATCAACATTTAATCCCAAACTGTACATTTGCACTGATTTTCTACCTAGGAATGATTGGCATCAGTGTGACAATGGTTAATGCCTGTGGAACATGAACAGCCACAGCAGCTATGCTCATAAAAGCTACATTCTCTGAATATCAGTGTTTAATTCCCTAGCATATGCTACCACCTGTATGCAATGGTGGCATATTAACATTGCTAAATGTTGTAAGTCATACTGGGCAAATAATTCATATAAAATTCATAGAATTTTTGTGAATTTTTTTATTACCATCACCCTGTACGGGAAGAAGGTATTGTGATTGATCGATCGTGCGTGTGTGCATGCGTGCGTGCGTGCGTGCGTGCGTGCGTGCGTGCGTGCGTGCGTGCGTGCGTGCGTGCCTGTATGCAGAGCTGTATCTCAAAAACTGCTAATCTGATTTGGCCCAACAAAGGAACTTAACGTGCAGGAAAATTTCCAGATGTTGGGTGTGATTGGGATAAAAAAACTTGGATCCGGGTCTGATAAAATTCTGGATCCATGGATATATCTGATACTACTGGTCTGAATTGGCTCAAACTTTAACACAAGAGTGTGAGGATGCACTAAGATTCCATAACTTAAATTTAAAGATTACCACAAAATTCATAGTTTAACCCAATAACACTCAAGCGGGTCAAAATGGCTTCTGCCGTGGTCTTGAGAAATGGTGAACAAAAGGATATTTTTGAAAATTTGCCACTGGAATGACTGGATCAATAACTGAGCCATTCACCTCAGTTCTGAATATTCAAAAATTATATTGTTCAGCAAATCGACATTTTGTATGATACAACTGAAATTTCCTTGAACTAATTTGAGCATTAAACAAGAGGCTCAAGGGCCTGTGACGCTCACCTGGAGCATTTAAACCATTTGAATTTAAATATACACCTGTGCAAAAGTTAAGCACAACCCTATTTTTACGCACATGCGAGGGTATATTCATGTGCTATGAAGAAAGCAATAGCATAAACATTTATGTACCCATCCATCTTAGTGCAAGAGGTAATAATGCAACTAGAGGAATGCTGATTATGATGGTGGGGAAACACTGTATGTTTTTGTTTGAACTTGAAAACGAGGCCTGAATATGGTTACGTTGACACAACTGACAACTATTGCCCTACAGTTGACACACGTGGCTAGATTGTCATTAATGGTGTCTGAAAACGAAGTTTAACATCTGTGCACGAGCTTGAGACTGTCATTATTAATACCGGGTATATCCACCTTGTGCCTGGATGACGGCCTGGACACGACGTCTCATGCTGGTCACCAACCGACTGATACGCCATTGTGGTATTCGTTGCCATTCAAGATGGAGTGCGTCTGTTAATTCCTGTAGGTTCTGCACAGGAGGATCCCTCCTTCTCACCATGTTTCCCAGAATGTCCCAGATATGCTCAATAGGGTTCATGTCAGGGCTCCTTGCTGGCCATGGTAGGGTTTCGATGGCATTCTGGCGGAGGTATTCATGCACAGCTCTAGCACGATGTGGTCGGGCGTTCTCATCCATGAATATAGGGTGGGTTCCAGGTGCATGATTTACAAAATGAGGGACCACAACTCTATCCAGTATGGAATCTTGATATCTTTGTCCATTTAGTGTTCCAGGTACAGTCAACAGATCCAGCTTACAATCAAATGAGATGCACCCCCATATCATAACGGAACCTCCACCAAATGGAACTTCTTCCATGATGTTACGTTGGTCGTACGCCGTGCGTCTGGACCTCCATACACGAGTTCGACCATCTGTGGCATGAAGCAGGAACCGACTTTCATCGGACCAGTGTACCCGTCTCCAGGATCTCATGTTCCAGTGTCTTCTTTCGTTGCACCACCTCAGACGCTCCTCTTTGTGGTGTGCAGTGAGGAGAGGACGTCTGACAGGTCTCCTAGCTTTCATGCCAGCAGCATACAGTCTCCTTTTGACGGTAGACATTGACACTCTATTGCGCGTTTCCCATTGCTGGCTGAGCACTCTGCTGTTGGTGAATGGAGATCTCCTAACAAGGCGTACTAGGGCTCGATCATCACGGGCAGTAGTCTTCTTCGGTCTTCCAGATCTAGGCCTGTCCTTCACCTCGTTAGTTTGCCCATGTTTTGCAATCAAACGACTGATTACAGTATGGTTAATGTTCAGCTGTCTGCCAATCTCTCTGCATGACATACCAGTGGTATGCATGCCTATGATTTGCCATTTCACACGATCACTTAACCTTCGTCTTGCCATAGCGGTTCACAATCAAGAGCTAATTCTCTCTGTACAAATAAACCACGGTCATGAACACAAAATTCCTAATCTTGTCGCCTAAATCTGTATGTAATGTTCTACACCTCAAACTGGACGTTTACATAGCTGAACACGTGTGCTGTTTCCCGCCACGCACGGACATCAAGCGGCGTGAAGTCATGCATGCATGTGCATTTCGTACTTGGAATTATGTCAGCTAACGCGGGGACAAAAAGTATGGCAGCCTAGTTGTACCATCATGTTTCTACGTTCTATTGTTTTTGCTGGTGCTTAACTTTTGCACAGGTGTATAGATATAGGTAATTTTCGAAAAATCTAAACTGGCCACGAAAGAAATTGACCAATCAAAATCCTCATTTGGTATGATGAAGACTACCACCATAGGATTGTTCCACACAAGTTTCATTGAAATCAGGACATTATATAAGCAGTTGCGTTTTAAATGGTTACGGAAAATTTTCGAACAGTTTGTGATGGCCACCAAAGAAACGAACGACCAAAATTTTAAACATAAGTTCTAGAGTCTATGACTATAGAATACTTCAAGCCAAATTTGGATAAAATCCACCAAGCGATTAAGGAGGTGATGAGTATTGACAATTTGCGGTAAATTTTTCATAAAATCTATGATTTTTACCACAAAACTTGACCAAACAAAATCCTAATTAGATGTTCTGGAGCCTACTATGATATGGTTATTCTAAACAAATTTTGTTGAAATCTGTCAAGCAGCTATGGAGAAACGTTTTGACAATTTCAGGTAAATTTTTCATAATATCTCAGATTTCCACCCAGAAAATTGACCAATCAAAAGTCTGAATACAAGTTATGGAGCCTAGATAATCAAGAGTAGCGTTCTGACAATTTCTGGTAAATCTTTCATAAAATATAAGATTTTCAGCAAAAGAATTTATCAATCAAAATTCTGTATACAAGTTCTAGGCAAATTACATTTAAAATTGGCAAGAGGTTAATGAGAAGTAGCTTTTAACAATTTCCAGCAAATTTTTCATAAAATCTAAGATTTCCACCAAAAATATTGACCAATCAAATTTCTGCATACAAGATCTGAAGCCTCCACCCATAAGGCCCTTCCATCTAAATTAGGTTGAAATTCGCTAAGCAGTTAATGAGTAGTAAGAAGCATTTTGACAACTGACGCCTCTACCCATAGGGTCCTCTCAGCCAAATCAGGTTGAAATCCACCAAGCGGTTAATGAGTAGGGTTTTGACAATTTCTGGTAAATTTTTCATAAAATTTAATTTTTTCACCCAAAAAATTTACCAATCAAAATTATGTATAAACGTTCTGAGCCCAACCCCCATTGGGTCCTTACAGCCAAATTAGGCTGAAATCCGCCAAGCGGATAATGACATAGTGTTTTGCCTATTTCCGGTATATTATTCATAAAATCTAAGTTTCTAAATTCTGTATACATGTTCTGAAGCGTACCCACATAGGGTCTTTCGGGGCAAATTATGTTGAAGTCTGCAAAGCGGTTAACGAGATGCATCATTTTAAAGCAAAAGTTGACAGACAGTCGACAGACAGACAGATGGTCGCAATGGCATAAGCTCACTTGGCATTTGAGGCCAGGCCAGGTCAGCTAATAATTAAGGTATGAATGAAGCAAAGCATTGATATTCTGGTTATGGCCATTATTAGCAATATTTTTCAACTCTGACATCCCAATCAGAATATATCAATGTCAAGCCATGAAGATACGGGCAGACTTGGTAGCAACACCCTTCCAATCAAATTAGTTTGAAGCTATTTCCTAGATGAAAGGGAATGTGATAAATTAATTACTTACAAGTTTCTAAGTAATGGTGATCCTTTCAATGATTTGCGTCCAATGGTCTCTAGTCTGTTAAAACTGAGGTCTCTATAAAAGAAAATTAACATATATTTTAATTATTAACGATCAAGTATATGTTTAAGGAAAATTAATTCTGGACCACCAGAATGATTTGTATGGGTTATGAATCTGCATGATTGATTCCAGTGGGAGCCATAGTATGTAGTTGGTGGATCCAATAAGACTCACGGTCCTTGCACGAAGACATGGCTTCATGGTCATCCTACTGGCATTAATCATGCAGATTGGTAAACCCTACACACCATTCTGGTGGTACAAAATTATAACTTTTGGTTACCATATACATGCCACCTCCCTCGGGGACAACCTATGACTTCATAACCCACACATTACAGACCAATAATATCACACTAATGTATGATGTCATGCTCCCGTGACATCAACTCCAACTGAGACAAACAAACTGTCAGCTTCCATCCTAAATGGAGGAGTATCCGCACACGCTTTGTGACTTAGCTTTCAAAGATCTGGTTTAACAGACTGATGCGCGAAGGTAAGCCGACACACACTAACACACATTTTCTATATCAACCATATATAGAAATTCAATGTTTGAACACCTTTTCTCGATTGAATATGTATATGTCACTCAAACAGAACTTCAATAAGACCTCTGATGAGTATCCCGCACTGGGACATGAAACATTACGAGTCTGGATAACTGGAGGCGGAGCAAAAGTCCTCGTCACTGCCCAAGCGTATATACGCATTCTGGTTTCTGCCAAAATGGGGGCCTTATTCAAATTCACGCTATCCATCCACGAACCCATGCCCATGTATAGACAAACATTTCCTCAAGGGCATTAACTATATGGATGGTCAATTTGTCGTCAAAACCTTTTTCACAACAAATTTGCAATTTTCTTCATTAACTTTTCCCACCATTCAACCACAATATGTCTATGACACTAACTGGCAACTAACATGCAAGCAATGGTGGACAATTGAGGTTAACCATGGTTAACCTCCTTTGCCCACCATTTCTAATGTGAGTAATGTGAGCAGAAATGTGGTACAATGCTGCAAACTACGGCAAACCTTGATTAACCATATACGGCAAACCATGATTAACCACATACATTGTTACCCACAACAGATTAAGCTGTGCTAGCTAACTTAACTGCACTGAGCAGTGTATATAAGCCGTTTTCCAAACCACTTTCTGGTTTGGAAAACAACTTATATATGGTAGGGTGTTCAACAAACTCTATTTACACTATCTACAGGCAAGGAAACATCGGAAAATAAATTTTGAAATCAGTATGTGGTGATTGAGAATTCTCTTCTGTCAAATCATTGGGCTTTAGATAGGAGAAAATATGTGTTCCTAGCAAAAAAGGAATAAAGTTGTTACTAATGGAAAGCTATAAAATTGCTTCTTGTAGGAAGCTATAAAATTGCTTCTCACAGAACAGCATAAATCATGAAACGGCATAAAATCACAAAAAGGTATAAAAGTCAGATCAGCACATCTCATCCTCATGCAACTCTAGCAGCAGCGGCAGCAGCACCAGCAGCAGCAAGCTACAGTCTGCTGCAGGCTACAGTAAACAAACATTCTGACCACAGCTAGGTCATCACACTGGTCAGCTAATGGCACTGATTCGAGCTGATATAACAATCAGTTAGCTTGTAAGAGTTAGCCACCATATTAATCTAGTTTGACAATTGAAAGCAAAATCCACTACAATATTTTATGGATGGATTTTAGTACAGAGATTCCATTATCATTCACTTTCAGATGTGGCCCTATTTGTCAGTGAGCAGAGTGCAAGAGGTTTCCTTTTAACTCTTTAACATTCATATCAGCCAAAAGCGGCTTCTGCAGTGGTCTTAAGAAATGTCAATTAGCGGACCAAGAGAAGACTATTTTTTGAAAATTTACCACTGGACTGACTGGCTCGATAACCGAGCCGGTCATTCCAGGTATAAATTTTCAAAAATTGTCTTCTCTTGGTCTGTAAATTGACATTTTCTAGGAGAAAATTTTAATTTTCTTGAATAAATTCAATGGTTAAAGGGGTAATATTACAACAAGTAGCTCATATCGCTCATCTGGAGCATTGGAATTTCATGTAGAAAGGGCATGTTCTACATGTAGAGCCAGATACATCTTTTACCAAAAAATCAACAGTTCTGGCCAGGAACACAGGGATTTAAGTTCACTCGGCCATTCAGGGCAGGTGAACTAATCAATGACGTCATGATACCATTTTAAACAAATTTTATAGATGATATAGGTCAAAACAATAAAACTACATTAACCTCTTCAGGATAGAGTTAGATAAGCTATAGCGTGGTTATGACCCTCGCAAAGGCGGAATTTCAGAGTTCAGTATTTACTAATAATACTATTATATACTCGAATAGTGTCAGATTAAGATGGCCAATAACAAATTTATTTCTGATAAGAATAATATAAATTTGTGCCTGTTCAATTTTTGTTACAATTACCAAAAGAGAATTGAGTCCCTCTTAGAGGATATATATGCTGCTGATAATCTGGGTCAGCTAGTCAGGGAAACATAGATGCGTGCATTACATTTTACTGGACTCACATCACCGGCGGTCTGGACAACTCGGCCCATAGTGAAGGTATGCGAATGGCCAGTCTATAGCTATAATAAGTCTATGTCTTTCAACAACAAATCTCTGACAAAGTATATTCCTTACGATATAAATCTTAATCTGTTTAATATTTTAAAATTAATTTGACTGGAAGCTGTCTTCCCATCAAATTAATTTCAAAATACTCAAAATTTTTCCTGTATGGTTGCCTTGAAAACGAGATATGGGGAAGTCATGGTGAAATGGTTAATAGTGCACTGAGAAAATTTGTTTTATTGAGCTACATTTCATACTTGCTAACCATTTTGAAAGCAATTTTACAGATGCAGCATAAGAGTCCAACAATGTTCAATCAAAATCTTTTAAGATATTTCACAGTATTTGTAGTGATAACAGGTGAATCAGGACTAGCTGATGGAGTGTGAAACTGCTTAAATTGTTTCTTTCCAATAATTGTTTTGTAAATATCTTCTCATCCAATTTCCTCGCAATGATCTGGCTGAAAGCTTGAACAGTGGCTATCACTTAGAAAAGACACCTGTGTCAATGTGGAATGAGAGACAAAATCTGGACATTAACAACCCTCAATAAAAGTGGTCACTGGCTAGCCAGCTAATGCCTCTTTATTGTCCCTGTCAATAACCATTTTCATCCTGTATACCTGAAATATAATACCATCTCTAATTTCTGATATTCTTGCTTAACTCTTTAACCCTTACCACTCATGTCAAAATTGTAAATTTTCAAACTAAATTAAAAGATTAACTGGTGTTAATTTTACAACAAATTTGGTGGGAGATGGTGCTGTCGTAGACAGCAGCATCTTCCACCAAAATCGGTGAAAAATTAACACCAGTTTCTTAGCTATTGACACAGTAAAAGATAGAATATTGACAACAGAGCGGTAAGAGTTAACTCTCAAGCTGGCCAAAGACTGTTTGCTACCAGTGATCTTGGCAAATGTCTATTTGCTGACTAAGAGAAGACTTTTTAAGAATTTTATCACTGGAATGACTGGCTTGATAAACTAGCTTGTCATTCCAATCTTAAATTTTCCAAAAGAAGTCTTCTCTTGGCCAGCAAATTTCTCAACACCACTACAAAGACTGGTTTTTATCTGCTTGGACATTAATGGACATTCATAAGCAAAAATCACCCTTATCCTGACCATTAACAGATTCAAACAATTTGGTTGGTGCCACAAGCAGCAACAGCATTCAACAGTGAAGAGGTTTTATATCTTACTCTCATACAGACAGATATTTTTTTTGGCAATTCAGCATAAGGCTGGTTATATATAATACTTAGTTATTTATTTGCCTAAATGGATCTAATCTCAAGAGGGCAAGTTTGACCAGGATAAACAAACACAAACACTTTCACTTGGTACCTGGGGAAAATCACATTCCTAAATTGTGTGTATGCCTGTGTGCTGAGTGCATGTGTATCTGAGTGCATGCACTGTGCGAGAGTACATGCATGTGTGTGTTTCTGCACATGTGTATGTTCATGCATATGTGTATGTTCGTACGTATGCGTGTGTGCGTGTGTGTGCATGCATGCGTGTACATGGTGTGCATATTGTATGCATGCTTGAGCGAAGTGTTTGTCTACAATGAAACCTGGCTCAATAAAGAGGTTAAAATTCAAAGACATATCAATCAATATATTTACATTGATATATTCCTTGACAGAAAAATGTGTCATTCATTTCATGATTATGATCTCAATTTTGAAATTAAAATTTAAAGAAACAAGGTGGCCCATGGACCACATTGCTCAGACCTGGCTGACGAGGAACTGAAAACATTAATTAAAGCACAAACAGCATCAATCGGACAAGTATAACTTTAGTTTTGTAACACAACAAAAATACTAAGCCACTCAATTCACTGTTTGCTAAAAGTCACCTGACTTAGATATCTCAGAAAATTTTAACCTATTCATTCCCATGGTGTAGGTTCCCTTGAAACAAGTTTAGCAGAGATACATCCCTCCATTGGGTAGTCTTGATAGTATCTCTTTAACTCTAAAG
Organism: Chaetoderma sp. LZ-2023a; assembly: GCA_034401795.1. Classification (NCBI taxonomy): domain Eukaryota; kingdom Metazoa; phylum Mollusca; class Caudofoveata; order Chaetodermatida; family Chaetodermatidae; genus Chaetoderma; species Chaetoderma sp. LZ-2023a. Next base: position 78,659,645 of record CM067369.1, on the reverse strand, counting down.
CAGTCATTGCTCTAGGGAACCGGTTCCTCTATTCCTATAGAGAACATATAAACGAGTCTGTGAGCATGCGCACTTATGCTACTATGCATGCGACAGAGTCCAAGCCGTGATTAATTAATTTTCTGTATTACGGGAAACACCTAACTTTTATCTCAACAAATCCTATTCATTCCATAATCTTGTGGAGCTACATCCACATTTGCTTTTCATGAACCACAGTACAAGTGGTCTTTGTTGAATAAGTCATAGTACTTATGTAAAATGGTTATAATTTACGTGAATATGAGCAGAAAGTTCGTTGTGACCAAGTTGAAAGAAAATGGCGCCAGCTTCACATTACAAGCCAGGGGAAGTCAATAACTCTGATCCTATTTTAGCCACGAGGCTCCGTTCCTACGAAAGGTATACTATATACCGGTTTGGAACATCTCCTACGAAAGGTATCCTACATAACATATGTAACATACCGGTTGGGAAGTTAGTGGATCAATTAAGAGTTTTGACTAGGTACGTATTTCCGAGCGTCATTCTTTCCTACATAAGGTATACTACATACCGGTTTGGATCGAATCCTACATAAGGTATCCTACATAACTATGTAATATACCGGTTGGGAAGTTATTGGATCTATTAAGAATGTGACAGTGGTGCAAACAGGCGTGGTGGACCGGATGAACACCACAAGGATACACCACGATCATCCCCTGAAGAAAAGCGAGTGGTCCTTCTAAGGACCGTTACTAACCAACTAACATGAAACTCGCAATTACTTCATGATGATCAGTCAGTCATGTCAGTCGTATTACAATAAAGACGAGACCATCGTATTAATTCGCGATTCGGTGTTCGCTTTCAATTGGCGGCGTTTTTGCAGGCTAATTTAACATTACTAGCAATGGGCCATGAAACCTTTTTACCTTTTATTTAATATCTTATAAAAATTACTCGAGATTTTATGTTTTCTAATACCTGGCGGGGTTAATCGACGCAAGTATTTTTTATGGCCGTAGTTTCATGAAAAATGTAAACATTGCGTTGCTATGGGATATCCTCTTTAGTGTGTCGTAAATTTGCAAATGTTGGACGATCTCGGAATGCCCGGATGTTCAAAATTACAATACTGAATTGAATCCTCGTAATCACATAACCCGCTTTTGTTAGATAGGCTATTAAGCCTGTGCCAGATTATCAGGTTCACTTGATTTGTAAATCTAGGGAGAAACTTGCGTTCACTTGATTTCTAAATCTAGCGTTAAAACTTATTATTACTGGTTATATTGTAATGTGAACCTAAAATGATCTAAAACGTAATGCGATGTTCTAGAAAAATTGCATGAACGGCCGATAATTAAACTGGGTAGCCAGCGTCTATTGTTAGCGAGCCGGACAGTGGCAAAGTAAATCTCCGTTTGGAGGCGCTGACGAGAAGCGTAGATCTCATTGACGAATTTCCGATTCCAGGATATCTATATCCGAGTACTCGCTTAACCTACTTCATTAAAATTTGCTTTAACCTAATCTGGTCAGATAATATCACGTGATTTATATATCATGTGATTATCACGTGATTCTGATTTATATATTATAAAGACGACATTTATGTCAAGTTAGGATTAATTTTGATGGAAAAAACAATCTTTATTAAAGGATACGCAATATTTAGGCTGCTCAATTTAATAATTTCACTTCTGCGAATGATGTTTTGAGGTATACATTAAGCATAGCCGCGAGGTGACAAGATTTGTGAAGGGTTTTTTCGTGGTATCTTCAGACGTTAAGATGTTTAAAAATTCAGAGGAAAATAAGTTTTATCCGTGTATATAGTGCGCGCAAATTTTTTAGAACATGTAAATTGAGCATAAATGTGCGACCTATTTATGGATTTTTAAGTAAATACGCCACTCCCATATTTGCTGGTACTCATTCAGAGTCAACTTATTTCAGTTGCAACTTATGACTAATAACTTCGAGAGTTAAATGGTTAATATTTGATAGTAAACGCTACAAACTTTGATGACCAAGTTTTACTATATCAGAGATGTGTGTTGATCTCAGTGTTTTAGTAGCAAGCATAGCCTTTGGATCAGGAAAGTTCTTGACTATCAGCCACTTTTATTAGCCCTAAGATGGGTTTTTCCCTACTTAATGTATAATCTAATCTCTCATCATTTTGTAAATTCTTTCTGCGGGTACTTAACTTGGGTGAAATTGGATATATAGAGCTCGTACCCAGGCTATGAGGGATCATTCTATCGGCTCTCAATCGATTAATTGTTATAGTCAAATATAACATTCTGCTTGCAAATGGACTATTACTCGTGGAAATCATCTGAAAGTCTAGAAGAGGGGGAGAACTAACCTAGTTAGAAAAATTTTCTCTCTAAGGGGTGTGTAAACTGAAATGTTGGTCTGGACTTCTTTCCTGTTTAATCATCTGATAAAGATATTAACAATTGGGCTCATATCATACTAGCTTTGTTTTAAAATTAGATTTGTAAAATAAGATTCTGCAGGTTTATTCTGGTCCTAGCTGTCATGCTAAAGCGCTTCTATATAATCTCTACTCTATCAGGGGTGGGATGGGTATAGCTAGCCTCATGCATGTCTTAGGTAGCAGATTTCCTACATATAAGGTACAATCAATGTAGTCATTGAATCCCCCTTTTTTCTATCAAACCATGTTGGTCTCCTTTGACATTAGTCCTGCTTCTGTTCCTGATCAATAATTTTCTGCTCTTTTCAAGTAGGATACAGTGGAGGAATGGCAGAATCCAGACTTTAAGGATTATGAGGTGCTGGCAGATCATCTTTTATAGGGTCTCGGCTCTTATCTTCAACTCATATATTTATCCTTTTCTGACAACTTCCAAAAAATTTACACTTCATGATTTAATACTAATTCTGTTGTATATTTTGGAATTATTTTGTCTGGAACCCATGGCTGCTTTGATACTGTTTGAGACAAAAATTACTTAGTCAATCGTTTTATATTCAACTCTTTTCCTACTATGTTGTCTCAGAAATGGAGTTCATCGATGAAAGGAATAATATGGACATGGAGTCATTTTGCCTAGTCATCACTGGTCTAGTCAAGGATAAGGGACAGTGTTTTCTGATATTTCTATATATACAGAATTTGTCCTAACTGGATCTGGGTTCTTTTAATTACATCATAGCCAGTCTGGGTTTCCTCTGGCTTGGAAGGTTGCTTAATTGTGTTAAAATTTGGGCCGAATGGAGTCAGTTTTGTGTACGAAGGTCAAGTCTGGTAATTCAGAATTTTGTCCCTCACCACGACTGCATACACTGCATTTTCATTCGTTGGGTGTCATCGGTACCAATTCACCAGTTAATCCATCTGCAGCTCCAGTTTGATGTCTTGTTCTTACGTGTTTGGGGGAGGGGATCTCGTTCTTGTGTCTATGGAATCAGATAAAGTAGTCTTACTACTCTCTTCCTTTTCAGGAACTAGAACAGGAACTAATACTCTAGTATTCCTCTTCAATACTCAGGAATATTGGAGAATGAAGAGATATTGTCTCTTTCACAAGCACCTATCTGCTCATGCAGTCATTTCTATAGTAGTGACCTTCATCAACAAGCAGGGCAGTTGAGGTTATCATATTTTGTCTGGAGTCTTGGTCTTCCTCCTGCGGTGGAGATGTCAGCAAAACTTTCAGCAGCTCACATTCCAGGTAGAATGATTTTCCTTGTAGCTCATTTATTACATCCCATTAAGTTTCTACTCAGTATAGTGTCCAGATTTGATGTTCATATTCTTCCTCCAGGCTAGGCTCTGGCGGTAGATGCTCTGGCCCAGTCATACACTTCACATTTTATCTTCAATTTAACTTTCTAGTGCCAATTGTATTTAAGAACTTTTGTCAGCGGTTTCTAGTACAATTGTCTTTAAGAACTTTTGTCAGCAGAATGTATTATCCCTTTAATCACTCCTGCTTGGCCCAATGAGAGTTATTCAGTGGATCTCGTAGTCCTCTTTGTGGAAATCCAAAGCGTCTTACCAATTTTGCTGATTTTCTATCTCGTTTAACAGCAGCTTTCAGTTCATCATTCCACAAATCTTCAATATGTATATATGGTATTTTCCAAGAGACCTGTTTTTCAGAAATTGATTTTTTGTCTGAACTTTAGTATTCTTAATCAATTCAAACTATCTGTTACAGGAGAATTTACCAGAGTATATTTAAGGTTTTCAAATGGTTGTTAGAACAGCACATTATCTCGCCCGATTCTGCATCCCATCATCAAGTCATAGATGCATGGCATATTTTTTGATGATTTAAATCCCTGTATGCTGGGGTGGTGTTATCGTTTTCACTAGCATCTATCCTTCTTTGTTTTCTAGAAGCCGGTTTGAGAGTTATTAAGTATTTACATCATTTATCCATGGTACCGGTATTTTTAGGGGTATAGCACAAAGGCAAATACCTATAATAAATTCCTCTATTAATTCATTCTTGGGTCCATCTGTTTAATTGTATAACTCTGAAATCATTCGCGGCCGCGTTTGTTAGAGGGCATTTTGATATTCATATTCTTTTTGGGAATGATCTTTTCTAGGTGGTAGGAGAGCTGGCCTCATTCTTTGCCCTTGAAGAGATCTTATATATATATATAAAACCTAATTAATTGTTTTCAATCCTTTCCGAAAACTATGCCCAATTTAAAATATCTTTTTGAAACACCGTTCAGGTTACTTATGCAAATTTGTTTAGTAAGCGCGCATCTCATCAACTGGATTACAGACACCATTAATCGACACTAGAATGTACCTCCAGGAGACACTCAGTAAGTGTTAAGGCACACGATGTTCGTGGTATGGCCTTCTCCTTCACATTCTATGCAGATCTACCGTTCAGATTACTTATGCGAATTTGTTTAGTAAGCGCGCATCTCATCAACTGGATTACAGACACCATTAATTGACACTAGAATGTATCTCCAGGAGACACTCAGTTTGTGTTAAGGCACACGATGTTCGTGGTATGGCCTTCTCCTTCGCATTCTATGCAGATCTATCAGTGGACGACATTATGTAAGTTGCAGTATAAATGTCAGATTCTACATTATTTTTATCTGAAAGATCAGATTCAATTCACAATCTGACATTTCTCGTTTCGCCACTCAAACCTAGGCTCAATTGCCTAGATTCTTTAGTCAGCCGTCTTCTTCACCATCTCACGGCTGTTTTTAAATTCTCTTTGCTGAGATTTTCTAATTATCATTATATTATTGTATTTTATTTCGAACATTTGTTTGTTCGTGCTATTTCAGCACTTCAGCGATTTAGTTGGTTTTAGTATTTTTGGTGATTAACCTTTCATTCCTGATTTGCAATTTACCAACCCACCTAGTATTTGGGCTCTGACCAATTCTGTGTTTTAGCAAACAGTGAATTGAGTGGCTTAGTATTTTTGTTGTGTTACAAAACGACCAGACGTATATATACTGGTCTGGCGTTTTGTTAGCTTACTAAAATACTTACCACTCAATTCACTGGGGCCCACCTCAGCCACCCCGCATCGTTAAATTGCAAATCATTAAAAATTTGTGGAATTAATTAATGACGGCTTGGACTCTGTCGCATGCATAGTAGCATAAGTGCGCATGCTCACAGACTCGTTTATATGTTCTCTATAGGAATAGAGGAACCGGTTCCCTAGAGCAATGACTGCTTTAGAGTTAAAGAGATACTATCAAGACTACCCAATGGAGGGATGTATCTCTGCTAAACTTGTTTCAAGGGAACCTACACCATGGGAATGAATAGGTTAAAATTTTCTGAGATATCTAAGTCAGGTGACTTTTAGCAAACAGTGAATTGAGTGGTAAGTATTTTAGTAAGCTAACAAAACGCCAGACCAGTATATATACGTCTGGTCGTTATAGAACGAGAGGCAAAAGGGGCCTGTATCGCTCACCTAGAATTATTGACCACTGGCACAACTGAAGAAACTGAGATAATCATTGGAAAAATATATCAATCTAATTTCTGTGAAGAAGGGTTAGTTTAGTTTTATTAAAATTGGTCCAGTGGCTAATAAGTAGTTTTTTTATATGATTTCCTCAGAAATTTTAAGAAAATCCAAGATGGTCGGCAAACACACAAAATTTTGATTTATCCACGGTGGCCATCGTTTTTTTAAATTATCAACTTTCCATGGACAAACTTTAATATCCCTAATCTCTCGAATTTTAGCTTGATCTGTTTAGTGGTACTGGAGGTCGTTTTCATTAAAAAATAGGTCATCCAAGAAGGCTGCTGAAACATTTGGCCAATCAAGTTCCCTGGAACAAACTTTGTTCAGCTGTTGCCCCAGATGAGGTTTCATGAGTTTTGAATTGATCCCCCACAGCGGTTTCAGAGATTTTTAAAGATGTTTCTAAAAATAAACCAAAGTCCAAAATGGCTGCAGGCCAAATTGACTGATCTGCTTCCTTTGAACAAACTTGGATCTCTCTTGCCCTAAAGGATCCTTCCTGTTAAATATAATTGAAATCAGCCCAGTGCCTGTCGAGAAGACATTAAAAAAGTATTTCTATTGCATTAGTATGGGATTTTTTGGCAGAAAAAAGATCCAAGATGGATGCCAACCCATTTATTCAACAGTTTCGAAAGTGGAAATTTGAAATCAGCATACCCAAAAACCTATATAAAACCAATTTCGGCTTCAAACTACATCAAATGGAATATGGGACCCAAACACACTGCATTTTAATTGGTCCATGGCTGCCAAATTCTTTGATGTACCAAACTACCACCAGGAGAACTTTTAATGGCCCTTAATCACTAATCATCTCCAAAATTTCGGCCGATCCATTCAACGGTTCTGGAGAAGTTGTTTTCATAAAAACTCAGTCATCCAAGATGGCCGCCGAATGATTTGTATGTGGGTCATAGTCAGCTTCACATAATTGGAGTGTTGAGTTTACTTGCAATCAGGTCTAATAACATAACCTAAAAATGAGATTAGCGCTAGGCCATATGACATATAGCACACGCAGTCTAAAGATCTCACACTGTTAGGTTAGGCAAACAAAAGCCTACAGAAGAACCACCACGAGACATCTTCCATCGGTATGGACTAACTGATTTGCTTTCACCCTCTTTCTGGCTTATGCTCAACCATTTGAATAGGAAACCTTTGTCTCCGATTTCGGCTAAATTCCAGGAAGCGCATCGTCTCCCATCTTTTTCATTTATACCCTTTTGGAAAAACTGTTGCCATAGACCAATGGAGCAATGATCCTTATCATTATTGACCAATGTAAGGCAATCGTCCTTAGAACCAATGGCTAACAACGTGACAGACGTATTTGCCCCCATAGGCTTCAATACTTAGAAAATATAGCAAGAGTCATAACTGTGCTATTTTAAGGCATGGCCATTTCATATTCATAGCCCAAAGCTAGATATTGCTAGATAGTGAACATGTCTGCCAACTTTAGTGTTAATTCATCAACATATGGCAAAACGTGCCACAATTATTGATAGACAGATGACAGACAGATAAATTACGATGGCATAAACTCACCAAATTGAGCTAAAAATGCACAACAACAACATTTAATCAAATTATTCTCAGTATATTTTCACTAAAATTGAGCTCTATGTATGGATAGTATAGTTGAAGACATATGTACATAAAAGCTTAGCAGTGCACACAGACAGGTACTAATCAGTGATCTCTTAGTCTCCTACAAGAAAATATACTTGCTTGATGGCAAGCTCCAGCATCAGATGTACCCTCGGCCCTCCCACCCCACCCCCATCTCTCCATCCCTACCATCACTGGTGTCTTATAAAAGTGCCATTTACTACAAGTGCACTATTTCAGTAAGTGGTTACACAGATACAACCAGGTAATGGCTCATGATACAAGCATTACTGGCTCCCTTTCCCTACACACACAGACATATATATCTATAGACATACTGCTTTTTGAGAGAAAAATATTATCCCAAATTATCAGAGATATTGCCTTTTTTCAAAGTATCTGCATTTTAAACAAGCCTATTATACTTAAAACTGGTTTCAACTTTAATAGAAAAGCCCACCATCAGTAATGACATTCAGTAGTATACATGTAAACGCTAATGTCAGAAGCTCTCCCCCCCCCACCCTCCCTCCCATGTACCCTCTCTCACACACACCCCAACACCCCACGCCACCCCATGCCACCCTCACCACCTCCACTCTATATACTGAGTATCCTGCTCTAAGAGAGAATAGGCCAGAACAACAAGGCTGAGTATTTGTTTAACTGGGGTCAATTTAGAGTGGAGGGCCACTTGAATATGTAGGCAATTAGTGACTAGGAAAGACTTAACTATAATACACATATGAGGCAAATCAGCTGAAGAGACCATCTGTCTTATAAGGCAGCATGATCCAGCTTCTTTAAACAGTTAACCATAGAATTTGTTTTTAAAAATTTAAATTTTCTAATAGAAACTGTCCATTTGCAGACCAATAGAAGACCATTTTTGAAAATTTACCACTGCAATGACTGGCTCGGTTATCGAGCCATTAATTCCAGTGGTAAATTTTCAAAAATAGTCTTCTCTTGGTCTGTAAATAGACACATCTCAAGACCACTACAGAAGCCATTTTTTGCTGATATGAGTGTTAAAGGGTTAAACTGTTAACCCTCACACACTAGAAATGATAAATGACAAATATCTTTATGGTGTAAGGAATATTCTGTTGAAAACTAAACAATGTTTTTTATTTCATACCTAATGTTATGTTGATGAAACAAACAGGCAGGCAGGCAGGCAGGCAGGCAGGCAGGCAGGCAGGCAGGCAGGCAGGCAGGCAGGCAGGCAGGCAGGCAGGCAGGCAGACACAGACAAACAGACAAACAGACAGACAGACAGACAGACAGACAGACAGACAGACAGACAGACAGACAGACAGACAGAGACACGCATCCTCATGCCCGCACACACTAAGATGCCATCCCAAGCACACATTACACTTCTGACCTGCCTCGCAGAGTCACAGTGGGTCTCTAGTCATTTGGCAAATCATGGTTAGACTTGTAAAGTAAAGACATTTAGCAGAGACAGGATAGCACAGTTGTTAAATGATTAGCACAGTCACTGTTCATGGTTATAAAAGCGATGTTTATTTGCCCATGAACTACCATGGCCATTCATATGAGCCTGATAGGTTGTGACAGAGCAAAAATTATCATAACAACAAGGAAGATAATTTTAGTAATTAATTATTATATATGTAATGTATTCACTTTGATGATAAAGCCATCCATTGCATAAATCCATTTTTTTTTCTGTGTGCAACATTTATTGTAATTGTTTTTTAAATAATGAAAAACTTAAAATTAACTTTAACGTGTTACAGTTTTATTGGATCTAGCAACTACACACAATGGATCCCATCGGCATTAATCACGCAGATTGGTAATCCCATCAAACCATTCTGGTTTCCAAGAATTAAAATTAACTGTAGGCTATACCTTGTGTAATAGTCCCAATTAGTGTACATACATGGAGGGTAGAAGTCATGCTGAAATATATTGAGGAAAGGTGTCGCTTAACCAAATTTAGTACTATTTGTTACTTTAGGGACACTGCCTAACTAGGAGTGTAACCGTTATTTTAGATAGATATTTGCTGGCGCCATTATTTTAGATTCTATTGTCATCGCGGATGGCCAATTATTGGTATAAAGTCATTCTCTTAAAGCTAATGCTAGCCATTCTTCTTCTGACTTCTAAGGTGAGCGCATAGTAATTGCATACATATAGCATAATTAAATACTAGTTGTATGTACCTTTTCCTGTGTTGTGCAAGTGAAAACAAATATATTTATAACAAGTTTACTGAAAATTGTTGCTGCAACAGCTTTTCATCAAATTGTTATTAAAATAATCGCTGATAATACAATCGTCACTTGGTAAAGATTTTTATAACAATTTCAATCAAATTATTCTCAAATTAATCGACAGGCCAGTCGATGTGGCAAGATTTGCTGAAGATATTTCAAGAAAAAATTAACCAATCAAAATTCTCAATAGAAGTCCTGCAGCCTACATCAATAGGGTCCTTCCAGCCAAATTAGGTTAAAATCCACCAAGCGGTTAATGAGGAGTAACATTTTGGCATAAAATCTAAAATGTTTAATCCAAAAATTGACCAATCAAAATTCTGTATATAGGTTCTGAAGCCTACCTCATTCGGGGCCTTCCAACCAAATTTGGTTGAAATCCGCCAAGTGGTTAATGAGGAGTAGCATGTTTTAAGCAAGATTTTGGGCAGACGATAGACAGATTAGACGGGTGGTCGCCATACCATAAGATCACTTAGACTTTCAAGCCAGGTGAGGTAAAAATGTGAGAATAAAAATTCTGAATGAAAGTTCTGGAGCCATAGGTTCATCTACCTAATTTCGTTGAAATCCACCAGATCGTTCTTGAAAGTCATTTAAAACTGTTCCCATTTATTTCCTATAGGAATTCCAGTTATGAAAATACAAGATGGACACCAGAAAAATTGACCTATCAAAATTCTGAATGGTAGTTCCACGGATTACTTAGCGCAAATAAGAATGTGTTGGTAGGGTGATCATGGGTTCTAACATGCCATTGCCGGCCTATGGCCATGGTGGGCCGGGTTAATAATCCAATCTCGGTGAAAATCCAACATGGCTACCGGAAGAAATTTTGAATGGCAGTTGGAAATGGGAAAATTGGGTTAAAATCGAGCCATTGATTAAGGATGAGTTGTGTTTCAAAGAAGCTCCAGTAAATCTTTTAAAAATCTAAGATTTTAACCCAAGAACTGCTCAATAAAAATTCTGAATACAACTTCTGGATGGTACCACCATAGGGTCTATCTAGCCAAATTTGGTTGAAATCCACAAAGCGGCTACTGAGGCCATGAATTTTGACAATTTCTGGTAATTTTTTCATAAAATCTAAGCCTTTCATTAAATGGGGCCTGTATCGCTCACCTGGACAATAGGCATTTCAACTAGAATGCTCTTTATCAACAAGATGGCCAGCAAACCATTTATCCGACAGCTTCGAAAATTGCAAATTTGAGATCAGATTACCCAAAAACACATATAAAACCAATTTCGACCTCAAAATCCATCAAATAAAAAAATCCAATATGGCCACCAAACATGCTATATTTTGATTGGCCCACGGTGGCCATGTTTTTTGATGGATCAACCTCTCTTGAACAAACTTTAATGGCCCTTAGGCCCTAATCATATCTGCCAAATTTCGGCCCGATCCCTTCAGCACTTCTGGAGAATAAGTCATTTTCACTACAACTAGGTCAACCAAGATGGCCGTCGAACCATTTGACCAATCAAGTTCCCTTGCCATAAATCATATTTCATGAGGTTTGCATCAATCCCCCAAGCCGTTTCGGAGAAGATTTTTAAAGACGTTTCCTAAAATCAGCCTAAATCCAAGATGGTCGCCGGACAAATTGGCCGATCGAGTTCATTTGAACAAACTTAGATCTTTATGCCCTATGAATGCTTCCTCCAAAATATAATAGAAATTGGCCCAGTGGTTCTTGAGAAGAAGTCGTTTAAAGAATTCCCCATTGCTTTACGATGGGCCCATTTCTTTACTATGGGAGGCTATGGTGGGAAAATAAACCAAGATGGCAGCCAAACCGTTTATCCAATAGTCTCGAAAGTGTCATATTTGAACTCGCCACACTGATAAGCATATATACAGCAATTTTCACCATCAAAATACATCAAATACAAAAAAGACAATATGACCAACAAATGCTAAATTTTGATTGGTTGATGGCGGCCATGTTTTTTAACGTATGAATTTCCCTTGAACAAACTTGAATGGACCTTGGTCCCTAAGCATATTTACCATATTTCAGACCTATCCCTTCAGCGGTTCGGGAGAAGAAGTCATTTTCGCGAAAACTAGGTTATTCAAGATGGCCACCAGGCAAATAGGCCAATCAGGTTGCCTTGAACAAACTTGGGTCTACCATTGCAATAGATAATGTGTTATGAGTTTTGAATCAAGTCCTCCAGCGGTTTCGGAGATTTTTTAGTGTTTCTAAAAATCAGCTATTTTGGCCGGCAGCCATCTTCAATTTTGGCCGATCGTCTTCATTTGAACAGACTTGAATCTCTATGCCCTAGGGATGCTTCCTGCCAAATATAATTGAAATCGGCCTGGTGGTTCTTGAGAAGTCGTTTTAAAGGAAAAGTTGATGGATGGACGGACGACGGATGGACGACAGACACACGACGGACGGTCGCCACAACATAAGCTCACTTGGCCTTTCAGGCCAGGTGAGCTAAAAATGTACTAATTAAAATTTTGAATACTGGCTCTGGAGTGTACAGCCAAATTTGGTTGAAATCCACCAAGACAATTTTCGGTAATTTTTTCATAAAATCTTTTATACAAAACATTTACCCACCAAAATTCAGGATAGATGCTCTGGCGTCCAGCACCATAGAATCCTTCCAGCCAAACTTGGTTGAAATCCATCACATGGTTAAGGAGAAGATACGTAGCGACAATTTCCGGTAAATGTTTGATAAAATCTAAGATTATCACCTAAAAAAATGACCAATCAAAATTCTGAGTATGTGTTCTGGAGCCTGCCACAATATGGTTCTTCTAGTCAAATGTGGTTGAAAACCATCAAGCGTCTAAGGAGGAGATGCGTTTTGACAATTTCCGGTAAATTTTCAGAAAAATCCGATTTTCATCCCCAAAATTTACCAATCAAAATTCTGAATAAAAGTTCTGGAGCCTACCACGATAGTATCATTCCATTAAAATTTGGTTGAAATTGATCAGATCATTAAGGAGATGCGATTTGATGGATGGACAGATGGGCGGATGGATGACAGACAGACAGCAGCAATGGCATAAGCTCAGCCAACTTGGCTCTTCAGGTTACGCGAGCTAAAAAGAAATAGTCTTCTTTAACTACAAAAATCTAAATTTTCTTAACCAATCTTGACCATTAAATAGTTAATTAGTTTTACATATATACACTATGCAACATCAATCACCAATCACATTAATTAACTAAATAAGTACTTCACTATTTTATAAATTCTTTTGCTATAAATTGGTGAAGTTGAATTTAAGCTGTGAAAGCTTTGGTCCAGCAAACTTCCATAGACTAGTAGCTTACTAGATATATATCAAATTCATGACTGGTTAAATAACACCCTAGGGGGATCAAAGTCAATACATACATTTCCACACCTTGTATAGAAAAGGCCTGTCAGTTTAAATCTAATCGAAAATATCTCAAGCGAGTTAAATCGCCTCTAAGTCTGATTCAATTCACAATTAATCATCAGGAGCCACTTAATCATCAGAGGGCCCTTGATGTACTTGTGTTATTTATATAGTTATGATATCAAGATTCAAGAATTTTTATTCTATAGTAAAAGATATATCAGTTTCATCATTCAAATCAGGTTGTCAGCCAAAGGCGCATAGCCTATTGTATTCGTGAACACCTTACACAAACACACACACACACACACACACACACACACACACACACACACACACACACACACACACACACACACAATATAAATATATATATAATAAAATATATATTTTTGGTTGATTTTAATTACCTACGCCACCGTAGGCTGCCGTGAGTATTGTATTGCAGTGAGAGAGCGAGCGTGTGTGCGAGTGTGTATGCTTGTGGTATGTCTGTCTGTCAGTCTGTTTATCCAAAGCAGATCTCGAGAATCATCCTATGAGGTAGAATTACCAAATTTGCCACATACATTAATATTACGAGTGGCTAAAAGAACTTTTAGTTTGGGGTCAATACGTCAAGGTCACTAGTCACACTTAGAGCATACCGGAATACACATTTTCGTTAATAACTCTGCAATGCAAGAAGGTAGAATTACCAAATCAGTAACATACATTCATAATGAGGTTGGCTGGATAAAACTACAATCTTCATATTCAAATTTCAAATATCTAGGTCACAGGGTCACTAAGTGCATCCCAAAATACACATTTTGATCGATTACTCAGCACTGCAAGAAGGTAGAATCACCAAATTGGTAACAAACATTTATATTGTGGTTGGCTAGAACCAACATTTTGTGTTAGGTCAAAATTCTAATAACTATGTCACAGGGTCACTAAGTGCATCCCAAAATACATATTTTAAACCATAAATCGGGAACGTAAGTAAGTAGGTAGAATCATCAAATTTGACACATATATTCATATTATAAGTAGTTAGAAATACTATAGCTTCAGGTCAAAAGTTCAAATAGCCAGGTCATGGGGTCCCTAAGTGTATCAAGAAATACACATTTTTAGCTATAAATCGGGAATTTGACAAGTGAGTACAATGACTAAATTCAACCCCTACATTCATATTGTAAGTGGCTATAAAAAATTTTAGTTTCAGGTCAAAAGTTTGAATATATAGTTCACGGGGTCACTAATCACATGTATCCTGAAGTACACATTCCTCGGCATAGATCGGGAATGCAAGTAGTTAGAATCACCAAATTTGGCACATCCTTTCATTATAGAGGTGGCTAGAATCTTGATGAGTTTGAGGAGAAAGCATCACATATCTAGGTCATGGGGACATGATGTGCATACACGAGTTTGAGAAGAAAGCATCACATATATAGGTGATGGGGACATGATGTGCATACACGAGTTTGAGGAGAAAGCATCACATATCTAGGTCATGGGGACATGATGTGCATACACGAGTTTGAGGAGAAAGCGTCACATATCTAGGTCATGGGGACATGATGTGCATACACGAGTTTGAGGAGAAAGCATCACATATCTAGGTCATGGGGACATGATGTGCATACACGAGTTTGAGGAGAAAGCATCACATATCTAGGTCATGGGGACATGATGTGCATACACGAGTTTGAGGAGAAAGCATCACATATCTAGGTCATGGGGACATGATGTGCATACACACTTTTGACCATAACTCTGGAATGAAAGAAAGCTGGATCTCCAAATTTAACACTCATCATCATATTATGACAGTTTAGGATTGCTTTGAGCTGAGGTCAACGTATCAACTATCTAGGTCACTGGGGCCATTATGTGCACTGCTTTGACAGAGCGGAAAGATGTGAGTAAGCATCTCCCTCGAGTGCATTTTAGTTGTAATTGTATTGCGATACATAGCGCTTACCAGATACTACAACCATTATATCCTTCACTGGAAGACAAAATCCATCAATTTACCGTCTCAATTTCAGGGCGCGTAGCCATATAGGAAAGCTTTTGAACACAATTAGACTATAAGCCGTTACTCGGCTAGGCAGCAAAGGCTTCCAGACAAAAGTAATTTTCAAAATATTCAAAAGAATACTTCTAATATATCTTAAAGATGCGACGGTACATTGACCATAGCATCAAAATTCTTAAAACGCTCAACTGTTGTCATTAACCCTTTAATGGTCAAGCCGGTCAAAACTGGCCTCTGCAGTGGTCGTGAGGAATGGCCATTTATAGACCAAGATGACTATTTTTGAAAATTTACCACTGGAATGACTGGTTCGATAACCGAGAAAGTCATTTCAGTGGTAAAATCTCAAAAATAGTGTTCTATTGGTCTGCAAATGGACATTTTCTATGAGAAAATGTTAATTTTTTTGAACAAATTCGAGGGCTAAAGGGTTAAACCCTCCTCACCCTATAGACTCTATGTGACCTGATCTGTTAACCATGCATATACTTTCCTTAATCAGATATAAAACCAAAAACAATTAATTCACTTGTAAAAGTTTTTAGCAGACGGTAGCAGCTCAATAAATCACCATATGATCTTAGTCTGTCAGCGGATTGGTCAGTTACAAAAGCTGATTCCAGGCTGTATTTCCAAGTCATAATCTGATTTGGCTTCTATTTTAACACAATGAAGGAACGTGTGATGGAAGAGGACATCTTAGAAACTGCTGTTCCGATTTGGCTCAATCTTCAACACATGAAAGGGTATGGCCATACTCTAGGATTCAACAACATTGGACATGATCCAAAAAAAATCTGGAATATCGGAAAAAAACCCCAAAAAATCTGGAATCCACAGCTACCGAGATTCTATCTACCTTGTTATATAGTAAATCACCTAACTATTTACTGGTCAAGATTTGTTAAGAACATTTAAATATTTGTTTGGTGAATGTCTATTTGCAGTCCAAGAGAAGAAATTTTCGATCCAATCTGCTCCTGTGCTAAAATTTAAACAAGAATTTGACCCCAAATCATTTGGACACCATTTGGACCACAAAATTCTTTAATGACTATCATTTTAGCACAGAAGAAATATGCTTATCTTGACACAGACATGGACAGATACAAGGTAATGAAGGCTTATCGCACAAACGGGAAAACAAAGTACAAAACTGTGGACAACAAGAACGACAATCAGAGATTGCTAAAGTATGGCACCACACACCCACCCACCCCACCCCCCACCTCCAGTCGCCAAGCACAATCGCTCACACAAGATTGGTCACTGTGACCTTGATATTTGACACCAAAATCGATAGGGTTCTTCAAAACACCTAGTACAAGCTCCCACCCAAGATTAGTAATGATCCATTCCATCGAACTAGAGTTATCATCGGAAACACAACATTATGTAATTAACTAGGTCGCAGTGACCTTGACCTTTGAGCGTTTAGCGCAAAAATCAATATGGTCCTTCGGACCACCAATGACACACTCCCACGCCAGATTGGTAACGATCTCTTCAACAGAACTTGAGTTATCATCAGGAAACGCAATATTATGTAATTTATTAGGTCATCGTGACCATGACCTTTGATGTTTTGCCGCAAAAATTGGTATGGTTCTTCGGACCACCAAGGACAAGCTTCCACATCAGATTCACAATGATCCCTTCAATAAAACTTGAGTTATCATCCCGAAACACAATATTACATAATTAATTAGATGACCTTGACCTTTGACTGTTTGGCGCTAAAATCAATACGGTTCTTTGGACCACGAAGCACAAGCTCGCACGCCAGATTGAATTCGATCCCTTCAATAGAACTCAAATTATCATCCAGAAACAAAATATTATGTAATTAATTATGTCACCTTGACCTTTGACCATTTGGTGCAAAAATCGATAGGGTTCTTTGGACCACCAAGCAAGTTTGCTTGTAATCGGCCAAGTGATTAATGAGAAGTAAGCTATTAACAGATTTTCAGAAATTTTCAGAAAATCGAAGATGGCCACCGGAAATATTGACCAATCAGAATTCTCGCTATAAGCGTTGAAGCCTCCCAGCATAGAAGTAATTAGTCCACCTAAGTTTCCTTGAAGTCGGCCCATTTATGTTGGAGTCGTAGTTTTAAATGCTTTTCAGAAAATTTTCAGAAAATCCAGGATGCTCTCCAGAAAAATTGACCAATCAAAATTCTGAATAGAAGTGCTGGAGCTTACCACCATAGGATCCTGCCCGCCAAATTTGGATGAAATCGATCAAAGCATACAAGAGGGGATGCAATTTGATGGATGGGCAGACGACAGATGAGAATGGCCTCTGCATGTAGTGTCAGGTTTTGACTCTTGAGGAATGCTCATTTGCCGCCCAAAAGAAGTCAGTCATTCTAGTGATAAATATTCAAAAATAGTCTTCTCTTGACCTGCCTATGGACAAGCACATACGATCACTAGGCAACAATTTTCCTTTAGTAAACCTCACCGCTAACAGGTCAAGGACATAGATTACAAGAGTTAATCCATGAGCCATTATTGTCCAATTGTACGCCAAGAGACTATTTTTTAACATTAGTGCTGGAATGACAGCCTTGGTT
The DNA here is from genome assembly GCA_034401795.1 of Chaetoderma sp. LZ-2023a. Classification (NCBI taxonomy): domain Eukaryota; kingdom Metazoa; phylum Mollusca; class Caudofoveata; order Chaetodermatida; family Chaetodermatidae; genus Chaetoderma; species Chaetoderma sp. LZ-2023a. The sequence continues at coordinate 78,641,793 of CM067369.1, read as the reverse complement.
ATTTTTTTCTTCGAAATTAGTCCTCTCTTGATCCGCAAATTGATAGCCCTGAATACTGCTGCAGAAGCTGTTTCATATGCTTTGACCCATTAACCCTTTAAGCCTCATATCAGCCAAAAGCGGCTTTTGCAGTGGTCTTGAGAAATGTTCAATTGCAGACCAAGAAAACTATTTTTGAAAATTTACAACTGAAATGACTGGCTCGATAACCAAGCCAGTCATTCCAATGGTAAATTTGTAAAAATAGGCTTCTCTTGGTCTGCAAATGGACATTTTTCATGACAAAATTTAAATTTTCTTGTACAAATTCAAGGGTTAAAGGGTAATTCTCCCGCTCGAAGGGTTAACCTCTAGATCATATTTTCACCCCTTAGTAAACCATATCATTGCAGTTTTGACAGCTAAATACTTGCATCACCATGTCACATCTACTTATCTAAGATCACTAATATATTTCCTGTCCAACATTAAAAGCACTCTAAAACTCCTTAAAATATTGCCTGAAGGTACTGATTAAAGTACACAGATATGTTTGGCATTGGTTGGTAAATTGACAGTAATTGACTACTGATATCCTTTCACAATAAGTTAAAGGATTAGAGGAGACAGTGATGGGCCTAGCTAAAACCAAGGTAAGCCCTACAGAAAGACATCAGTACACAAGTCTATCTGGCCAGTACATAGAGACTCAATTTATGTACATCAAAATGAATTGCTAAACACCTTTCTCTTAATAATAGACAGCATGAGGATGCTGCTACTCATGACTTAATACACAAGATTGGTATTGATAATATGGTAATTCATCAGTTGCAGGAGATCTGTACAGAAGGACCCGGGTTCCAAGAAACAACAATTCAAAGTTGGGAAGAGACCAATGTTTAATAATACAATAGCAGCAATGAAAATTAATGTAATATGATCTCCAAATACCTAAATCTGGGGCTTAGTAGTTCTACATGAAATAACAAGAGCAATCTTTATAGCAGACCCTCGCCCTCACGTTTTTGTCACATTATAACAAGAGTCCCAAGGGCCACAATGCTCACCGGGACGATTAACATTTGAACCATTAGCATTTGAACAGACATAATACTTTAAATTCAGCAGCAACAAGACATAATATAAAATTGAGAATTCAGTACAAATGACATTTAGTAGGAAATTAATGATGGATGCTGACTAAACAATCAAATTGAATTCCATCCAACCAAAAAATATCCAACAAGGCCACAAAACCCAAAATTTTGATTGGTCCATGACAGCCTTGTTTTATTAAGGATCAAGTTCTCTTGAACAAAATTTAATTGTCATTAGTTATCAATGAAATTAAATCTAATGAGTTTCAGGCTGATCCGTACAGCAGTTCTGGAGACACCATTTTCGAGAACAAGATGGCCACTGGAAAAATGTATCAATCAAAATTCTGAAGGGAAGTTTTGGAGCAAATCACCACAGAGTTCATCCACCTAACATTCGTCAAAATCCACCAAGAGGTTCTCGAGAAGCCACGTAAAGCTGTTCCCATTCATTCCCTATAGGATTTCTGGAAGGTACATGTATGACAATCTAAGATGGCCACTGGAAAATATCACCAATTCTGAATAGTAGTTACGGCAACTATCATCATAAGGTCTTTCTATCCAAATTCGGGTGAAATCCATCAAGCGACTAACGAAGAGATGGATTTTGACATTTTGCAGCAAATTTTTCATACAATCTTGATTTTCACCAAAAAAATGACCAATCATAATTCTGAACAGTAGTTCTGGAGTGTACCACCATAGGGTCCTTCTAGCCAGATTCGGTTGAAATCCAGCCAGCGGAGGAGCTCAATTTTGACAATTTCTCGTAAATTTATCATAAAATCTAAGATTTTCACCCAAAAAATTGACCAATAAAAATTCTGAATATGGATCCTTCCAGCCTAATTTGGCTAAAATTGGTCAAAAGCATAAAGGAGGAGATACAATTTGATGGATGGGAAGATGACGGGTGGATGGACGATGGATGAATGAATGATGGACAGACGCTGTGGCATATGCTCACTTGACCCTTCGGGCCAGGTGAGCTAAAGATTTACTCTCGTGTTAAATTATGAGTGAAATCGAACAATTGGTTCTGATTTTCAACTGCTGTGATATGGCCTTTGCTTTTCATTAGATATATGTGTCTAATAAACGCATATCACATTTTACTGAGTAAATACTAGAAAAATAGTTAACTAAATATGATATGGGTCAAATATTTAAAAAGCATATTTGAAGAGACATATTATATCCAAACCAGTTGCATCTGACTTGATGATAAATGCAAGGCAATAAGATAGTAGACACTGTGTAAACATTTCCGAGAAATATAGATATCTGATTTAACTTATTCATTATTAAATTACCACAGCAGCAGAAAAGTGATATCGTCTTCAACAATGAATTTATCAGATTAAACACCTAACTTCATCAAATACACAGATAGTTAATATCAGGTAAATCAGGTACTATAACTCTGCCCTATAACGTTCTAAATATTGATATGATGAACAAATTATATCTTATGAATTGTACGGATTGAAACAAATCAACAAATCAATGATTCATATTTTTTAACGTCCATGCACTGGGTTTTTTCTACATATTTCTTAACAAGCGGTTCCTGTACTGCTCACATGGAACATAGGCATTTCAACTAGAAAGGCCATCGCCTATAAGTAGAACCCTAAGGTGTTGGCCAAAATTGTAACAAGAACAAGGATGCATCCTACCAAACCTGATTAAAATAGGTACTGAGTGATCCTCCAGAGGACATTTTAAATTTCCCATTGTATTACTATGAGTTTTTAAGTGTACCAACAGATGTCATTTACCAATGGGGCTATGGCCAACATTTTTGAGTTGGTAATACAAAAATATTGGTGTCCTTGACACTATTAACCAATGGGAAAGGTCCCATTGTCCAATGGGACAGCCATCCCTGCCACTATTGATCAATAGTTCAAGTGTCATAACACTGACATTTATCAAAGAGGCAATGGTCAGAGTAAAAAACTTGGTCGAGGAAATGCAAGAATATTGGCATCCTTGACATTGACCAACGGAAAAAGTACCATTGATCAATGTGGTAGAGATGCATGAAACTATCTGATAGGAATCAATAGTTTAGTCTTAATGAACCATAGTTATGGCCCTTGTTTAAAGGTGTGGCTTCATTATATTCATAGTCCAAATAGACGTTGCTTAAAGGAAAATAGCTGCCAAATTTTGTTTTAACCTAGCGATAAATGACGAAACGTGCCATCAACATATTTTCCCCATAATATTTGAAAATATTACAATGGCCATAACGACCACAGACTCCCTAGGGCTTGGTCTGTAGGTTTGTTAACCATGTAAACATATTTACCATTCAATCACTACTTGCTAAATTCAATCCACCCACAATTAGCCCTTGAAAAAATGTAACCTATCTTTTAAGCCTCATAACACAAGCGCGTCAACTCCTTAATTTTATTCTGGGCTTCTATAATGAATTAACTCCCTTATTGTCAATCAGGCATAGACTGGTACCAGTCTAAATAGCTCTGTGACTGACCTATGTCACTGCGCATGTGCAAGAGCTTACAAACAGCAAGGCTAAGCCTGTAGAATTGATCAGTGCTCCACTTTAAAACCAACCAGTGAATGAAGATTTGAGAACATTTAAAAGAAGGTTAAAATAAGACAGTAAACAAGGATAAATACCAATAAACAAAACAGTGAATTCAATTCAACATCACTCTGTGACTATCAAATAAACAACCTGAACTTAGAATCAACTAAACATGATAATAAATAAAAACAATCTCACCAATGTCATACAGACAATCATCCTTAATGATGATGGTGAGATTTGCTCAGCAAATGAGACTCAGCTTGTTTAGTTAAAATCGTAATGTTTCTAAAGAAGGAGGCTACTGGAACGTGATCTTTCAAATAAAAGGAGATAAAAGTACTCAAATTTCCATCCAGCAATGTGGATGACCTCATCAATGGATGATACGGCGAAAAATATGAAAGAGGTAGCCTGATTGCCACGAACATCATGTGTGCTTAGACATCCGCAAGTTGTTTGTCTTAAGCTTAAGTTTGTATCACGAATCCAACAGGCAACTGTTTTCTCAGATGCAGGTCTGGCTCCCTCTTCCACATACGTGACACAAAGATGAGAAGATTATGTCCTTTTAAATGCGGTACAAGTTTTGAAAATTGTTAATGCTCTGACCGGACACCAGAGCTTCTTGATTGTGTTTTAGATAAAAATTATCTTCTCAGATACAGAACCAAGCCATCACCAACCACCTTACACATATCATCTCCTGCCGAAAGAGTGTGAAGGTAATGGTTTGGCAACAGGATGAATATTACCCAAACCATGAATAAAATCATTCAAAACCGTAGCGTCTTTAGGGTCAGCCTAAAGAAGATATGGTAAAGAAGATGCTAAGGAAAACCTTTAACCCCTAACAGTATTAGCTGACAGCTTAAGAACATCAAATAGATAGGACAAGAAATCTATCACCTGGGATAAAGATGCAGAATCAAGCAGGATATCATTTTCTGCACACTATTTAGAAAATATTTTAAGTCGACCTTTGTAAACACATCTGGTAGCCTCTCTTCTGGAAGACTTAAGAACTTCTTGAGTTCGAGGAGAAAATTGGACCTGAGAGACTGGAGACTCAAGATTTTCCATAAACAAAGATTGAAGATCTCTGGATTTGGATGAATACATTTCCCTTTGACTTGGGATAACAGGTCCAGACAAATTGAAAGATGATGAGGGAAGTCCACCAACAGATCGAGCAGATCCACAAACCAGCTCCTCCTGGGCCAAAAGTGGGCAATCAAGAGAATCTCACAATCCTGCTCCTTGACTTTCTTCATAACTAGGGCAACGAGAATATTCAGAGGGAAGGCATATGCTGACATTCCTGTCCAGGATTGAGACAGAGCATCCACTGCCAGAGCCCGAGCCTCTGGAAAAGGAGACATAAATGTAGATAACTGGGCGTTGAGACCTGTCGCAAAACAATCCACGTGGGGTCGATCGAGAAGAAAAATTGACTTGACTACCGAAGTCTTGAGATGCCACTCGCTGTGAGCAAATTTGCTCGACCTAGACAGTTGACCTGCAATTAAGTTCAATTTGCTTGGGACATGGCGCTTGCTACAAGAAACATCTGATTCTTTCGACATAAAAGAAGATTTCATGTTTCAATGCAGAGTCGAAGATCTCGTTCCCCATTGCTTGTTGATGAAAGCCACTACCGTTGAGTTGTTGGACCTGATAGAAATCTTTTGCCCCTTTAGCTTCTCGAACCAATGAAGAAGGGCCTTCTTGACAGCCTACATCTTTAAAATATTGATGTTGGCTGATGCTTCTTTCAGGGACTACTGTCTAGATGAGGAAGAGCATCTCGGATTGGAATAGATTGTTCTAGAGGATCTATTGACTGATTATGTTGGAAGGGTCTGCTTATGAGTCCATGGATTGTTTTCTACATTGACCATGAGGCCCAAGACTCTCAGAAAAAACTCGCCTTCACAGAAGCATTCTTTGAACGGAGGGACATTGAGCATGAGATTGCCTCCAGGCAAGGTCTGAGTGAAAAATCATGCCATGCACCAGACCAAATTTACTCCTAGATATGTGAAGATTTGAGAAAGAACTAGAATTTACTTTTGGAGATTTAAAATCCAACCCAGATCGCATGAAAGATGAAAGATTTTTGGGATGATGCCCTCTAGAATTTGACACGGTTTTGCTTTTAGCAACCAATCATCTATATAGATGTGCAGATGGGTTGACTAATGTAGAATTTCTGCTACAACTGAAACTAGATGAGAACACAGGAAGGGAGCTGTACTCAGGCCGAAGGGCATGGCTTGGAACTGCCAAACTCGGCCTTGGTATGAGAACCTCATAGACTTCCTAAAAGGGGTGAATGAGGACATGGAAATACACATCTTTTAGATCTATTGATGCCGTCCACATACCTGGGCTGATGCTTAAAATAATCAAACAAATTGTCTCCATCTTGAATTTGGGGGTAAGAATGAGCAAATTCAAGCTCTTTTGAGATTTATGATGGGTTGCCACCTTGGGAACTAGGAAGATTGTGGAATAATAGCCCGGATCTATATTCCACTGGAGTACTTCCTCTACAGCACACTTCTCAATCAGACTCTAGCTACTCCTCAAGCTAGCAGATTCCCCTGAACGGAATGCACTGGTGTCCATCTCTGAGACAAAGAAAGAGAAGGGGAATCTTGGATCCAAGTTGGTGCAAACCCACAGCGAATCTGATTTACTAGCCAGGAGTCCTGAATGAGGGATTGCCATGTCTAAAAATCCAGAAAAAGGAACCCTCCCACTGGCACGCTGGACAAAAGGCACTGAACTTGAGGATCCACTAAAGAGGGAACTAGAGGAGAGAGATAGAAGGGAAAAGGCTGGGAGGAAATCAGATCGTCAAACCCTTTTCCCCTATGAGCATTGAAAAAAGGAATTACCTCATGATCTCGACCTGAAAGATACTCTATACTGAGATGTCCAAATAAAACGAGATAAAAGTACTGAAATTTCCATCCAGGAAGCAGGACGATACCGGGACATCTGCCTGTTAGAAGAAATGGATTCAAAATGATCAGAATCAGAAAATCTATCTTGAGACCTAGAGCAAAATCTACTGGAGTTAGTGAACACTGGATGGGTCAGCTTCAAACTCATCCGGCTTGAAGCTTTTCCTCTTTGCAGAAGAATTAGGGCTTCTGACAAAGGTAATCTCTTTTGTCGGAAGACCTAACGTTCAAAATTTGGGAATGAATTTTCTTAGTAGCCTTGATGCGAGCACACGTCTCCATAATCAGATTGGGATAGTAAAGGTTGAAAACGTCCTGACCAGAAGGAGCAGAAATCAAATTATGTTTTAGCCTTTCCGAAACATTGACTGACTGGAGCTTTTTGCTTCTTCTGTTAGATAAAACCCAAAGACCTACAAACCGAATTAAGTCCTCATCTACATTTGGACAAGGAAAAACGATAAGCTCAGTCTTTTATCTTGTTTCTGGAGAAATACAAATTTAATGTGATATATCTCTTAATGTGAGATGTATTGCTACTTTTAGCTCAAATTATTCTCAAAATATTAAATTTTCACCTGTTCATTCAATGTGAAAAGGATATGCAGAATTAGTACAATTAAAATATATAACGAAAAACATTGTATGTTTGAGCATTGGGTCAAATTAATATGATACAAGCTGACATAATAGGTAGTCAAATAGTCTATAATGGCCTCCGCAATTCAGGCAAAAAATTACAGATAGTAATATTTTGACAGGTGCCAGGTGAGCTAATAATGGATAACTAATTCAAACTTCAGCAAGGCATTAACGCTGTATGATACCCATTTTGTTATGTTTGCTATAACCAGAGATTGTTAACAATTATTACATGTTTTAGAAAGCCTGGTCACTACCATACTCTCAGCAAATTAATAAAATACATACCTTCCAATATAGGTCTATTTCCATTATAAGGTTACTAGTATTCTATCTAACAGTTGTATCAGCGCTTTCAAAGTATTAAATTCAGTATACCTAGCTGAGTTATAATACTTCTACTAATGATCAATTCACTGGAATTCTTCAGACTTAAATTTCCCGCCAATTTGAGGATATGCATGTACTATTCAGTTCCATGCTTGTCTGTGGTTTCATATTCATGGATTTTTGGGCAATTATTTTTTCTGTCTATCAGCACAGACAATCCATGACTTTCAATGGAAATCCATAGATTTCCAGGATTAGAGGTAAAACATCTTAAAATTTTTTGCATGGGCTGACAGACAGACAGACAGACAGATGACACACAGGCAAATCAAGAATGCATAAGCTAATGCAGGCGAGATAAAAATTGGAATCTTAAAATATGTTCCTGCTTGAAATAGCAGCACTACTTTCAAAATGGACAAGAGTATTACCTTCTAGCATGTTTTACTAAGTCTGGAGATTGCCATGGGGTAACATACGCGATAACCTATAACTGGGATGAGCACATGGCATCTGTGTATGGTATTCAGCTTGTCAGCATCCACACTCATTAGCGTCATTAATTAATGAGGCATGGAGTCTACACACTTAATTCATTAAGACATGTATGTATGCATTGATAGTGACAGATTGGAGAGCGTGAGGGAAGGGTGGTAGTACGATATGCAACTATTGCTGTAATATTACTATATGGTAGGGCTGGGCGGTTTGGCCTGCCACTCTCAATAATCAAACTGGTTTAACCGAAATACTGGTTTCAGGGGCAAGAATGATTGAAAATAATTTGAAATATGAAAATATGTTGTTTCCATTAGTTACAGTACTGCTACAGTATTTTTGTATGTATCAATCAAAATTTTGTATACAAGTTCTGAAATCTACCAGCCTAGTATCCTTCCAGCCAAGTCTGGTTGAAATTGCTCAAACAGTTAATGAGGAGTAGCGTTTTAAATGTTTCCGGCCAGTTTTTGGAAAATTCAAGATGGCTGCCGGAAAAATTGACCAATCAAAATTCTGTATACAAGTTCTGAAGCATGCTATGCTAGGGTTCTTCCACACACGTTTAATTGAAATTGGCCCCATGGTTATCGAGGAGTAGGCTTCTAAGTGATTTCCAGAAATTTTAAGAAAATCCAAGATGGCCACCGAAAAATTGAGCAATCAAAATTCTGTATAAGAGTTCTGAACCATACCAGCGTACTATCTTCCCAGCTAGGTTTGGTTGAAATTGCCCAAGCAGTAATGAGGAATAGCTTTTTAAACGATTTCCTGCCATTTTTTGGGAAATTCAAGATGGGCACCAAAAAAATTGACCAATCAAAATTCTGTATACAAGTTCTAAAGCCTAGGATCATTCATGCCCAATTAATTTGAAATCCGTCACATGGTTAATGAGTAGCGTTTTTAAGCAAAAGTTGCAGGACGCCAGATGGACGGAGGACGGATAGTCGGCATGTCATAAGCTCACTTGGCAGTTCCTTTTTTACAAAATCTAATATTTTCACTCAAGAAATTTACCAATCAAAATTCTGAATATAAGTTCTAGAGCCTACCACGATAGGATTCATCCAATCAAATTTAGTTAAAATCCGTCAAGAAGCTAAGGAAGAGATGCATTTTGATACTTTCCGTTCAATTTTTTTTACAAAATCTAAGATTTTCACCAAAATATGTACCAATAACAAATTTGAATAGTTTCTACAGCCTACCTCTACCCTTCCAGGAAAATTTGATTAAAATTCTCCACGCGGTTTACTAAGAGATACGTTTTAAAGCAGAGGTTGATGGATGGACAGACGACAGACAGTCACCACAGCATAAGCTCACTTGACCATTGTAGCCATGTGAGCTAATAATGGAGGAATCCAGTTTATCCATTAACCATATAACGTCATAATCAACTACGTGACGTGCAGGATGATGTCATAATCAATAATGTCATGAATGATGTAGAAAAGTTCCTCACAAACGCATAATTGCCGATGGTCTAAGCATTTGTTAAACGAACTGTATTTAATAAACATCATCTGAAATCATATGACGTCATAACTAATTAAGTGACATGTAGGATGACGTCATGATTAATTATGGCATGAATGACTCAATTTAGTCCGTCTTAAAAGCTTAATAATCAAACACATTGTACAAATTGTCTTTACCATTTAATAAACATTCTGGTGAATATTTTGAAACTAATTTGACTGTGGGAGCTTAATGCTGAATATGATGGAATCACAGAGGAATAACCACAAAACATCTAGAAGGTGTATTTATTGTTGAACTATATTCCACATCATTCCACTCCATGAATCACAAACTTTAGAACAAACAGTGATACATCTCTGACAAACAAATCATATCAAAATACACTTTCAGAGAAATAAAACCTTTAGAACTCCGTCAACCAGATTTCTCATGAAGTATTCATGCTGATGTTACATAGTGGTGCTCATCTCTCACTCATCTTATTCACAGATTCCTCAACCTTTAAGTGTGTTTGTCTGATATTTCCCGCAGAGAATCATTGTAAACTAGACAGTTATTGTAGACAAAACAACAAATCTGCTTTCTCAGTAGAAACAAACATGAGAATTTATTGTGAAAAATCAGCAAATGTAATGCATGAGAGAATAACAAACGCATGTACATTTGTTTTTCTGGTAACTTGGTTAAAGATGGCAGAAGTGAACACAAGAAACGTTATAAGCACTTCCAACAAATGATTAGCAGAAAATATATAGCAAGAAATGAATGTACAGCAGTCAACGGACCTTTCAAGTTTATCCAACAATCATATGATGTCATAATCAACTATATGATGTGTAGGATGACGTCATAATCAATGACATCATGAATGATATAGATAAATTTATCATCAATGCTTAATTGATGACAGACTACTCGGTAGGCATTGTTGTATGAATTGCATGTTTTTACTATTAAATAAAGGTGTTGTTGAATATTTTGAAACTAATTTGACTGGCCACTGTTGTTGCTATAGGCAGCAACAGCGCCCAGTCAAATTAGTTTCAAAATATCCAACCGCTTACCTGTAGTTATCTAGAAATTGAGATTCAGAGAATATAGGGGTCGATTGATCCTGTCGCTCGCCGGGCAGCGTCGGGCCGTTCCGATGTCTCATGTCGACTCGCCGCGCCGTAAGTGCACGACGAGTGACGACGCTGGTTAGCATCCGGTCTCGGGGTGATGGACCTTGAACGAGACTGCCCTGCGGGAAACAAAAACCAGCTCCTAAGGCCGGTGGAAAAAAAATCGTTCCGGTGGGGCCGTGCGACCATTGTCGCGAACATTAAACACAACGGTCTCATCCCAAGAGTTTGTGTCACCAGTATGCCTGTCCATAGCAATTTCGTGATCTATGGACTTACAAGATTTGATTTGGTGACCTAAAAATATAAGTCTATACAAATGAGTTTATCTAACTAATTGAAAAATATGCCAGATAAAACTACAATAAGAGCATACGAAAATACAAGACATAGAGGCAGGTAGATGAACTTTCAAACATGGGGCTCCCGGAGGTACCACACAGACTCGTAGGTCCGCAGAGGTATCCCCGCAAGGGAGGCTCCCATACACGAGACATAGCTTTTTAACGTAATATAAGTTATTATACCTCTAAGCTGAAAGGAAGAAGGCTATCTCAGACAAAAAAGTGATGTGCCTCACGCGGGCACTCCTCCTAGTGCTAGTTTGGGTGAGGAGTATTATCCTGGCGTGGACGGTCGTCGCTGAATCCTTGCGAGAGGCAAGTGCCTCGCGAGGGCCTCCATCTTGGGAAGGTGTCGCCACGACTTAAAGCGGGAGAAGAATAGTAGGCAAAAATGGGCCCACTCTAATATTTCAAACAAAAATGCTGTAGAAAGAAAAGACCATACCTAGTGAGATTATGACTATAGGGTGCGTACTGTTTTACGTGAAGACGGAACGGAAGATTCCTGATGGCTTCCTTCGTTACCGTCTTATGTGATTGCTAATATGTTGAATTAGTAGTTGCCGCTTTATTTCTGCGGGCCTTCTGCTTTGCTGAATCACTTTTAATTATTGTCAAAACAAGATTTAGTTTAGACCGCAACTGGCTGATGTCTACCTAGCTATTAGACACGGCTGTCACAGAGAACAGATGCCCGAGGACATCAATACTGTAGACAGCACTCATACATGTTACTTAGCGGGATCTCCGAACTGGGTGAGAACCCGGACATTCCGCTTTGCAACCACATGACACATTACAGGACATGGTTTACATTTCACGGAAGCATTATTAGGCCATATCTCCTATCACTATGGTGGGGGTAAGAGAGACGAATGCACACCGTAAATGTCCTTCCCGTAAGGGCGTGGCAGATTTGAATATCATTCCCAGACATGTTAACAGAATTCGGTGAGAATACGTATCTCACCCATCACCGGGTCCTATGGAACTAACTGTTTAACCTGTCGTTAGGTTTATATACAAGTTGCCAGTTTTGCACTGCGGTGCGGAAGGGTTGTCAGTAAATAAAATAAGAATTTAATACATGTGTTTTCGCAGTGCTTTCCTACATTGGCTTAAAGTACTATCTACTAAGTATCCGAAGATACACGGGGATGTGTATGTGATACCGCACCCTAGCCATCACCGCTCGGAAACCCCAATAGTTTCCCAGAGTCGGATCAGCCCATGGTGCGGATAGGGACGTCCAAACAATTAAGAAGCCACAAGGCTAAGAGGAATATGAAGAGAGACAAAATCTTGGAGTTATGAGTCTTACCGGAGTGCGGGGCTAGATTATCGCACTGCCGGAAGAGAAGAATATATTACAGTATGTAATGAAGAAAGTGTCTAATCATTTTAAACCTATCCTATCGAGCTGAACAGAAAAGGTTTTAGTCGGTAGCATGCTGGGCTAAACAGAGTTATAGCACGGACAGCGACCTCAGTGAAAAATTGTTGGTGGCGGGAGAAAATGCTGCATATATAAATGTTGCTGTATAGTGTTTCCTACGTGCACTACATTCCTATATTTTCTACAACTTAAGCAAAACAATTTTAACGGATGGCCACTGGCCATATACCTATGTAATCTAACCAGAACAAACAATACGGTGGCAATGATTAAGATATATATAGTAATACAGGTTGACGAACCTACTATAGTGCGGTTAGCAACACATTGAGGAAAATGAAAATAACTATTTAACAAATACAGAAATTATAACTATTGGTCCTAAGACCGTTACGGTTCCTTCTAGTCATCAGAACCATTAGTACGGATCTGAGATAATTAACAAAACCTATATAGAGAAATAATTAAATGGTGAAGTATAGTTACTTGAATACTCGGTAGTCATTCCCAAGTTAGGCTACCGTGTTACTGAAATTGAGACGTAGATCTGTAGTCGACGTGAGATGATGCGCTCTCCGGAAGCTGGAAAGTTCCCGCAGGGTGGTTCCCGCAAGCTGTTTTCCGCAAACGAGAGTTCCGCAAGAACACTCATGGTGGGATGCCATCACTCAGCATTGTAAACCTAATAGAATGTCTAACGAGCAGGCAGTAAAAGATACGATAGTACTATGTAGTGAAGAAAGTTCCCCTACACCGATGGCATCGATGGAAGGTGTAAACAACCCGTCACAAGCGAGGGTTGTCAGAGGTAAATGAAGATACAAAACAAAGCTTCACGGTGCTGGGTACGTCAACCAGCTCTGAAGACTTACCGGGCAGTTTACTTGCTGCGGTCGAAAGTCGAACGAACTGACACGATGTGTGCGGCGGCGATTGAAATACCACTTTTAGGTGTGGCCGGCAGATCCGGCGAGTCATCCATCAAAGAACATCCTGCCTCCACATCTGTAGACTCACATATTCAGGCCGCAAAGGCCTCACCGCAAGTTTGTGTTCCGAATGTAGATGTAGTATTCATGAACGGTTATCGAACATTCCAAATTACTCTCGCAGATGGGGAGTTACAAAATTGTGTTAGTGCAGTGGGTTGGAAACTGCAATCATAGCGAAGAATGACGTGTGTCGCGCTTGATAATAGTTGGTACAGCTCCAACCTGTTCAGCCCCTGGCCGAGGATGCTCTCGATCACTGGATCGCTTCTCCTTTTATACTCTCCATGATGTCACAGGCGCAGGCTTCATCCAATCATCATTCGAGCAACAGCCAATCAGCACACAGCTAATAATAGCGTCGTTGAACGTTATAGAACATTTTCGAAGCTTTATGTCCATGTGGTTATGACGTCAAGGCAATATTTTGAAGATAATCAAGAAGAGTTTTCCTGGATAACTCAGCCATTTCTCAACCGATTTTGAAATGGTTTACAGATTTAGAAAGCCTGTCGAATTCTGGCCTTGATTACGGGAACAGACAATCAATAAGAATTACAGAGTACCAGCTCGGTACACTATAAGCGCCATCCTATCTAGGTCACAACTACGCTCTCCACAGCGTCCTGGCGCGCGCATGCGCATAATGCGCTTTAACGAACTTAGTCGTTTTTCGACACGCTCTCTCTCCCATAGGCCTATATACGCTTATAGCTCTACCCTGAGTATAGTATGTATGTAATAGACGGTCACAGGATGATAAATGAACAGGGACAATCTGAGTTTCAGGCTAGAAAGTAAATACCTTGAGAAGTACATGTTTCAACATTAACTGTAAAAATTAGCAAAAAATGGATAATTTATTTGCTTAGTGTATGGCTATCGGTAATTGCAACTAAATAAGCTTATTTAAAAAAATTTATATATCAATTGGTGAGGAATTCTTCTTCTTGAGCTTTTCTTATGGTAGATCATATGGATCGAAATCTGAATGCCAGTTTTTATACTCTCGGCGCCAGATACAGTTGCTCTTTGGCAACGAGTTTCGAGTTTGCACCCGGAAATATAATTTTGCAACTGCATGTGATTTCTGTAACCGGATTCCTGAGTTCCACATACACGAGGTCCACATACACGAGGTCCACATACACAAGCTCCACATATATGAGCTCCACATACAGGTGAAAGCACATTTAACACTTGAACACTCATATTAGACACAAATGGCTTCTGCAGTGGTCTTGATAACTGAGCCAGTCATTTCAGTGGCAAATTTTCAGAAATAGTCTTCTCTTAGTCTGCAAATAGACATTTTCTAAGAGAAATTTTATTTTATCAAAACTGAGGATTAAATGGTTAAGGAATATTACAAAACACAAGGGTACATGTACACCTGTCTCTCAACATTTTAATTTACCCAATCATAGTTGACAGAACAAGTCCTTCAAAGTTAAACAAGCTCTTACTCACAACAATGAGGATCCTGACATCAGAAAAGAACAAGAGAAGTACTGGATATATCAACTCCACACACTAGATCCTATAGGGATCCACCATGTAGATTGGTGATTTCAAAATCTGAGTTGTTTTTATTTTATTTAATTTACCACTAGAATGGCTGTGGAAATTAGTTTTAACCCTTACCACTCTGATGTCAAAATTTTAAATTTTCAAATTAAATTAAAAGATGAACTGGTGTTAATTTTTCTACACATTTGGTGGAAGATGGTGCTGTCGTAGACAGCAACATCATCCACCAAAATTGTTGAAAAATGTATACCAGTTTCTCTTCTATTTACATAGTAAAAGATAGAATATTGACATCAGTGTGTTAAGGGTTAAAAAAATAGTCTTCTCTTGACCTGCTAATTGGCTATGGCTCAAGACCATTAGAAAGGCTGGGTTTGGTCAGGTTGACACTAAAAGGGTTAAAAACATTTAACCCTTACCACTCTGATGTCAATATTCTATCTCTACTGTGTCAATATTAAAGAAACTGGTGTACATTTTAACACAATTTTGGTGGAAGATGTTGCTGTCTTCGACAGCACAATCTCCCACCAAATTTGTTCAAAAATGAACACCAAATCATGTTAATTTAATTTGAAAATTAAAAATTTTTAAATCAGAGTGTTACGGGTTAATGCTTTCATTGCTGACCATATGAATTACTGCGAGTGCAAAATAGAATATGCAGATATTTAGAATTTTGCTCATATAATAGCCACTTTATAGCCTTCCAATTACATTCAACATATTGAACATCAGGCAATTATTTGTCACGCTGTCTTTATGTACGTGTTAAACACATATTACAGTACAGACCATAAATAAGCTTAACATTGTTTCCAAAACAAAAACACAAGCATGCTAGTTCGCTCAATTTTGAACATGATGTAAGAAATGTTCTGTTGAATATTTTGTACTTAATTTGAATGGAAGCCATCATTGCCTTATTCAACAGTATGTTTTGAAGTTATTTCTGAGATATACTGTAGATGTCGATTCATTCACACACCTGAAGAAAAATACATCTATTATTTGAGTACTGATAAGAAAATTAGTTTTGTATCCATAAGCCTGGTCAATCACACAGCCTTAACACTTTAACACGCAAACCCCCCAAAACGGCTTCTGTAGTGGCTTTGAGAAATGTTCATTTGCAGACCAAGAGAAGACTATTTTTGAAAATTTACCACTTGAATGACTTGCTCGATAACCAAACCAGTCATTCCAGAGGTAAATTTTCAAAAAGTGTCTTCTCTTGGTCTGCAACTGGACATTTTCTATGAGAAAATTGAAATTTCCTTGGACAAATTTAAGGCTTAAAGGGTTAATTGGTATTTATCCATGATAAAGCAGCATTCATGTCATTGTCGCCTCTGCAGAAAATCATAATAGACTGATTCATTATATTGTGGCTAAGTGCATGTGTATTTAACATA
The DNA here is from genome assembly GCA_034401795.1 of Chaetoderma sp. LZ-2023a. NCBI lineage: Eukaryota > Metazoa > Mollusca > Caudofoveata > Chaetodermatida > Chaetodermatidae > Chaetoderma > Chaetoderma sp. LZ-2023a. Next base: position 78,625,420 of record CM067369.1, on the reverse strand, counting down.
TGCATCTACTTTAACTCTTACCCCACTCATATCAATATTCTATCCTTTATTGTGTCAATAGAAGAGAAACTGGTGTTAATCTTTTCAACAATTTTGGTGGACGATGTTGCTGTCTACGACAGCACCATCTTCCATCAAATTTGTATAAAAATTAACACCAGTTAATTTTTTAATTTAATTTGAAAATTTAAAATTTTGAGACCAGAAACGCAAGGGTTAATATGTGCACTCAGCGTTAACCGTCTCACTGCTACAAGCCACCAGACAATAACTTCAATATTTAGCAGGTCAAGAGATATATCCCTTAGAATGTCATTGGCAAAAACTTGGCAGTTCAGACAATTAACACTTAACTCTAAAAATTCCAGTCTTTCAATTTCTTGACAAATATACTGGGAAGCTGTTGAATATTTTGAAAGAAATTTAACTGGAACCTGTTGGTGCCTAACAGCTCCCAGTGAAATTAGATTCAAAATATTCAATAGAATAGTCCTACATCAGAAGGAATTTTTCATTTCTGGCATGTGATGATGGTTAAAGGGATAACACGCCAAATATCACTGAGGCCCTGTCTTAGCAATTGGAGCGGTCAGTAAATTTTCTGACCTGGTTCATACCATGAACCAGAAACACCAAAATAGGATTTATTGAAATTGGCAAAGTTTGACAATCATGATTTTGTGGCAATGTTCTGAACCCTCAAATATTCTAAACTGTGTCAACATCAGCAATTAATTTGATCGAATTCGATTTATCCTTTAAATTCAGTCTAAGTACATGGATGCATCCACTAAAATATTGACGGGATTTTGTTATTAAAAAATTTATAAAAATTAGCTGGGCACCGCCATCTTGAGAATTTATGAACCAGTAACCACAAACTCAGGGATCAAAATTTGGTTCATTGTTCAACCGCATCACTAAACTTCTGGAACGCCAAAATGCAAAATTCAGAACCAAGTTCAACAACACAAAACCTGGCAAGTTGTACACGCAGTCAATCTATGGGGCGGTACTTACTACATGCTGACCTGGCGGCCCATGTCAGCTCGGGTGTCAGGGAAATGGTAACCATTAACCCGACTGGTTGATGCCTATTAGCTCCATAGTGTGGAGCTGGTGAATCTAGTGGCTCTCTTTTTGTCTTTTCCATATGGTGGAATTATTATCATCTGGGTCTGACTTGAGGACTTGGATAATTCTAAAGCGCATGTCATTTCTCGAGTGATGTTTCTTATTGAAATGTCTTGATACTTGTGTGTCGTATCTCTCACTCCAGTAAAGGTTGGTGATGGAGCATAGGTGTTCTTGGATGCATGTTTTGAAAGTGTGCAACATCGCTTCCACATACTGTTTGTGGCATTTGATGCAAGTGATGAGATAAACGATGTTTCTTGTTTGGCAGTTACATATGATTTTGGTGGTGTAGTTTAGGTGTGTGGGTGCTTGTGAAAACCCGGTTCTTGTCCATGTAGTTGCAATTCTTGGTGGGACAGTCACTGAACGGATTCCCACGCGTTTCCCTTGGTGGTGCTGTGAGTGGCGGTAGTTTCACCATGACTATGGTGCCCTTAATACAGGTTTTTGATCTCACTGAGAGAATAAACATCAGGCATACTAAGAGACAGTCAGTTACAAGACTACATTGTTAGTATCCCACGTAATCAATCTAAACAAGCAACAAGAAAATTAATCAATAAGAAAATGTTTAATGTTTAGCAAACAATAAATTTCAGCATAATATGTTAGCCAGCGATATGTTGCAAAAACAAGGTAACCGACGTTACAGTAACTGACGTTACATTTTGTCTGACATTCAAGAATTAAGACTAAAACTGGGTCCTCCATTCAACAATGATTGGAGATATATTGTAAATTACAAAAGTGATTATTTGGCTAAACTATTGTAAATATATGTATATTCATAACAGCATTATCCAAGAGTGGAATAAGCTGAATGTTGTGATATTTAATTCTAATTTCAGTCGCATCTTTCAGGCTGTATGTAGATAGTATTTTTATGGTATTAATATTCCATGTACATAGATTTCTTGCCTAAATGTCACTTAATTACCTTTGGATTCTTTTCATTGTCTACGCCACATTGAAGGCGCATGTCTGTGTACACATGTTTGTACCTTTCTGGCATATAGATGATGATGGAAAAACATCTACCGTACTCATGAATGGCATGAATTCTCATCATGTTCAAATCAGCTAGAATACAATTTGTATTCTATGGTTTGATCCATCTTGACTTTGAACTCATTATAAATGAGGTACCCGACCAAAGTAGAAAAGTAAGTGTCATTAAATTCACAAATTTACCATTGATACCCCAGTCTCAGACTCATCAATAGCATTTAGGTGGCAACTAAATGTGTCTGAGAAAAAATATCTTAACAGGCCTTCGTGGGTAATTTGGCTAAGAACAATGGTGTCATCATTTATCCGGGAATGGTAACTAATTAATGCTAGTTATCTGCCTTACAGACACCTGCCTCACAGAAAATCTATGATAAAACTCTCCTTTGTTGCAGAAGTATCCGGTAACCGCATGACATTACAAATCAGTAACTGACATAACCAGTTTGAAGAGCTCACTAAATACTAAGAATGAGAATCACCTCAAAACTATTCTTCTAACATAAACTGCCACTGTATGTAGGACGAGCATTAAAAAGGACCTTTCCAGAGTAATGACATCATAATCAGCTAAGCGGCATGTAGTAAGACGTCATAATCATTACGTCATAAATTAAACAAAATCACGATTTCTTTTTTCACGAGACAGTTGATACTTACCTCCCTAAAACTCTTTGATATTCCCAAATATCGACTTTCACTCAATAAACACTCAGATTAAAAACAGTTAGGTGCCCCTACTGGGCATGTAGTCAGATGACAGTCCGGTGGATGCCAGCCCCAACCTCGCGCATGCGCAGACTAGCACTTCCTCTGACTAATTTATTGGCTGACACAATGCAACTTAAGAAAGCCCGAAGACTGAGCCTCTGTGGGGCAGAGAGGTCGGGTCCATGTTAGGGAGGTAAGTATCAACTCGCTCGTGAAAAAATAAATCTGTGATTTCGTTTATTTCACTTCAAGAGTATACTTATCTCCCTAACATTCTTTGATATTGCCAGAATTCATCAGTGAATTCGGCGGGTGGGAGGCAAGGTCAAAAGACCAGCTCTTTCCTATGCGCTTTTCTGCATTTAAGGCACTTAAACTTCTGAGATTGTGAGAAAAAACACAACCAGGAAATGATTTGAATATCGGAAAACACAACCGATGGCTGACAGAAGACCATATGTCATATGCGCTCACCGCTCCCCCCCACACACCCACACCCTTTTCTTGGGAGAGAGACACAATGGCATCAATGTCCCATACGCTCTCTATGTACAAGTGCCTTGTACTATAGGACATTAGACAAAAAAGGCTCCATTTTCGTATACTCTCAAGAATGAACCACATAAAACACGTACCATCACCATATTAATAACGAAGGGTCACGTGACAAAACAATCAACAATGAACAACACATAAACAAGACTGACCTTGTGAATTGCTTGATGCTGTCATCATCTTCCCATTGGTGAAGACTGATGCAGTCCAGACAAGTAGTTGTTTACATTGATAAATTGTGAAATATATAAACAAGAGGCACAAGGGCCTGTGGCGCTCACCTGGACCATTAGCATTTGAACCATTTGCATTTAAATAGATCTGATGGATCATTTCCGGAAAATCCAAGATGGCCACCCCAAAAAATTACCTATTTAATTTTCTGAATAGATGTTCTAGAGTCTACCATGATAGGGTCACCCTAGCCAAATTTGGTTGAAACATGTCAAGCGACTAAGGAAATTCATAAAATCTAAGATTTTCACTCAAAAATTTCTCAATCAAAAATTCTGAATAGAATTTCTAGAGCCTACCATCATAGAATCCATCCAGTTAAATTTGTTTGAAATATGTCAAGCAGGTAAGGACGCATAGCAATTTGACAATTTCCGGTAAATCCAAATTCTGAAAAGATGTTCTAGAATGCATTTAGCCAAATTTGGTTGAAATATGTCAAGCAGCTAAGGAGGAGTAGCATTTTGACCATTTCCAGTAGATTTTTCATAAAATCTGATTTTCAAAAAATTTATCAATCAAAATTCTGAAGCGGTTCTAGACCCTAGCACCATAGAATGCATCTAGCCAAATTTGGTTGAAATATGTCACCCAGCTAAGGAGGAGTAGCATTTTGACCATTTCCGGTAGATTTTTCTTAAAATCTAACATTTTCACCCAAAAAATTAATCAATCAAAATTCTGAAGATGTTCTAGAGTCTACCAACATAGAATGCGTCTAGCCAAATTTGGTTGAAATATGTCAGCTAAGGAGGAGTAGCATTTTGACGATTTCTGGTAGATTTTTCATAAACTCAGATTTTCACCCAAAAAATTGATCAATCAAAATTCTGAAAAAAGTTCTAGAGCCTACCATGATAGAATGCATCTAGCCATATTTGGTTGAAATATATCAAGCAGCTAAGGAGGAGTAGCATTTTGATGATTTCTGGTAGATTTTTCATAAAATCTCAGTTTTTCACCCAAAAAATTGATCAATAAAAATTCTGAAAAGATGTTCTAGAGCCTACCACCATAGAATGCATCTAGCCATATTTGGTTGAAATATGTCAAGCAGCTAAGGAGGAGTAGCATTTACATCATTTCCAGGAGATTTTTCATAAAATCTCAGATTTTCAACCAAAAAATTGATCAATCAAAATTCTGAAAAAATTGTCTGGAGAGTAAAATATGTACACCTAAATTATTTTTTCAAAATCGATAAGGCGAGAGGATTCGAGGTGTCACGGGGGTAATGGTCAGTGAAACTCGACGTAATGTCATCCACAGGTACCCCATTAAACATAGGCTAGCGGATTTGGTCAAACCGCAGGAAAAAATTCCAATGTTATTGAATCCTTCGAATTTTTGTTCACATATGACCATAGTATTACAGACAAAAAGTCGCAGCTGATAACCTTTGGGGAAATTTTTTTATGCCAAATTGAATTTGTCCCCAAATTTTTGCCCTTTCACATATTGTAATCACACACTAGACGAAACCAAATTATGATTTCTCAGGATATTTTATGGTTACATTGCTGGAATTTGCTCTGGATGTTGGAAATAAAATATTCTAACTGACTTTCAACCAAGTAGTCGACATAGCAAAATCCAATATGGCTGCTGGTACTTTGTGTAAATCAGAATTCCCCATAATACAAGACACACTCCAGGCAATTTAATAAATTAACCCAAATGAATATAACATACTAAACTAAAATGTATTTCTCGTACCAATCATTAAAGAGCTGTCTATTATCTCTATGCTTTAATTTGTAACCCATTCTTCAACATCGTCATCTTCAGTTTCACAGCTGTCACTGTGTGGCCTGTTGTAGCAGGTCTCGCCATGACAACCTCCACATGCTGCGATGCATTTTAACTCAGATTTGTGGCACGAGCATTGATTTGTTGCACATTGTTTTTTATTACTGACTTTACATTTGTAACGAATGAATTTTAAGACACTTTCTGGTGCAGCACCTAAATCAGTCATCACCGGTCGCATACCATCTTTCTCCAGCTTCCAGCCCCACTTGCAAGAATTGAGACAGTTGTTTTTTAGCTCAGCCCATTGCTTCATTTGCATGTGGACTCGAAGGCTGTGATAATATGCTGCTCCCTCAGTTGGAGGTAATCTTTCAGGCTCAATTTTATTACAGCGTGCAACCATTGCTTGGTACTGTGGATGTCTTAAGGAGGTTAGTGTGTCATGGTCTTTACCACCGTAAAGTCTGCAGAAGATAGACACGCCTACAGCACCAACATCATCAGTGGTTGTCTCATCAATCAGTGCACAGGATAGATGCTGCAACCTATTACATTTAACTAATGTCTTCATTAGATGCGTTTTTCCTTGTCCAAATGTAGATGAAGTCGCATCACAACCACTCCACGCGTGTATAAACAGGATATTATTATGTAAAACCGGATCCATTACCTGGTGTGTTTCTCGAATGCTGTACAATTCAACACTTTTATTCGATGCACTAACCTTTTTCTCTTTCATCAAGAATATGTCAGGCATTTGTGTTTCCCAGTGATGAATCAACATAATGAAGATATCCGTATCTTCAGCAACAAGGATTACTGGCTGGCCATTCTGCGAAAAGTTTAGAGCAGTTGATACAATCAAAGTGTCTGCATCGTCATCACTGCACTTAATTATGTGTCCTTTAGATTGTAGCAGGCAAGCAAGGAGTTCTAAGAACTGTGTCTTATCTCTCACGTTTGAGAGAAATGCCTGCTGATTCTTGTGACATTTGGAGTTTCTATTGAGAGTGATATCTGCAGATCGTGTTCCAGACCTCCTCAAATGCTCGTGATCCTTGGTAGATGGCCCTTCGTACCCATCAAAAACAACACAACACATCCCAAACTTATTTCTAAGATATGTTTCATACTGTTCTACCACTTCTCGATATGTGGCATTCTTTTGCCATCTAATACGATACAGGAGCCATCCGCCATCTATAACTGGCATACTGTCTTTGGTAATAGCATTAGCTTGGTTACTTAGGTTGGTAAGATCTTTTTTAATCTCTCTAGCTAATTCTGCCTTATCTGGTTTTCGCATGAAATAATCTTTGAAGAGTGATGTAGGTACCGCTGACCGCTCATACTTGAAGTAAGATTTAAGGTCCTCAGACTCCCGGTTAGCCAATGCCGTACAACACATGAATAAAACACTGGGCTCAATTTGAAATGATTTCTTACCCACTTTGATACCTGGCAGAAGATATTCCAATGTCCGAACTTGCTCCGATCGCTTAATATGTGAACTACTAAATGCTACACCATCAAGTGATTGTTGAATCTCCCTACCAATTTGTTCTGCTTGGTCACAGGTGATTCCATCCTCATCGGTTGCTGTTAGTCCAGTTGCCAGTGATCTTAATGCAGAAACTTCATCATTGAAAGGGTTGTGCTGTTCAAACCAATCCAGTATTTTCTCCATGTCTGTCGAATCTCGCCTGCACCTAGATTTTCCTAGTTCTGCGTGCTATTCACTTGTAGCATGGTGGCAATTTGTTAGACTTGTCATCGCATCATGAATAGCTGCACAATGATGCATGCTATAGACCCATTGGTGTCTAACACTATCTGTTATGCCACGACCATGTGTCAAACCTCCTCGAGCTTTCATGGATCGCATTAGAATTTGCTCTATGCATAGATAAGTCCACAAACCAGCCCAGTATTTTTCACTTCGGCGCACTGCATGGTAGCCTTCCGAAAATTTCTGGTACAACCAGGGATGTTGATTTGGGAGGTCACTCATTATTTGGAGGTACAGTCTAGCACTTTTGGCATAATTAACATGACCAGATGCAACGAAAATATTCAGCAGCTTTCCAACAGCTGTGAGGTGACCTTCCCAATCGCACACTCTCTCACAATGCATAAAGGTCTTGACAATGTTAATATAATATAGATACAAAATCCAATACTTGGCAGTGCGTGACTCATTTTCCATGTTTTCTTTGTGCTTAGCAATACATTGATCTAAACCTGACCGTTCTTCAGAATCAAGAATATCATTGAGTGGTACACCACCATCTTCGGTAACTTGATCAAACAATTCTTTTAGTTTGCTTACTTGATCCATTGTTAATCTATTAGTGTTTTGGGATGATTCTGAAGGTAATATACCCGAGACCAGCTTAGTCATAAGTGCCTTTTCGACCAGAAAATGTGCACGTAAAGCTCTGGCAATTGATTTACCTGTCAAAATATGGGAAATACTATTTGGCCCATAGACTTGTCCCGTGGCTTCCTCAAGACCAGACCCTTTCATCACATTACCGATACTGCCACACACGCTCATAAGAAGATGAAACCCACCAAGTCGACAAACTATCCTGTTTAGACCTTTTGACTCAGTAATTTCTACTGCTTTCTGCCAGAGCGGCTGGTCAAATGTAATGCAAGCACTGGGTTGCATCAATCGACATGATTGTTCTTGAATGTACAAAGGTGTAGAGTACAGACATGTCTCGTCATTTGGATTAAGGTCTATGAAAGGAAGAATAAGCACTTGCTATTTGTCGATGCCATCATCGAGTGATCTGAAGAAGTGATGCATGAATCCAGTGAAGTTAGGTATTTGTGTATTTGCTTTGCTGAAGAGGAGAGCTGATTGCCACAAGATTAGCATAATATGCTACTGATGGTGTTATATACGGTTGCTGATTTTCCTCAATGGATTTAAACTTTAGAGCGGAAAGGCCTGATACAGCTGACCCTATGTATTGAACAATGGGTATACCTTTGTCCGTCATAAGTTCCGAAACAGCCAATCTTGCCTTACGTCTTACATGTTGGTCAAAGTTTGCTCGATCTCCTTTCACAGCCAACATTGCTATCGTACCCATACCATGAAACTGATTATGGCCATCTCTTGTCCTGACATCATGGTCTGCATTATCAGATGCCCATTGAGTGATTTCTGCATCTGCATTTGGTAGTAATGTACCAAGATTTTCCGCTTGTAAAATTGATTGCTTAAACAAAGTTACCTCATCATATGAGACCAAAAAACCTAATCTAAATAGCTCATCTACTAGCCACTTTGATCCAAATACATGATCCATCTCCACAGCCATCGCAAACAAAATAGGTGACATTATTGAAGATGGTCTTACAGCTTGTGTAAGTGCTTGGCCAATGCTATTTCGTCTTATGTCTTTACTTATCATTGTCTCAATAAAAATATGTGTCAGTGGTGTAAGGAACTCCCTTCTCTTATCAATATCCTTAATATTATCGCTACCCGGGTAGTTTTCCTTTGAATATTTCCCCTCATGTATTTCCTCTTTTAATAGTTTCGCACACGTAATGACTATTCTTTCACCTTCTTGTGCATCATCATCTAATTTCTCAGAGAGCCATGTCTTGTGTACTATGTAACTTGCCATATTCTGGAAACACAGCACATCCTCCCGACCTCCTTTCATTTGTGACCAAAATATGTTGTCACCATAATGCTCATGAAGTTTATCTCGGAGCCCCATTAGCTAATTCTTTCATTTTCTCATGGATATCAGTAACAGTCAGTGTTTCAGTCTCACCCTCCTCATCCAGCCAGTTGCAAACAGCCTCAAAGCAACCCTGCTTCCCTAAATCAGCTGGTCGACCGACTGTCACATTCTTAGCATATGCAAAGCAAAAGAAATCTCTATAACATTTGCTATGATATTGTGCTTCTGCTGCTACTAAGTCTATGCAATCATTTACTCTTGTCATAACATCATATGCCCATAGGTCGTCACGATTGTCACATTGCTGTAAAACCGATTCTCTGAATCCAAGTAGCGTAACCTGTGACACAGGGTCTCTTGTTGAATGTTTCAGGTCAATGGTCGCGGCTTTTCCACATAGAAAACAATCAGCTGCCCAGTCAAATGGCTCAACACTTGAACGTAATCTTTTGGATGTTGTTCCACCCCCATTATCATCATCGGTTCTAGTTCTTCGCAGGTCCGTATATTCAGCCCTACACCTTTTTATTTTATGTACATAAACATTTCCAATTGGGGAGGTTAGAGACCTTTCTAAAAGGTAGCTATGTAATTCATCATCACCTCGAAGACGACTTATGCGCAAAATAGTCTCAAGTCCTTTTTTGTACACTTTTTGCTTATCTCCATCCAAAGGGTTGCAACAGATAACGCAATTTCCCTCAGATAAAGTATGCGGAAATTGGAGGGTCACATTTTCATTTGGCTCATTCATTTTTGTGTTTCTTAATAGCCTCTGAATAATTTCAGTTATAGTATGTGCTAAATGCATGTGTTTCTGTTTAAAAAAACATATTAAATAATTCTGTGTCGAGAAATACAATGTAAAAGCAAAAGTAGTTTTACAATGTACTTTCTCGAATGTTTTCTAATATTACCCTGGTCCATTTATTATCATAAATCACCATATTCGGACATCAGGATTAAACCAATATTAATTATTGACAAACCATGGCATACTCTGATAAATTTTATTTGCAAATTGCGTTGATATGATGAAGAAATTAGACATATTGTAATTGGAGGGACTGGCATTGGGAACTATATGTTGATTTAGTGCATGTTTGTATGGTTATACCAAAATTTGCCACGCTGTCTTCAAAATAACTCAACCGTTGTGTAATGCTGAGCTATAACATTATATCTTTAAGAACTGTGCCAATTTTCAGCTCTGTAATTATAAAAGAAGTGGCGAAAAACTGATTTTACGTTCATCTATCATATAATTACAGTTTGTAAGAATACAAAAGTAGATCAAATTCAAAGTGCTGTCAAAAATTTTCCCCAAAAGGTATCACTTGCAACTTTTTTTCTGTAATACTAGGGATATGTGGGAATATAATTCCGCAAGGTTTGATAACATTATAATTTTTTCCCCAGGTCGACCATAAACTGGCTCATCCTACTAGCCTAACAGGGCAGTGGAAGCCACTACGCCGCTCACACTGTGAGCCTTAGCTAAGTCAACTTGTTTACCTGTGGTGGATTTATGACAGAATTGAATACATTCTACAATTCACCTGGAAATGGTGTCCTTAGATGCCCTGCCAAGGGGTTCCATATATGACAACCATAATGCTGTTGGGTCCGTCCGCCATTCCTGAGTACATTGTTTGTACCGGTTTAATGTGCGGACTGGACACCATGCTTTAGAATTAGGATCATATCTAGTTAAAGCTGGTAAAAATATAGGTTGACCTGGATATTTCAAAGACGGCTTTTTAGCCAAGAAATCTATCCTAGGTAGAAGCTTAAGGCCTTCCCCTGTAACCACATAACGATCTGCCTAGGCTGATAATGCATGAATTTCACTTCTCCGCCTTGCCGAGGCCGCAGCAATTAAAAATACAGATTTAAGTGTCAACATTTTCATAGAAATGGAACATAGTGGTTCAAATGGCTTATCAGCTAGTACCTGAAGCACTAGAGATAAACCCCAAGATGGAATCACTAGGGGATTCCTTGGTCTTAGATTGCCCATGCCTTTAATTAAAGTATTTAATGTACTTACTTCATCACTTCCCCTATTAGCCAAGCAAGGAATACCTATCATTAAAGCTGACTTGTAGCCAACAATACAGCTAGGCTTGAGGCTATAGGCATCATACAGGTGACAGAGGAAATCGGCTACTACCTGGATAGATGAATCCATTGGATTAAGACATCTCCTTGTTAACACCATTCTGCAAATCTGTTGATTTTATAATTATATGCTCTGGAGGTTGACCTTTCTGGCCTTTGCCATAAACATAAGCCCTCCTAAATTCGTGATTCCTTGACAACATCCACACAGTTAATCTGATCATTGACGGATTGTTGTGAAGGGCCTTGCCCTGGAAGATAATATTGTCCATCAGAGGCAGAGGAACCGGATTGCAGACCAGAAGGGCCAGCAGATCCGTATACCATGATCGACTTGCCCAATTTGGGGCGATCAGAAACACTTGGCACTCCCGTCTGATTTTCTGAAGAATTTTTGGAATCAGGATCCCACCCTGCTGATAGCTAATGCATCTGTTGCGATAGTACTCGTATCTGGAATCGGAGAGAGGTACGTTGTCATCTTCGTTGCGAATAAATCTATGTTGGGTTTCCCCCAGTGGTCAAACAGACGATCTGCCACACATTGATTTAGTTGTCATTCCGTGGGCAAAACACTCATCCTTCGGCTCAATGAGTCTGCTAGCAGATTTAACCTTCCCGGAATATGAACTGCTTTCAAGGTGATCCCGTGATTCAGGCACCAGCAAAGCAATTTCCATGTCATCATACAGAGACTGGGCAACTTCGTTCCGCCCTGGTGGCTTATGTAAGTCCCTACTGTTGAATTGTCTGATCGAACTAGAACAATCTTGCCCTGAACTCTCTGAAATGTTCCAGGCCCAGGACTATCGCCCGTAATTCCAGTAGATTGATATGTTCTTGCGACTGATCCAGATTCCAAAGCCCTGATACTGTGGCTTCTTCCAGGCAAGATCCCCATCCCCCCATCGATGCATCTGCATCATTAACTGAGGGTGAGGAGGGGTTAGCATCACCCCCGCCAGGAGATTCTCTCTTCAACCACCATTGAAGGGGGTGAATAAGAGGCTCCAATACTGGCACATTCGAGTCCAGTGATCCTGTACTCTTGGTCCACTGAGTCATGAGAAATAACTGGATAGGCCGCCTGCATAAGGCTGCCTGTGGAATGACTGGTTCCAGAGAAACCACCACCCCCAGCATTCTCAAGTACAGCCGTGCCAGGACATGATGACTGTTGCAAATGGACTGTGTTACTGAGATGAGTACTTGTACCCTCTCATGAGTAGGATAAGCATATCCCATCTCTAGGTCGAAGAACATTCCCAGGTAAACTTCTGGGATGGAGTTAGCCCTGATTTTTGAAAGTTGATTATCCAGCCTAAGTCTTGTGTGCTTTGAACAGCAAGACATCTATGTATGTGTTGACTGCTATGCTTCTCCTGCGAAGGTATGCTGTTATAGCAAGAACCACCCTGGTGAAGAACCGAGGACCTGTTGACTCTGGAATGTGAATCTCAGGAACCGGCGAAAACTCCGCGCCATTGGAATGTGGAAATATGCATTCTTCAAGTCTATTGATACCGTCCACATTCCCTTCTCCAACCCTACCAACACCGTTTTCACTGTTTCCATCTTGAAGCTCGGTGTGTCTATGAACTTGTTCAATGGCTTGAGGTTGAGAACTGGTCTCCATCCTCCAGTGCTTTTTGTCACTAGGAACATTGTTGAGTAGAAGCCCGGGCAATTTTGTGCCGTTGAATTGCTCCTTTTAGTATGAGGGAATTTATTTCCTCCTCTATACACAACCGTTGATCTGGATCTCTTGGATTTTGAGTCCAGATTGGCACCAGAGACAGCTGCGATGGCGGGCCTACTTCCAGTCGGGATGATACCTGACTGAAAGCCATCACAAGACTAAGCGGACCTGAGTCAACTGCTCCCACTCTTGCTTGTGGTGGGCCAATCGGCCCACCTAGGGAGAGAGGTGGACATATGTAATGCAAGAGTGGCACTGTCTCTGGACCCAGAAGCTCTGCTGTGGCTCTTACTGTGGCAACCGACCCATCAGATACAGTTACCACGACCAGATACTCGCGCGCCATGGCCCGCACCGCACGCATTGGTTGGTGCCTGGCTGGCTGCACTGGAGGAGCCTGCACCACCCTCGCTGCTGGCCGGAGCGTGCGCGACCATGGCCGGCGCTGCGCTGGTGGCTGGCCTCTGACTTGGCCACCGCAACCCCGTGCCTGTAGGGGATGATACACAGGGGCGCTGTGCGAAGGCGCTCTCTGCGGAGCACTTCAAATTGCTCGCACAAAGCCCTCTGGTTATTGACCAGGGTGACCGTCTCCTTACCTCCAAAGAGACCAGTACCTGTCATAGGCATATGCAGAAGCCTATTGTACAGGTCCTGGGATGGGCACAGGTTGTTGAAGGCAAACGTGTGCCACGCCCGGGTTAAACAATCGAGAGCCAGGTTAATACCATCCTGGATGGCTCGCTGGACTGTCACTGGACTAGGCTGGCGTGATGCTGATGCTGTTACTACCCCTTGTAACAGCTGGGAGACATGCGAAAGCGCAGCAATAGACTCTCTCAAACTCTCCTCCGCATCGCGCAATGCGGTATTTGCCGAATGCAAAGCATTCTCGCCTAGTGCAGCGTGGATGCGGTCATCCGCACTCGGCTTAGGCACCACACCGTACCTCTGGTATTCACCAGGTACGATGCAGCATCGCTTTGCCACCTCGCAAGGGGCCTTCGCGAGACATCCATTTGCCGTAATGGACGTCTCTGCCATTGTAAACATATCTACAATATGTTCCGCCAGTGTCAGAGATGGCATCGCGTTAGCAGTCAGCTTACCTGCCAGCCACGGGCGCTGGTCTCGCTGGCTGGCCGACTGATCCATAGCAAGATCTGGCCTGACATTTATTAGCCAATGACAGGCATCAGACCAGTCTTCCTCTGTGGCTACCTGTGAATGTTCGACTAGGCGCCAGCCTTCGTCATCCTCTAGAACATTCGCAGGCATGTACGTGGCTGAAGGAACTGATACTCTTGGCAAGCCAGAGAATGCATATGGGCCCGACAAAGAAGGCATGCTGAACACACTGGCTTGACCAGGAGCAGACGTTGTGGCATTGCGTGGGGAATGAAAACTCGCCACACCACGGCCCTGGCCAGAACCAGCTACACCATCAGCAAACCAAGGTATGCGGTAATGCTGGCCATCGGGTCCAGCCCGGGCTACGTTCTGAGCCGTGAATGCTACTCCTGCATGAGTAGACCAATGGTAAATGTCGCCCATGCTCCCCGCGAGGGGTGCAAATATGCCAATTTCCATGGCCACAGCGTTAGGAGAACCCAGCAGATTATCCTCTTCTTCCTGGCCAGAAAGATTAGACTCCAGGTCAGTGAAGAATGCTAACCCGGACTGGCCAGGAAAGGTACATTAAGAGGTAGTGGTACCTGTAGGCTCCTCCTCTAAAACCTTCTCCTTGGCCTGCAATGACAAGAACTCAGTCATTAATTTGCTAACCCCACACCCCCCACTGTTTACATATGTCACAATTTAACAATGGGCCACATAGACTACATTGGAAACACAGGTGAGGGCCGAATCTAGGTTTGAGAAACTTTCCACAAGTAGGACAACCAGGTTTCTGAAAGACCATAAGACGAAGACAATGACTATTTTTATTAATGAATTAGTAAACTCAAAACCAAAATAATGAGAGGACTGGTGGCCATAAAGACCACTACACTAACAGATAAAGCAGCGTTGGACAAAACTTTATGATAGTTAGTAAAGGTGTAAGGCTGATTATGACATCATAACTTCAAAAATAAGAAGGTAATCCGACTTGAAAACAACATCCAGGTGTAAGGACGAATTATATTCATAATCCAGAACATAATAACTGGAAAGGATAGTAAATACAAGCTATGCAAACATCAGATAAACAATGATAAATTGGCAGCAGATTTCGGAACAAATTCTAAATAATTTGAAGTGCCTAATATCATAACTACAATATCTGCATGTTTAGCATAGACAAACCAATCCGATCTGATGAACTGGAAGCTCCACCTCTTAAATCTCTCCACCATTAAGGGAGGGAAGTGGACAAAGAGGGCAGTGAGAAGATCTTCTTATGAGACCTCCAACTCACTAGGCATAGATTTTTAATAATTCCCTAACATCTTAGTAGGAAATGGAACCTTGGTGGAGAAAAAAATAAACCCTCGGAAGATGTGTTGTCCTTTTCAATCATAGATAGATACATGTGGACACAAACGTAGAGAGATTAGTATTTCATAGCGCCAGATAGAAATAAACCAGTTTTTTAAGCGCATATTACGTCTAATCGCAAATTCCAGAAACACATTACAATGGGAATAAAACGCTAAATTAGGCAAGTATGTAATTGAAATCACCTGATAACTTGGTCCCTGGCCATCCTCCGGAGACTTTCCATGATCGGACATGATTTTCAGGTGAATTTGCTTTCAGAAAATGAGAGAAACTAGCAGAAAACTTTATAAACAAAGAATAGCATATGTCTCTTTAGCCAATAAATTGGAAAAGAGGAAGTGCTCATCTGAGCATGCGCGAGGTTGGGGCCGGCATCCGCCGAACTGTCATCTGACTACCTGCCCAGTAGGGGCACCTAACTGTTTTTAATCTGAGTGTTTATTGAGTGAAAGTCGATAATTGGGAAAAGTGAAATTGGCCCATCTTTAACTCTTAATAATTCGACACGTAAGAACTGTATATCTCTACCATTTAATAAACATGCTGTTGAATATTTTGAAACTACTTTAACTAGGTGCAACAGCACCTACGGTAGTCAAATTAGTTTCAAAATATTCAACAGCTTACCTGTATAGTTTTCTGGAAATTGATAGTCAGGGAGTTCAGAGATCGATCGATCCGAACAATATCGAGGTGTGGGCGGAGCTTAGCCAGAGATGGGCGGGGCATGGCTAAAAATAGAAAGGTCCATTGATAGGATCTAGCTCCTTTAACCTCTTGGCTTCAACAACAATAACCTGATGTTTCAGTAACTGACGTTACAATTAGTACACAAAGCTTGTTTCTATTGACGCCACTGTTCACCAGAATGCCTTGGAGTTCATCGCTTATAACTTTCATCATGAAAAGGGTTATTCATGCCTCATAAACACAATGAATTTAGAAAGTAACTCGGTTAAAGAGCAGATTATTATATATTGCTGTTTAGGGCTTTATTAACCATTACCACTCTGATGTCGACATTCTATCTTTTAATTATGCCAGTAGCAAAGAAACAGGTGTACATTTTTTAACAATTTTGGTGGATGATAGACAGCAACATTTAATTTGAAAACAAAATTTTTACATCAGAAAGATAAAAGTTAAGTTTTGAACACAAACCAACTGTTCAAACGAGTGTACCTTTAAAAATTGATAAGCATGATGGAAAAAATGTGTTCTGACAAAACTTATCCACTTTTTTAAGATCACTCAGTTATTAAAGAGAGCTATGACATTTATTTGATTTTTTAGTAATGTTGACTCCAGCATGGAATAACATGGACATTTCTCAACACTAGTTCAAAGGCTGGTTATATATAACTGATAGTATTGAAGTTGATTGGACCAAAACTGTATGAGAAGATGCAGTCCACCATTTTAATCGAGAATAAGAAAGAAAGAAAGAAGTTATTAAAGCTAGTTATGACATTTATTATATTTTCTAGGCATGTCCACTCTAGCACGGAATGGCATGAACATTTCTCAAGACTACCACAAAAGCCAGCTTTGACCGGCTTGACAATGAAATGGTTAACAGAATTCCAATGCTGTACTATCAAATTAGAAACAACTTCCAGTCAGAGTTTTCAAAAGATTCTACATGTTGTATTTGAGTTCGATTGAACATAAAGCATCTGAGAATTCAGGCTTAAAAGCACTTCCATCGATAAATGATACTATTAATAAATAAGCATGGATACCGAAATATCACTATTTTCTAAAAACATCTACCGTGAAGTCTGAGAGCGGACAGCTAGGTGCAAATAGCAGGTATGTCTGCTATGGAGATATTCATCTTAATTATTTATAGAACCTCAGCATGCACTAATGAGAAAATGATATATACTACAAGCAAAGATTGATTTATATATAATTTTGGTTTCCTCTCTTTGACCATTTTCATGCAGTGTGTTGTAAATCAATGCCAGCAGTTTTAGATCCGGCACAGATCTCTAAAGATCTCCTCCAGTTGTTATTGGTGTTGCTGTTGTTGTTGTTGGTGATGGTGGTGTGGACATTTGTACTACTACTCATACAGTTCTCATCCAATCTCACGGAATCTTCACACACATGTTCTAGGGATAAGTACTGACATAGTTAGCGAGCCTACTTTTTGATTCACTGCCATGCTGGGTTTTGAAAGAGTACCCCACCCTTAAATTTTAAAATCGCTACTCCTCCCTTATTGATGAATGGACATTGATAAAACATTAGAGCGCTATTCTAGTGTTATCTAGCGAAATCAAGGTGGAGTGTGATTTTCGATTTACCACCCTGGTGGGTTTTAAAGTGACACCCTTACCTTGACCAATGCTTAAATTTTAAAATCGTTCATAAAACTTGGAGCACAATTCTAGCGATAACTCTCAATATCATGATGGAGACTAATTTTCAATATCAGTCCTGATAGCTTTTTAAAGGGGTCGCAATCTTAAATTTGATAATTGTAACACCCCCACAGATCCCCCCTGTGTGTTGGTCTGTTGTTTTATTAACCACTATAAAAACATACTTACCGTTCAATCACTACTTGCTAAATCAATTATCTGCATTTAGCTATCAGAATAACATTTTTATGCCTGCATACACACCTCCCCATGCCTATTCCTATTAATATGGACCCTTAACCAGGCTAATGGTTAAGTCCATCTCCAGCATAATGACAGATATAGACTGGCACCAGTCTATAATCCCTCATAGTGACGCTTGTCACTAAGCGCGCTCGCGCATGCGCACTGGAGCCCAAATAGGAAACAGATTCACTTTTCTAAATTTAAGTGCTAAATATTAAAGTCCAATTCTCAAATCTTAACACGCTGAGACCGGGTCATAGTGATTGAATGGTAAGTATGTTTTTATAGTGGTTAATAAAACAACAGACCAACCCACAAGGGGGGGGGGTCTGTGGGGGGGTTGTTATTACACCACAAAAACATCCATTACCGTTCAATTACTACTTGCTAAACCCGTAGATTTGGTCAGTGCCCCATTTAAACATTAGGTGGGAGGAGATTTGAGAATCAACAAACAAGGATAAAAATTAAACCAATCTTATCCCAATGTTAATAACATAACATAATAGTGCATTTAGCTCAATCACACCATGATTAGCAAATAAGGAAAACTTGAACTTAAAGAAATAAATAAAAACCAAAAGAAGACTCTCACCATTTCTCACAGACACAGAGTCCTAACGAAAATGGTGGGAAGTGCTTGGTAAATAGTCTTCGGCTTTTTTAGTTAAAAATGGTAATGTAACGAAAGAAGGAAGCTGCTGCACTCTGGTCTTTGAGATAAAAGGATGTAAAGGTGGATTCAGATTTTCATCCTGCCACCTGCATGACCTCATCTAAAGACGAACCGTCAAAAAGAGCGAAAGAAGTAGCCATACCTCTAACGTCATCGGCTTTAATAAGGGAGAGATTAATTTGATCCGGTGAGGCTATCTCATAATAAAGCCTAATTGTCTCACAAATCCATCTGGCAATCGAAGAATTTGAGACTAGCTTAAATAACTCTTCCGCGTAGGAAAACATAAATGAGATGGATCGACTCTTATAAAATCTGATCGCTGATTGAAGGTTCTTAATGCCCTTATCGGATGGCGAAAGACGACAAAGATTTTAAAATGATCGGACTAGCAGGAAAGCGGTTAGATTGAGTTTTAGATAAAAAAATTCCTTCTGGGATATAAAACCAAACCGTCTCCTGAAACTATAAATCTCTCCTTTTCAGCAGAAAGAGCATGAATCTCTTGAACGCCTTCTAGCAGAGGCTGTAGCAACAAGAAAAACAGCTTTGACAGTTAAAAACAAAACAAAACTTAATAATGATAGAAGAAATAGGTTCAAAATGGCGACCTGCCAAAACTTGAAGAACCAAAGCCAAACTCCAGGAAGGTAAAGGCTTAGCAATCGGAGGACAAATATTACTTAGACCTCTAATAAAGCTATTAAGAGTCTTAGTATCCTTGACATCGGCATACAGAAGACAAGGAAGGGATGACACCAGAGAAAATCTATACTCCCTGACCGTAATAACTGACAAATGTAAATAATCAAACAGCTAAGATAAACAAATCTAATGCTTGTGGTATAGAAACAGAATCGGGCACGAAACCTTGGTCTGAACATCATTCACCAAATGTTTTAAGTCGACCTTTGCAAACTCGATGGGTCGAATCCCTTCTGGCAGAGTCAATAATTTCCTGAGATCAGAAGAAACCTTATTCTCGAGGTCCTAAGACTCGAGATTCTCCAGACACACAGACTAAAATTTATTGGATTTGGATGCACACAAAGACCTCTTACTTGAGATAGAAGATCCTGGGATACTGGAAGAAGAAGAGGGAAATCTACCAGAAAATCTAGAAGGTCTAAAAATCAAATCCTCTTTGGCCAAAAGGGAGCTATCAGAAGAATTTCGCGAACCTGATCCTTGACCTTCTTCAAGACTAACTGAATCAAAATCGCTAGAGGGAAGGCATAGGTGAACATTCCTGTCCACTACTGAGACAGAGCATCCACCGCCAGGGCTTGACTGTCTGGAAAAGGAGACATGTAAGAGAAGATCTGAGCATTCAGAGAGGCCGCGAATAGAGCTACTAGAGGACGATCCATAAGACTAAACCTCATTCCTCCTTCTAAAAATGAAAGGAAACCCCATGGCAATGACTGAACGAATCGAGATTTAGAAGCCTATCAGACAAACCAACCAATGAACAGAAGCCTGGATCTACTTTCCAAAGAAGAGCCTCTTCTATAGACTCCTTGACAATCATAGAAAACAACAACCCCTCTAAAGCTAATAGCTTCTGATAAGAAGGAACAGAAGACCATTTTGGAAGAAGAGACTACAGAGAAGGGTTCTAGATCCAAGAATATCTAGCCCCTTTGATAAGGGCCGCCCTTAAAGAAGTGGCAAACTTACTATATGCTAAAGAGGACTGCTCATAGAAAACACATAAATTACATATGCCATGATGCTCCAACTAAAAATCCTGGGCTATATCATAATGCTTAGCCCTCACTAAAGAGGTAACTCACGTTTATTATGGATATTTTAATAATACTGCTTACTCTGAATGGAGACAAAAAAGGCTCATATCAGTATAGCCTAACTTATTAAAAATGCTAAAGACTCTGCAAAAATTATAGATAATTTTATTTATAGAGATTTAACCAGATATCGTAGCCAAATCATGTACCTGAGAGCTACATGAACTAAGGGAAACTTACTTGTGATGACGGTCATCACAATTCTACAAATAGAATGCATGACAAGGTCCTGTTAAGAGAACTATGGCAAACATTAGACTATCTAATTTAAAAACGTATAATAATGGAGATTTAATAAAAAATTGTATTGAATACATCAACGGTTGCCTAGCCGCTCGGGCTTGCTGATAAATTAGATATCCTAAACAATTTGATATTTATGCCAAGAGGCACAAAACTTAAAAGATTTTAATATATTTATTGATTCTTATATTTATAGTCTTAGCATCAATAATTTCATCTTTGTAATAACAAATGACATTGTGTTAGAAATCCCAATAAAAGGAAAGATTGAACATGGATACTTGATATTAACTGTCTGAATACTGAATTTTGCAGACAACATATTACAACTGTAATATCTCTGGACGTGCAAAATATTTTAAAAACATTTTGACCGAAAATAGTTGGTGGCTGCTTAAATCTAAAGATTCTCAGCCGCTCTTCCCCCCTCCAGCGCAACCCCCACCCCACTCCAACCGGCCCGCAGCCAGCCCCCAGACAACAACCTCAACGAGCAAAAACCCAAGACCCACCGAATAGTCCGGGAATAATCCGACTGAAAATTGCCGGTGGCTTCACCAACAACCCTCAGCCAAACTGCCCCCAAAATACCCAGCAAATCCTGAGTCCACAACCCCCGAAACCACCGTCCGAAGGCCCGCAGCAACCCAGTCAAAATAGAGCAAAAATTATGCTAGAAAAGGGAAAACAAACACAAATCTGGAAAAAATGAAAACAAAACGAATTCACCGAAACTATGTTAATGCAGAAGAAGAATTTGGCTTATATTCCTCCTTCCTGCCCCTTATCTGATTGATTATCTTTTCTAAGCGAATATTGTTCTTGTAGACATTAATCCTGTACTCATAATGATCTCTATGAAACCTTTACTGAATCTAATTCTTTTCAGCGACTGACAAAATTAGACTACGATTTACGCAAGAATCAGGGTTATCCCATCCACAAATAAACTCCCTTTGGTTAAATAAATATGTCAACCTGGCGACATAAGAGGTAAAAGGAGCGCGAAAAAAGGCTGAATGGCCCGAAGACAACTGGCCATCTAAAGTTGGATGAAAGCAAAAATCGTATCTCAAAATAATGTGTAGAATACAAACTGACTTATCGGCTGATGAAATGCGCATATAAAATAATCTGCAACAAAAAACCCATACTGTAACCAGTCAGAAGAGTCTTTAATTACGTTGCAAATTGTCACTGATAAACGAATAAATGTCTGAATAGACTACAATTCCAAGAGAGACTACAAGACTGGCAATGACTCCGTATGAATATTTTCAGCCATTAAACATTCCCAATATTAAACAAATACGGAAATAAGACTAATTCTTAGGCAAAATGATGACTAGATTCTAGGAAAGCGAACATGTAAACAGTACCTGAAGAACAAAACTGGAACCCCAGGAAGTTCTCTATCACCTGAAATCCAAAACAGGAAGACAGACCCGGAAGATAATCCTAGAACACCAGAAAGATCCATGAAAAACCGGAAATCACCCTATCCCCTGCTGTATGAAATCCGGATGTGGAAAAAAGGAAACGGAAATGCGTAGACCAGAAGTATACTACCGGAAACTGATCAAAATCCTACAACCCGGATGTACAGAATTACCGGAAGAGGAAGCTGAAAAACCGGAACCAGAAATGGATGAACAATGCAATGCTGGGTAAAACTGGAAATGACCCTATCCCCGGCTGTACGAAATCCGGATGTGGAAAAAAGGAAACGGAAATGCATAAACCGGAAGTAGACTACCGGAAACTGATCAAGATCCTACAACCCGGATGTACAGAATTACCGGAAAAGGAAGCTGAAAAACAGGAACCGGAAATTGATGAACAATGCAATGCCTGCCGGGACCCGGATATGCATTCTTCCGGAAGCGTTCATGACACCGGAAAGGGAACAAGGAACCGAATCTTGAAGACCCGGATGTCCTACAAAAAAGGAAGTCATACCGGAAATGGATAGAACGGAAGTAATAACCAGATCCTGACGACTTGGATGTCTTGCTAAACCAGAATTAAAACGGAATCTGATGGAGCGGAAGAATCGAAAAAAGGAAGTAAACCCGAATCCAGAGGACCCGAATCCACCACAATGGAACCGGAAGAACTAGCAAGACTAGGATTCTTGGCAATGGGCGATCTACAAAGTACCTTGACGACCGGTATAAACGAAAAATTGGCATTAGCATAAGGACCAGTCTTATGGACGTCAGCCTCAGCCTCCGCCACCACTGCTTGTGGGTTATGCCCTTCACCCTCAAGTCTTAGGTGGGTTTAACCTGGTGCACTACACGAGCCCACCTTCGAGAGCTTGGTCGCTCTAGACTTTGCTAAAGAAACTTATTAACCTGCATCGAGGTTAGAGGGAACGGTTTCCCCCATTAGCAGGTTTCTTTCTTGACGACCGGAAAATTGAAAATTGGCATAATCATAAGGACCAGCCTTATGGACGTCAGCCTCAGCCACCACTGCTTGTGGGTTATGCCCGTCACCCTCAAGTCTTAGGTGGGTTTGACCCGGTGCACTACACGAGCCCACCTTCGAGAGCTTGGTCGCTCTAGACTTTTGCTAAGGAAACTTATTAACCTGCATAGGTTAGAGGGATCGGTTTCCCCCATTTGCAGGAACGCCTGCTAGTCCTCGGGCTATCGTCAGAACTGGAAGAAACATCCTGTTTCTTAGTTTCCTTAAATCAGAAGATATCCTTTCATCCAGAGATTTGATCAAGACCGATGCGAATGACTCAAATCTCACAATAGAACTAGTACGGCATCTGAATTCGGCGAAGAGAATTCCCCCTCCGTAACGACCGGTATGAGGATACAAAAAAGGACATTTCACACACACATGTCCGGCAAATTCAGCTGAGTGATGGCGATCACAAATCGATGACGTACATTAAATCCTATGTGACGATTTATCAGACTCCTAAAACGAAAAAAGCGTAACAATGATAGCTATCGCTTAGAAAATCGTAAAAAGGAGACTAGAACATAAAACGCACTTCTAAAAAAAAGCAAAAAAGTTCAAATTAGAAATCAAAATCCCTACCGACAAGAAAACAAACTTGCATTGGGATAAATGAAAATCTTTATAATGCACTAGAAGTAAATTGATAAGGGCTCTTGGTCGAACGCTAGAGAATGATGATGATGATGATGATGATGATATAGGCATAGTAATTAAGTTACCACGAAACGAGAATTCGATCTTTCACGAAAACCGGTAACATTATGAACATAGTTATAAAATACAATATAACCACTAATAACCTCCTAAACAAAACTTAGGGAGGATTGAATTCATATTAGGCATATTCCTTGATAATATAGAAGACAATAGTGTAGATGACACAGCGCAAAGCATAAAAAACTCTTAGAGAATATTTTAGCAGTTGTTCTGCTTGCAGAATAATTGAAAAGTAAATCTGTTTCCTATTTGGGCTCCAGCGCGTATGCGTGAGCGCGCTTAGTGACAAGCATCACTATGAGGGATTATAGACTGGTGCCAGTCTATATATGTCATTATGCTGGAGATGGACTTAACCATTAGCCTGGTTAAGGGTCCATATTAATAGGAATAGGTATGGGGAGGTGTGTATGCAGGCATACAAATTTTATTCTGATAGCTAAATGCAGATAATTGATTTAGCAAGTAGTGATTGAACGGTAATGGATGTTTTTGTGGTGTAATAACAACTGTTATTCACGAATACACCTTTCCCACCCAAAAACTTATATAAAAGCAATTTCAGCTTCAAAATCCATCAAATAAAAAATCCAGTATGGCAGCCAATCACCCTACAATTAGATTGGTCCACGACGGCCATGTTTTTTTATGCATCAACTTCCCTTGAATAAACGTTAATGGCATTAAGTCCCTAATTTCAGCCTGATTAATTCAGTGGTTCTGGAGAACACGTTTTTGCAAAAATTAGGTCATACAAGATGGCCACCGACACAGTTGGCCAATGAATTTAATTTAATTTAAATCGATCTCCCAGGCAGTCTCAGAGATTTTTCAAAAACCGACCAAACCCCAAGTCAAATTGGCCTATGTATTGGATTCTTTTGAACAAAGGTGGATATCTATCCCATAATGATGCTTCCTGCCAAATATAATTGAAATTGTCCCAGTGGTTCTTGAGGTCATTTAAAGAAAAGGTTGATGGACAGACGACGGAGTCGATTTTTGAAAATTTACCACTGGAATGACTGGCTCAATAGCCGAGCCAGTTATGCAAGTGGTAAATAAAAAAAAAATAGTCATCTAGCAAGCTGGACATCTAGTAGTTCCAGTAGTTCTATGCGCCCACCACATCTACTGCATCTACTCAATGACTTATTTAACCCTTCACAGATGAAACACCCTTTAGCTCACTTTCAATGCAACATATAAGAAGCCTCTTGACATTTTGACCAGAAACCGCTGCGGCCTAATGCCTGGCTCACATATAATGACCAATTGTTAAACTAGTTGCAGACCAGTTGGTGACTCGTCGCAGACCAGTTGTGTATTGGCTCACATATAACGCAAAACACAGTGACCCTACATGTATATCCCACCCACCACATCTCACCGATATGTCTATATACACATAAAATCTGTGCTTTGACACAGGAAAAATATCCTAGAAACTTTATGGATGAAACCTGTTGAATGGCCATGTATGCAACGCAGCATCTCCAGATTACTGTATTGCCAGATAGTCCACTCAATCGCTATCACATTACGGTATTATCTGAGCATCATTACTTGCCAGATTGCTGTTAAGATTTAGTTTCTAGGCTAGCTATTGTTTATGGCAGCCTAGCTGACAAATCACTTGGTCATTTATTAATTGACCGTTTTTGAGTTAATTTTCTATATTTCAACAATACTTAAACACACGCTAGTTTTGGATAGAGTAGTTAATTTGTTCCATGGCTAAGACTTCCTTGTTTGTTGATAGTTGGGAAATTGTTCTGTCTGGTTGCAAATAGACTAACAGTACCCTCGGGTACCAATAATCAGGGCTCAGTCACTAAAAGGTATTTTTAAGTCTTACTGTATATTACACGTCACTTAAAACATTTGTTCTTCTATGGAACCGTAGCCCACTGAGGCAGTCTTAGATTACCCATTAGGATTTTGGTGACAACCCCAAAGTTTTGCACTAACCGTCATAAATAATTGTCCTCATCACTAACTTCACCACTGCACAACATTGTACTCTACTCAAGTTGTCCATTAGAGCCACTTAACTGATTAATTATGAACGCTTCAGACTCTCGTGGAGAGTGGATCGCTCTGGCAAGACAGCTGCTCAGCTAGTGCACAGTCCACCAGAGAACGAGGCCTTCTATAACTTTACAGGACGTTGTGATCGAATTGGACTCAGCAATTGAGAAAATGGCACGAGAGATGAGTGATCTTATGGATCAGTTACTTCTCGAACAACCGGAGATTCAGGATTTGAAAGATCAGATCACGGAGGAGAAATGGGAGTTCCAAGAAAGCATTGGGGAAATCATTAATGTTCTGGCCATTCCTATGCCTTTCACTTGAGGCTCCACCTATTCTTTATTCTCACACCTCAACACCTATGTTATCGTCAACCATCTTGCCCTCTTATGACAGGATATTGAAGTCACACATTGACACATGATGGAAGTGGGCCTGGTCTTAGTTCTACCCATGGTGTTCAACCTGATCAATTTACCCTGGATTGGTGCAGAAATTATGCCAATACACCTATTATCTGAACATATGGATTCAAATACTTATGGTACCCGGGTAATAGAAACTGTTCCCGAGTCCCCTATTGGGTCTGTTCAGAGTCCAATTATATTCAGACATTTCAATCCTTCATTTATTCCTGAAACTCCTGTCCATATCCAGGGAGGATGTAAAAGTTATAATTCATCTATGTTTCATCCTCTGCCGGGTTATTCCAGCAAACCAATGTCCTCTTACGCTAACTAGTTACAATATATATATAAAATAAAATCTTAAGTTTGTCATTTTTAAACTTCAGCTTGAAGCCATTGTTATAATGATGGACATAGGTTTAATGCCCTATCATTAAATATATGACATCTCTTGCCGATGATCGTTAACCCTTTAATGGATAAATTTGATCAAGGATATCAAAATATTTGCTAATTGAATGCCAACTTGCAGCCCAAGAGAAGACTATTTTTGAACATTTAGCACTAGAATGGTTGGCTCGATTATTGAGCCAGTCATTCCAATGGTAATTTTTCAAAAAATAGTTTTCTCTTGGCCTGCAAATGGTCATTTCTCAAGAACTGCAGAATGCGGTGTTGGCCGGGTTTATCGTGTCGGTTAATAAAGCCATCTGAAATCCAAGGTGTGTATGTTAGCTATCATCAACTTGAATAAATATACCATGTAAATGTTAATAGAAGTATGAGCTGATGGCCAGTTCAATTGTATTGATTTTAACATCTACACTAGTGAAATGTCCTATTCCTAATTTACACTACCTTTCATCTTATGACTGGTGTTTACTTTGTGAACAGATTTACTGTACGCCATTGCTGTCTACAGGTTTCAGTAACATTGTTTCCAAACTGTACACCAACCTTTATTCTACTGACTCTTGGACACTTTAACCCTTTGACATAAAGCCATAAATATTTCTCCCCTATACAGGACAATATATTTTTATAACACCAATTTTATGATTAATTTGAAAACAGTTTGAGACAGAAATGTTTTTTTACACAAGCTGTTTTGAACTATTCAAAATATTTCTTAGCTCGCATACGTTGCTATTAAACCTGAAATTGTTATTTAGTATCTGGTTGTTAGCGGAATGTGAAAGTGCTTTCAACAAGAGGCCCAAGGGGCATGTTAAATCTGAAATCAGCATACAGAAAAATCTATAGAAAACTGATTTCAAAATCCATCAAACAAAAAATTCCAATTCATGTCCACCAAGGCGTTGAAGTCTGATTGGTCAATGGTTGCCATTTTTATAACATACTAACTTCCCTTTAGTTCCAAATCATACTTCCTAAATTTCATTCAGAATCATTCAGTGATTCGGGAGAAGTTACTTTCTTGAAAACTAAGTCATTCAAGATGGCCGTTTCAGCATTTCGTCAATCATGTCCCATCAAACAAACTTGTTTCAACTGTTGCCCTAGATGTTTCATGAATTTTGAATCAAAACCCCAAGTGGTTTCGGAGATTTTTAAAAACCTTTCTAAAAATCAGCCAAAATCCATTTATCCATTGGATTTATTTGAACAAACTTGGATCCCTAGGGCCAAAAATGCCTTCAACCAAATTTGTTTAAAATCGGTCCATTGGGTCTCGAGAAGACATTTTAAATTTCCTCTTGCTTTACCAATATATGGGAGTTTTTGAGGGGAAATAAAATCCAACATTGCCACCAAACTATTTATCTGACAGTTTTGAAAGTAGCAAATTTGAATGGGTATGCTGATTTCAAATTTGCTACTTTCAAAACTGTCAGATAAATGGTTTGGTGGCAATGTATTTCACCTAATTGAAGCCTATTCTCTAATAGAAGCAAGCAAATTCATAAGAATAGCGTGTATAATAATAACAATTGTGTCACAGGGTGTGTCTACTTCACATTGATCTCTGCCCTGATACATTTCCGTGGTCAACACAGGCCTCGGATTTGTAAATCTCAACCACCTATTAGATTAATACTAATAGTAGGCCATGTATGCTCAAGATATAATAAAGTTTATTCCACACTTTTGTAGTCAAAATGCGCGTAAAACAGTCTTGGCGTGATTAAATACCTTCCTTATAAATATATTTTCCGACCAAATTTAATTACCAAACAAGCAGTATTGTGCATCAATTTTGTAACGCTGATCAACATTAAATGATCCAAAATGAATTATTATGAACGACAATTTGCCGGCTTATTATGTTGGCGAGCCAGTGGCTCTTTTGCGACTGGAGGCGGCATGTTCGCGCGAAATAGTATACGCTAATGGGAGTTTATAAAACGGGTACCTGTTATTCAGATCAGTATGATACTCAGTTCCTATCGCGCAATGATAATATATAGAAATTTCCAAGTTCTGAGTCCCCGATTCCAGAATATTTATATCCGAGTACTCGCTCTAAAATAAACTCGAATCATGTGATTTGTATTTTTTCGTGATGCCATTTTATATCAAATTGTGGATTAATTTTGAATGTAATAAACAACCTTTATTACAGGATACGCAATATTTAGGCGCTCGAATCAAATAATTTCACTTCCCCGGTGATGTTTTGAGGTATACATTAAACATAGGCGTAGGCGGTGGGAATTTTGCGTTGAATTTCCATGGTATCAGTCTTAGAAAACTTTTTTTGGGAAAACTCTCTAATATAAGCCCACTCCATTTCTCAGACATGTTGGTTTGGAAATTGAACACCTCTTGTCCTAATAGAAGCCTAGGCTTCAATTAAGCGAAATATGGTACTCATCTCAAAGTAGTAGTTAAAATATATAAAACAATTAGTCTGTTCGTGTGATATAGTGAAATTAACATTCTAACTTATGAAAGTTTTAATTTTCAACACTATTATTAGGTCACTTCGAAAGCATAATCCAATGCGTGAAAACAGGAAGCCGGATAAATTAGAGTGAGTTTAGTCCCCTATGAGAGTAGCTACTTGAGTTACTAGAGTAATCACTAATATGGTTAGAGTTCGTACTTACCACCTATGATTAAAGGTTAGTCGAGTAAGCCACATGTTTATAATCGAGAACTCGGTATTCAGCAATACTCTTTAATAACACATTGTTCCTGTGTACTTCGGTTGAATTTCATTCAACATGTGACTAAAAGCTACTCATTTTCCGGAAATCCTCCCATCCCGAGAATTCTTATGCAAAGTCATCTGTCTGAATATTTTCGAGGCCATAATAAAGAGACTATCATAAATTGACAACATAAACACAATGATTCATGAGAATTTAATTTAAATCTATTTAAATTAACACTCTATAGTCTGGCAAGTAAATGAACATGCCCTGTAAAACAAGAGGCCATGCCTGTATCGCTTACCTATTATTGGCCACTGGTACAAACACTGGAAAAATTTACCATTTCTGTGAAGGTGTAGCCAAGTTTTATTAAAATTGGCCCAGTGGTTAATAAGTAGTCTTTTTATGATTTTCTCAGAAATTTGCTGGAAATACAAAACATCAGACAAAAACGCAAAATTTTGATTTATTCATGAAGGCCATGGTTTTTTTACGTATGAATTTTCCATGGACAAACTTTAATGACCTTTAGGCCGTAGTCAGACTAGGTCATCCAAGATGGCCGCCGAAGCATTTGGCCAATCAACTTCCCTTGAACAAACTTGGTTCAGCTGTTGCTCCAGATGATGTTTCATGAGTTTTGAATCAATCCCCCTTGCGCTTTCGGAGATTTTTAAAGGGGAAAAAATCCAAGATGGCTGCCGGCCAAATTGGCTGATCGGGTTCCTTTGAACAAACATATATCCCTATGCCCTAAGGATGATTCCTGTCAAATATACTTGAAATTGGCCGAGTGGCTCTCGAGAAGACATTTTAAATTTCCCATTGTATGTGAGATTTTAGGCAGAAAAAAGATCCAGGTCGGCCACCAAACCATTTATTCGCCAGTTTCAAAAATGGCAAATTTGAAATTAGAATACCCAAAAATCTTTTTAAAACCAATTTCGGCTTCAAAATCTATTAAATAAAAATATCCAATATGGCCGCCAAACAAGCTACATTTCGATTGGTCCATGGTGGCCATGTTTTTGATGGATCACCTTCCCTTGAACAAACTTTAAAGGCCCTTAGTCCTTCCCTAATCATATCAGCCAAATTTGTTCAGCTCAGCGGTTCTGGAGTTGTTTTCGCGAAAGATAGGTCATCCCAGATGGCCGCCGAATCATTTCGCCCATCAAGTTCCCTTGAACAAATTTGGTTCAGCTCTTGCCATACATCATATTTCATGAGGTTTGCATCGATCCCACAAGTGGTTTCGGAGAAGATTTTTAAAGATGTTTCTAAAAACCGGCCCAAATCAAGGCACCCGCCGGCTAAATTGGCCGATCGGTTTCCTTTGAACAAACTTGGATCCCTATGCCATAACGATGCTTCCTGGCACATATACTTGAAATCTGCGAATTGGTTCTCGAGAAGGCATTTTAAATTTCCAATTGCTTTAGTATTGGGCTGGAAAAAGATTCAAGATGGCCGCCAAACCGTTTAACTGACAGTTTCGAAAATGGCAAATTTGACATCAGAATACCCAAAAACCTATACATGGCAGCAATGTTTTTTATGCATCCCTTGAACAAACTTTAATGGCCCTTAGTCCCTAATCATATCTGCCAAATTTCGGCCCGATCCATTCAGGGGTTCTGGAGTTGTTTTCGTGAAAAATAGATGGCCGCTGAACCATTTGGCCAATCAAGTTCCCTCGAACAAACCTGGTTCAGCTTTACCCTAGATGATATTTCATGAGTTTTGAATTGATCCCTCAAGCGGTTTTGGATCTACGGGTGTTTCCTACTAAATATAATTGAAATCTGCTGGTTCCTGATCAAGTAGCTCTTGAGACGTCGTTTAAAGGAAAAGTCGACGGACAGACAAACAGATGGAGGTCGCCATAGCGTAAGCTCACTTGGCATTTCAGCCCAGGTGAACTAATAAAACGCTGTGATTCTAAAATCTATTAACAAAAATATGTCACGTGGTAAAAAAATACTATGATATAGGAATTTCATTCATAAAATCAATATTAGCCCAGTCGAATAATCCGTTAACAACCAATTGCATTACACCTGTTCTCCAAGGAGAGGCCCCAGGAATTTATATAGTTCAGCGGAACATCTCCTATCACAAGAGAGACCTGTTTATTTTGCAACTGGCCCACCAACATAAGAAGCGCTTTGTCTCAGTTTAATTTCTTGTGCATTTAAGCAATCTTTCTCCTACATCTTATTCCATTTTGAATCATTTAATGTTGGTCGCAATCTAATAGATATGACGACAAAGTTTAGCTTGCGAGTTCAGCGTATAGCAAGGCTGTTTTCCTAACACGTTTCTCTTATTGTTTATCGTGTGATGTTTGGAGTCCTAATTAAACATACTAAAAAATTGAATTGACAAAAGGATTATTTATTACAAAGCAAAAATTGAGATTTTCTAATTATTTAGTCTTACCATGAACTTGCATGGCTTATGTCATGTAAATTTCTCTTCTGTCAAATCATGTTTGCCGAGTGTCATTCTTGGCTGATTAATTGGAATTTCACAAACATCCTTGCTTTCCCATGGCTATAATAGTTATAGATGTCTGTATTTTATTGGCACTATTAGCAAATGTTTACACACTTGGTGATAAGTTAGATACAAACAAGTTTAACAGTCACTAGATTTGGGGCTATATGATGAATTTACAGAAAGTTTTTCAGTTTTTTAATTTTCGCAATGGTTATTAAACCGTCACCATAAAAAAACTGTGATACAGTGCGAAACTGGTATACCGTCCAGACCTACCTTAGTCCCTAATCATACTTTCTAAATTTCAGCCAAATCCCTTCAGCGATTAGGAAGAAGTCATTTTTGTAAAAATTAGGTCAGCTAAGATGGCCCCTGAAGCAGTTGGCCAATCAAGTTCAATTGAAAAAACTTGGTTTAGCTGTTGCCATAGATGATGTTTCATGAGTTTGAAATCAATCCCCCAACCAATTTCGGAGATTTGTAAAGACATTTCCAAAAAATCAGCCCAAATCAAAGATGGCAGCTGGCCAAATTGGCCAATCAGCTCTGCTTGAACAAACTTGGATCTCTCTGCCCAAAGGATGCTTACTCGCAAAATATAATTGAAATCGGCCCAGTGGTCTCTGTGAATCGCTTAATGAAAAAGTTGACAGATAGACGGATGGTTGCCACGGCATAAGCTCATTTGGCCTTTATGGCCAGTTTAGTTCAAATCTATTAACAGGCGTAGAAATAGCCTTACTGGTCAGTTCACTAAATTCTGTATGATATGCTGGTTTAGGAAGAAATTTACAAAAAAGTTTTTGCATTAAAAAGCCCATTTTCACCGAAAATATTGAACCTATAAAGGAGAATCCTTCAAAAGGCACATCTAGCCATCATAAAGAAGCCACCTGCCCACTTTCATTAACTTATTTCAAACGATTCTGTACGATATGGTGTTTACAAGAAAATTGACCAAAATTGTGAGTTTTTCCATTAAAAAGCCAATTTCCAGCCAAAATATTGGATGTATAAAGGTGAATTCTTCAAAAGGCATCTGCGTATCATAACTGAGGAATGGGGAATACACCACGTTTCATTAAAATATCTAAAGCGGTTCTATATGATATGCTGTTTTAGAGATTTTGTGGATGAGCAGATGGACGGACAGACACAGTGATTACTATAGGGATATTGCACAGAGGCCCTAATAAATCAAATTGGACACATGCTGGCACGCATGGCTGGCACTTAATTTTCGTAATTAGTGACAGATAATTATAACATAGCTGATGATGGTTTTTGAAATATTTAAATAATAATAATCAATTAGTGAACATGAATACCTCTATGCAAATGAACGAATGTAAAGAAATAAATTGCTAGTAAAGCTGACAGTATTAGTCCTAGCTAATTGGCTGTTGAGAATGTCACCAATCTTGCTGGGTGACGAGATGAACAAAATGTGCATCCACACAATTACTCTTATTTGCCAATTGAGTCGTCAAATCTTCCAGTAGCCAACATTGAAAAAAATCTATGTACATTTAACTACAGAAAGATATTCAATGTTCCTCACTCAATACTCCGCTCACGTGAAAATATCAAAAAACTTTGACACCTTTAGAAAAAGGATCTCTGCTTTCAATGATAAAGACACAAAATATCTCAATGACAGTCTAGCTGTATTCATATTTAACAATCTGACTGCTGAGTTTTTGTAGACAACATATTCTAGGGCTTATATATCTCTGGACCTAATAAATATTTTGAAAACAATTTGACTGAAAGTTGTTGGTGGCTAAGTCAACAACAACTTTCAGTCAAACTGTTTTCAAAATAGTCAGCAAGTCAAGTTTTTGCTCATTGAAATTATTGTCTGATGGCTTGCAGCAGCGTCGACAGTTAAAACTCTGACTCTGAGCGGTATTGAGATTTTTGTCATTTTGCTGCACGCACAATCATAAGCAGGCTGGCTATGATGGAAGTAAACTTTACATGTATCTGCCAAGCAAACAACCAGAACAATCAGAGCACTGGTGTAAATTAAAATGAAATAGATTGAGTCTTGATGATAGACAACTTCATTCAACCAGTCAGCTTCCAGTCTTGAAAATTACTCTACATTTTTTTTACAAAATAAAAGTAAATTATTTCAACGTAGACATTTATTTAGCACAATAGGCCATAATTATTGATACCACTGACCAAACATAGCGCTTAACATTACTTTTTCAATTGATAAGGTTGGTCAAGAAAAGGTCAAGGTTGGTCAAGACTAATTTCTGCTTGGAGAGTGTCCATAATTTGGAGGACAAGAGACGATTTAACAAAAACTTATCACTAGAATGACTGGCTCGGTTCAGTCCTCTTTTGAACTGCAAATGGCCATTTAGTCATTCTTCAAGATCATTACAAAAGCCATTTTGGCTCTCATCCAACAACCCTTTAAAATCTAGTGAGTATTTTGAAACTAATTTGACTGGAATGTGTACCAAATCCCAGTCAAATTAGTTTCAAACTATTCAACAGAATATTCCTTACACCATAAAGACTATGTCATTTCTGGTATGTAATGTTTAAATGGTTAAAATATGTCTATAGTTGAAATGTTGTCTGACTAATATTATTCTGGAGTAACCCTGCAGCCTGGTGGGCGGAGTAACAATTTATATCCTAAGTTCATAACCCGTTTCGCAGATGACCGATTCTAACCACGTGACTCGTGCGAACTTTCGATGCGCATTGCATTGTGGGAGCGTTTGGGGGCAGTGTGTATTAAAATGACGTCAGCCAGTAACGTCGCTTGTAGTAATGGCTATAATCGTCTTTCTCTCCCCCTATGAATGAATAGGGGAGATATTCCACGACACGTATTTTAAAGCGAATACAATTATATTGAGATACTTAACTAAAATATACATGTACCCTACTCATATATTAGATACAAATAAACTGAAATAAACTGAAAATGAACGCTAAATACGCATTCCGAGGGAGAGACTGACGAACAATATTAGCCGCCGACGATCTTTCAGCGCTGACATTATTGCCAGATTTTTTAATATAATTGTTGAGTTTGCTTTACAAAACATGCATCCTAAATGCATTATTTATTTAAAATTAAATTATTAAAAACTATATTTTAATTATGCAGCTTTTTTCGTCATGGCGCGTAAAGCGGATTTCCCAAATAGATTGACGAACAGTATATAGGACAGGATTAGCCTACAATCTTAAAAGAATAAGCGCCGTGAAAAGGGTTTCTTTTGGGGTCCTAAGCCAAAAAAAGATTGAGGAACAGTATACGCACGACGGCGCTATCAAACGTGTGTATTATTGCCTGATTTTGTAATGAATTGCATTGATTATATAGGGGGGGGGGGGGCCTTCTCCAGCGCATTTAAAATAAATTACTTCAGAAAATCGTGTATTATTGCCTGATTCGTCAATGAGTTGTGTTGATTATACAGGGGGAGCGTTCTCCAGCCAATTTCAAATAAATTATTTTTAAAATGATCTTAAATCACCTGAAATGATTGATTTTTAAACATCAAATAGCTAGAGGATGTCTTAGGAAGACTTCAGCCAAGAATGACAAAATTTTGACAATTATTTATTCATATATTGCCATAGATAGTTAATAAATAATAATGTGTGTTTGGGTGGGGTGTTGTTGCTAGTGGGGGGGGGGGGGTGGGGGTAGAATAATCAAGCTTTCAGGAATGACTGTTCTGATGGGTCATACTATAATCCTGTGATGTGTAGGTGTCTGTTTTGTAAATAATATATATGTAGTGTCCATGAATGGGTGGGTAGGTGGGGGTGGGGGTGTTACATATTCACGAAGCATACATAACGTATACCTTGTGTAAAGTAGACAATCAGCTACGGCCCAATCACAATGCTACATTTGTTAGTTACACTTAATCATTATGCATGTTCCTATGCTTAAGTATGTTTCAGGAATCCAGCCCGGGGCCATAAGCTGCATGGGTGGGGCAAGGGAGATTTTCAGAGAAGGCCAATTCTGTTTAACCCTTTAACCCTCAAATTCTCAAAGAAAATGTCCATTTGCAGACCAAGACAAGACCATTTTTGAAAATTTACCACTGAAATGACTGGCTCGGTTATCGAGCCAGTCATTCCAATGGTAAATTTTCAAAAATATTCTTCCCTTGGTCTGCAAATAGACATTTCTCAAGACCACTACAGAAGTAATTTTTGGCTGATATGAGCATAGAACCATACATTCACGTGCATTTGTTTATGCCCGCATGATCGACTGCCCCCAAACAGTCCCATAGTGCAATGCGCGCGATACACGGTAAACAAAGATGGCAGTATCTGTGTCAGGGGTTATGGACACACTGGGCACCAAAAATCTGGACACAAATTCTTCAGATGGAGGCGCAGACATGAACACAGAGGAAGGAGCGGATTTCGTCAGTCGGAGGCAAGTATCGCGTTCAGGAAGATCGTTTGTTTCTTCCACGGCAGGCAAGCAGCAGTATCCAAGCATAGTCACAAAGTTCCGCAGAAGCAGGCATACACAGGTTCATATGAGAAAGTTACACAGTTTATATTTCAGTCCGCGGATACGAGAACGCGAGGTTCCGTGCAAGAGCCCAGGTGGCTCAGAGAGCAGAAATTTCTTGGAAGGAAGGTGGACAATTTAGGTTGTTAATTCAGCTTTTCTGAGTGGCCGTCCAAAAAATTGTGAAGGAAACACTGGCTGATCGCTATGTAAATGTCGATCACTGTCAGCGGTCAAAAGGAAAGTTCTGTGTTGCAGTGTCACTGGCGGTACCACAGTGGAGCAGGTAGGAGCGGAAAGACCATCGGCTGGAACAGATGGCGAACAATCAGCAGCGAGGTTGGCGGAAATTCTTCGTATCGTTTGAGCAGAATCGGCTGCTTTTATACTGGCTGGCTCTGCATCTCATTATCTTTTGGCAAATGGCTATTGTCTTTGAAATGCCCTTTGTCAATCAGTGGTCGGCAAAGCGAGAGCAAGAGCTCTAGCAGCATCTAAGTGAGTAAAGCTCGTATAGCAATGGCGTGGCTCCATTCGTGTATTCGTGAATGTTAAACTGCACTTGGGGGCAGCTTTCTCGGTTTTCATTTTCAAAAAAGCTTCATTGATACGATCCCTAAAAAGCCGATATCTTCAGCTTTCCATTAATACCAAATACGCATGGTGGCATTGTGATTAATGGCAATAATTCGAGGAGGAAGTCAGCAGAAATGGTATTTACAGCCCAAAAAGGCCCACCCATTAAATGGTATCACAAGAACGTGGCCATGTCCTGTTCTCTGAAGAAAACCTGTTTATTACGGAGGTACTCCCAATGGCCCACACATGCCCAAGGGAAGGAAATCATACCTTAGGCTTTCTCTTCACATGTGCACTCGTACTGCCATCTGTCCGGGTAACTGTTGTACAGCCTGATAGATGGCATTTACTGGTCTCGGGTTGGCTAGTGCTACGCGGTACCCGACCACAATAGGCGTTCAATAGATCATTATGGATAAATCTAATTGAAGGATGGGATGTGATTTAATGGACACATAAGACATCATCTTATATGCTCCACAGTACAGTACCAGCTAGAGATCATCTTATATGCTCCTCAGTACAGTACCGGCTAGAGATTATCTTATATGCTCCACAGTACAGTACCGGCTAGAGATCATCTTATATGCTCCACAGTACAGTACTGGCTACAGATCATCTTATATGCTCCACAGTACAGTACCGGCTAGAGATCATCTTATATGCTCCACAGTACAGTACCGGCTAGAGATCATCTTATATGCGCCACAGTACAGTACTGGCTAGAGATCATCTTATATGCTCCACAGTACAGTATCAGCTAAAGATCATCTTATATGCTCCACAGTACAGTACTGGCTAGAGATCATCTTATATGCTCCACAACATATAATATGGTGTATAGAGCATTTTATATGCTCCACCGTGAATATAGTACGGACTCGGGGAGAGATCAGGCTTTTGCAATGCTCGAGCCAATAGATGAGCCAATATACCATTTTTGTTAGCTAAATATTACATATTTTAGCCACTTGTTTACTTCAATGAACATGTTTGCAGTCAGTCATCATCAGTTAATACTATACATTCTACAGTCCAGAGACAATAGGGCAAAAGCTAATTTGACTGGAAGCTGTCACTGCCTTTGGCAACAACAGCTTTCAGTCATATTAGTTTCAAAATATTCAACAACTTAAACATGAATTTTTGCTTTGTGACTGAAATGCCGGTATTAGTCAGGATATCTGCCAATCAAGAAAATTACATCATTAGCCAATTCTGCTTTTCATTAGCCAGATTTCAGCTTTACTAGCATCTGGTTAATTGGTTAATGGGTAGATCGGTCCCTGTATTATGGTGTAGACAGCATTTTATATTTAGTTGCAACACTTTCCAGGCAAATAAATGTCACAATATTCGAGTTTGATGACCTGGTTTTTATCGCGACAAATGTGTTTATGTGTCCGATGCATGCCATGCCATACACTAAGACTTCTTCCAGCATTGGGACATACAAGATTATATTGATATATTATAATTTGTAAGAGTTACCAAGGGCAGTATCATTAACCCTTTTGGACACGCACACAAGATAAGAAGTGTCAATTGGACTTTGCACATACATTCAGTAGGTTACATACAAGTGATCTCAGCTGAAACTTGCTTACTGGCTTTATCAGTAGGTTACATACAAGTGAGCTCAGGTGAAGCTTGCTTACTGGCTTTAACAACAGGTTACATACAAGTGACCTCAGGTGAAACCTGCTTACTGGCTTTAACAGTTTAACCCTTACAGACCACATTTGAACAACAAATTCTTTCTGATACATGAAATATTCTACTGAATATTTTGAAACTAATTTGGCTTGGAGCTGTTGCTGCCTCAGCTGAAACTTGCTTACTGGCTTTAACAGTTTAACCCTTACAGACCACATTTGAACAACAAATTCTTTCTGATACATGAAATATTCTACTGAATGTTTTGAAACAAATTTGACTTGGAGCTGGTTAATCAGGAATGAGTTTATAAAATAAAGGTATATCTTTTGCACTAAAATAACAATACTCACAATCTGTATAAGTTTGGCATGTTAATAAACAGCAGGTCTGGAAGATTGGTCAGCTGGTTACGATTTAGTCTTCTGTAAAACAAATATGAAATAAAATATTTATGTATGTTCAGTAGGGCCACTACTGGAGGGCCACCTAATGAGCTAAAGTGTTCATAAAATATTTCTGTGGGGTAAGGGGTGGAGGGGAGTGGACAATGTACGCAAAGAGCATTAAGAATGCATCAAACAGCTGTTCCTTAACCATTTAAACCTTGAATTTATTCAAGAAAATTTCAATTCTCTCATAAAAAATTTCCATTTGCAGATCAAGAGAAGGGTATTTTTTTTAATTTACCACTGGAATGACTGGCTCGGTTATCGAGCCAGGCATTCCAGTGGTAAATTTTCAAAAATACTCTTCTCTTGGTCTGCAAATGGATATTTCTCAAGGCCACTGCAGAAGCGTTTTTTGGCTGATATGAGTGCTAAAGGGTTAATGGTCAAATTTGGTCAAGAAAATTTCAACATCTGCTTATTGAAT
Source organism: Chaetoderma sp. LZ-2023a (assembly GCA_034401795.1). NCBI lineage: Eukaryota > Metazoa > Mollusca > Caudofoveata > Chaetodermatida > Chaetodermatidae > Chaetoderma > Chaetoderma sp. LZ-2023a. Next base: position 78,585,759 of record CM067369.1, on the reverse strand, counting down.
GTCCATTTACAAGCCAAGAGAATACTTTTTGAAAATTTATCAATGGAGTGACTGGCTAGTGTAGCAAGCCAGTCATTTCAGTGGTGAATTTTCGAAAATTGCATATTCTTGATCTGAAAATGGGCATTCCACAAGACCATAATTAACAGAGGCCGGTTTTGGCCGGCTTGACCATTAACAGGTTAAGACAACTAATTCACGATGATGATGGAAAAAATTAATTATCCCATATTTTAAGAGATGTGGACACTGCCTATTATTTATGACTACTACCAAGTACATCCTTTTTTATGTCTATGGATTGGAGGCAGGCTTGTGATTTTCATATGTGCATGTTATATAAACACTGCAATGTTCTGTGCACAAATTTTGTTTCCTAATTTGACTACATATGTCAGTTGAATTGTCATTTTTTAAATGCAATACAAAATACTACTACTCACCTGCAGAATCAGTATTTGAACTAAAAGAAACATGAAAAATTATGAAATGCAAAGCGTCTGGTCTAACCCCTCTGAATGTCACCTTTGTGTCATCTTACTTAACACTAGTTTATCTTATTACTCGAGATGCAGCAGTGCTCAGCATCTGAGTGCAAACAGCTCTTAGCAAGTACAAAACACCTCTTAGCATACAATCACAGAGATATGGTCTGTAACTAAACCTAGATTTTACACCTTTCCCGCAATGATGTATTTTAGGAAAATACCTTCCCACAATCCATTGCTCACACTTGAGGTTGGTAAACATGCGACGTATGAATGGTATTACTTTACTAGTATTCTCAGATGCAACACACTTTAACACATTTATATGAAGAACTAGGATCATAATTTTATTGAAGTTATACAACACAAGAAAGTTAAGCCAATTTTTTACACATTTATGTATTAGTTTTTACTGTTTAAAAGTTTTATCAAGCAGATTATAATTTTAAAATACACTGTAATGTCCTCTTGATTTATTAAATCTAGGTACAATGGTGTATTTCATTTATATACAGTGATCTCACATGCCAATTTTCCCAGCTCACCTGGAAAATTGGCCTGTGAGACCATTGTATTTAAATGTGTTAATTGAGTTGCCAGGATTTGGAAAATCCAAGATGATCACCAGAAAAATGTATCAATCAAAATTCCGTATACACGTTCTGAAGCCTATTACCATAGCAATTTTATATAGAATTTCTTAAGTCTACCACCACACAATGGCTGAAATCAAATAATCAGTAGTCTAAACGTATTTCCCGAAAATTTTTGAAAGATCCAAGATCAAGTTTACCAATCAAAATTCTGTACACAAATTCTGAAGGCTACCACCAAAAGGTCGCTTCAGCCAAGTTTCGTTGAAAATCGGCGAAACGGTTAATGACTAGACTTTTAACTGATTTCCTGTAGATATTTGGAAAATCCAAGATGACACCCAGAAAAATTTAGCAATCAAAGTTCTGTAAACCAGTTCTGAAGCCTAACAACAATTGGATCCTTCAAAACAAGTTTGGTTGAAATCGGCCATGTGGTCCATGAGGCTTTTAACTGATTTCCCAAAATTTTCCGAAAGTCCAAGATTGGCGCCAGAAAAAATGATTCATCAAAATTCTGGATACACGTTCTGAATGCTACAAAAAGATGGGTCCTTCCAGCCAAGCTTGGTTGAAATCGTCCAATGAGTAGTGTTTTAAAGTAGTTCCTGCAAATTTTTAAAAAATCCAAGGTTGCCAGCAAAAAAATTACGAATCAAAATGCTGTATATAAGCGCTTGGAAGCACATAACGATCACAGGCCCTCCTTTAGGGGATGGCCCACATTAAATATTAACATATTAAAATACTACATTAAAATAGCTTTATATCACACCAAATTACTATCCCACCAAAGATACTATTAAGCTTAAGTTTAGAATTAGTCATAAACAAAACACCCTCGGTGGCTTGGAAATTATAAATATGATTGATCGTTTAAATACCATTACTACAAACCAAATAAAATCAACATAAAAGTAATAAAAATAAGACACATTAACAAAAGGTGTTTAAAATAATGAACACAAGGAAATAAAATAAAGTCTCACCATGCAAAACATAAGCTAATTAAGCTTGACAAAGTTCTACGACCATGATAGATGAATGAGTTACACAAGGGACGAGGCCATGGAGACGGCGCATTGACAACATTACAAAAAGGAGGCTGCCGAACTCTGATCATTTTAAATAAAAGTTAATAAAGGTGGATTTGAATTTCCAACCTGCTACTTGCATAATCTTATCCATTGTGGATCCTGAGAATATGGCAAAAGGGGCCGTCATACCATGGATATTGTGAGCTTTAACATTAGACAATTGGATATTGCAGGAGACGCTAACTCATAGCATATTTTAATTAAATATCTCTCCCTCTTCAAGATGAATTTTCGATTGACCTGCCTTCTTTACGGTCCGCTCTTTCTTCATCTGATCCTTCTTCTTCTTCTCCTCGCATTCTTCCAGTCAATAACTTGGTTATCGACATGTTAGATTTTTACGTGAATGAGGTTCATTCGAAGGAATTTGCTCTGACTCCTTAGGTAGATTCTCCAGTTCATATTCCTAAGGAAGATCAGATTTCTGTTTTGAAGCCTTCTGCGAAGAGAGACTCTTCCTCTGTTTAGAGTCCTAATTCCTCCCCCAAGAGGAAGAGTCTCAGGTCTGATGAGTTTGGCTCTCATCCTTCTAGGATAATTACCAACTCCAACTGTTCTTCTGGTTCTCAAACCCGATCCGCGGAAGAGGATCGATTTGACTCCAACTCTTCACATTGCCCTAGATCCCAAGTTCGGCAGGCCCCTCCTTCTCAGGCGTGGACCCAGATCTAGTTCTAGAGGTCGTCCCTGTAGAGGTTACCAGAGTAAAAGAGTTTGAAGGGATGGCCTTAGCCCTGGTAGGCCTATTCCTTCCTCTCTTCCCAGTTTTATCCCTTCCTCGTCCCATGCCTTTGGATCCATCGGTGCAATCCCTTTTTCCCAGCATGCCAGTAGTGCCTGTCCCTGTTCTGGGAGACTTGGCAGACCCTCATTCAGGACTCCTGGCTTATAGATCAACTCCGCTAGGGTTATGCACCTTCCTGGATATCTCATCCGCCTCCTCTTTCCCTCCTTCCCAAGTGGACTCCGGTTCCTTCCAACCCGGAGAAGCTGAGGGCCTTAGAGGATGAATTGGAGTCGATGATTTTAAAGAAGGCCATAGAAGAGGTTCCCTTATGGAGAGTAGACCCGGGCTACTACTCAACTCTTTTCCTTGTCCCCAAAAAGACGGGTGGATGGCGTCTGATCATCAATCTGGCTCTGGGTCTAGTTTTCCCTTCAGACCTAAGAGCAGAAGCCATCTTAGAAGCAATGGAAATTCTGTCTTCCGCTTCCATGGTCAGAGCCAATTTCTTTCTCAGAGTGATAGGCTTAATGGTCAGCGTCGAGAGTATCATTCTTTGGGGGGGGGCGCTGATGAGAAGACCTTTCCAAATGTACCTCATGTCCCTTTGGAAACAGTCGGTTCACTCCATTTACCATCAGATTCCAATCAGAGAACACCTTATTCCTCATCTAGATTTTTGGAAGGATCGTTCTCTGCTTCTGTTGGGTGTCTCTCTGGTCAAGTCCTCTCCACAGGTGATTATCTTCACAGATGCTTCCCAAGAGGGATGGGGAGCGGTCTGGGATTCCCTGTCTGTTTCCAGCCTTTGGTCCCTGGAGTTATGGGCTGTCAAGAAGGCTCTCTTTTCATGGTCGGATCGAGTGAAAGGCCTCAAAGTCTTGATTCGATCGGACAATTCAACAGTGGTCTCTTATATCAACAGACAGGGGGGTACGAGGTCATCCCTCCTTTGTCTGGAAGTATGGAACCTCCTCTTGTGGTGCCGCAAGAATCAGATTTTTCTAGTGTCCTCTCATGTCCCAGGCAGTCTGAATTTTCTTGCGGACCAACTGTCTCGTCCCAACAAGTTCGCCCACACAGAGTGGCAGTTAAAGAGGTCAGTTGCCAGAGCGATCTTCAAGCTCATGGATCGTCCCCATGTAGATCTTTTTGCGACCTGTCTGAATGCGCAGATCTCCTCTTTCATGTCTCCTTTTCCGGACAATCAGGTGTTGGCTGTGGATGGCCTGTCTCAGTCCTGGACAGGAATGTTCGCTTATGCGTTTCCTCCAACAATTCTGATTCCTTTGGTCTTGAGGAAGGTCAAGGACCAGATCGACGAAGTTCTTCGGATAACTCCTTTTTGGCCAAAGCGGATTTGGTTTGTAGATCTCGATCTCTTGGTCTTCTTCCAGTCTCTCCAGACCTTCTGTCTCAAGTAAGGGGCATGTGTCTTCATCCAAACACAGGAATTTTCACTCTGTGTGTTTGGAGAATATCGAGCGTGCGATCCCTGAGGTTAAATTTTCTGCAAGATTTCAGATTATTGATTCTGCCAGGAGGGAGTCGACTCGCAGAGTTTACAAGGGTCGACTTAAAATTTTTGGAGAATGGTGTGCAGACCATGGTTTCTTGCCCGATTCTGTTTCTATTTCCCAAGTGTTAGATTTTTTATCTTATCTCTTTGACTCCTTAAAGTTGTCTGCTAACACTCTCAGAGGTTATAGATTTTCTTTGGCATCTTCGCTTCCGTGCCTGTTGATTGCTGATGTTAAAGATACAAAGATTCTTAATGGTTTCATTAGAGGTTTAGGCAATATTCGTCCTCCAATAGCTAAACCTTTGCCTTCCTGGAATCTGGCTCTGGTTCTTCAGGTTTTGGCAGTCTGGACATCATTTTGAACCTATCTCTTCTATTAGCTTGAAACTTCTGCCAGAAGACGATCCAAAATTCATGCTTTTTCCGCCGAGAAGGACAGGGTTATAGAATCTGGGGACGGTTTAGTATTATATCCTAGAAGGGATTTTTTATCGAAAACTCAATTTAACCGTAACCTAGCTAAGTCGATTATTTTAAAATCGTTAACTTCCTTTTCGCCATCTGACAGATTTTGGTGTCCTGTCAGAGCTTTAAAAGTTTACAAGCTTCGTACTGATTTTAAGAGATCCGATCCGTCCCATTTCTGGGTTCCATATGCGGAGGAGGTAGCCAGACCAGTCTCTAAGGCCACTTTTGCCAGATGGATTTGTGAGACCATCCGTCTTTGTTATGAGATTGCTTCTCCTGATCAAATTAATCTTTTTCACATTAAAGCTCATGATATTAGAGGGATGGCTACCTCTTTTCGCTGGCTCTTCTTTAGATGAAGTAATGCAAGTCGCAGGATGGAAATCCAAGTCTACTTTTACTTCCTTTTATTTAAAAGATCAGAGTGCAGCCGCATCCTTTCTTAGAAATATCACAATTTTAACTAAAAAGGCTGAAGACCATTTACCAAGCACATCCCACCATTTTCGTTAAGACTGTGCGTCTGCGTGAAATGGTGAGAGTCTTTCTTTGGTTTTTATTTATTTCTTTAAGTTTAAAGTTTTCCTTGTTTGATAATCACTGTGTGATTGATTAAGATGCACGATTATGTTATGTTATTAACATTTAATTATGTTTTGTTTGATTTTTATCCTTGCTTATAGATTCTCAAATCTCCACCCACCAAGTGTTTACAGTGGGGCACTGACCAAATCTACGGGTTTAGCAAGTGGTGATTGAACGGTCAAGATGTTTTTATGGTGTAATAACACCCCCAACAGATCCCCCCCCCCTTTAGTGGGTTGGTCTGTAGTTTTATTAACCACTATAAAAACACTTACTGTTCAATTCCTATGACCCGGCCTCAGCCACCCCGCACGGGAATGATTTGAGAATCTATTCAGGATATATTGCATTTAAATTTAGAAAAGTGAATCTGTTTCCTAGTTGGGATCTATTGCGCATGCGCGGGCATGCTTAGTGACAGGCGTCACCTAGGAGTGAGTACAGACTGGTGCCAGTCTCTATCAGGGCTTATGCTTGGGGTGATCCCCACCAGTAGCCTGGTTAAGGGTATGCATGATGATTGAATAGGCATAAGGGGATATGTAAGCGAGCACAAAAATCTTATCCTGGTAGCTAAATGCAGATTATTGATTTAGCAAGTAGTGATTGAACGGTCAAGATGTTTTTGTGGCGTAATAACAACTTAGGTTCTACATTCCGAGGGGATCTAAAAATAGATCTGGGTGCATAGAGGTATTCTTAAGAGGTTGTGGTCACTTTTACCAAGTGGTGCCTCATGCATCATTCGTAATAACTAGATCCAATAAGTTAGCTGCCTGATGGGGTCTGTGCCTCATTGGCTCGATGGTGTGTTGAAAGAGAAGATGGTCTTGGACAGTTTGCATAAAGACTTGACCAACTGGGTCCGAGGATAGTCCAGTTGTCCAATCCATGTTGGGAAAGTTGAAGTACCCTACAGGTAACATGTAGCCATTGGGCCAATGTTGGCAACAGGTTGGCAGATCGCAGTCAGCATTACAACAGTGGCTGTATCACTTGTTTGGCAACATTGGGCCAACGTTGGGCCAGCATAGGAAATTTCACAGTAAATCAAACAAAATCAACATAATATTCCCCTTTTAACTTTTTAATTTATGCTTTCTGGTGTGCTATTTTAAATATATTCATAGATTTATGACTGTTGGCTCCATAACGTATTGCCAACGTTGGGTCGATGACCAAAATTACGTTGGCCCACGGTAGTGGTAAACGTTAGCCCAACGTTTGCTTGCTATCAGGGCTGTGATTACCCAGCAGGTACATGACGTTGTTTCAACGTTGAATCCAAGTTGAAATCACGTCATGACGTGATTTCAATGTGGATTCAACGTTGAAACAACATCATGTGCCTGCTGGGTAGTATGTACACCACACTGACTCACTGAAATTTCTAGGGTTTTTTTTGGTGGGGGTGGGGGTGGGGGGGGGGGGAAGGGTTCGTAATTTCGAGTTTTCAGTGTTTAGTTTTGTGCACAAATTTTAATATGTCTGGAAATAAATTATCTTCAATCTTGAATCCATCTACATGCTTTTTTTCGTCAACGAAGAAACCGGTAACAAAGAATTAAGCGAAAGTTACCAGTTTTCGCAGCGAAGTTTTCGTTTTCTGCAACATTGACGCGATCTGATCATATCACATCTCATCTACTTTGCTGTGGCGTATTGTTCAAGCTTTCATAACTCTGATTACTATTTGGCATACGGTATTCAAATGAAAATGTTGAGTTTTCTAGAAAAAACGTTCGGTTTCGCTTTCGGAACCTTTCCTGTCCGACTTGCCAGATGCTCACACTAACTCATGTGCGGTTTCGATTTTATCTACACCATTCAATTTTCTCAATTACATGAACGTTGTATCTGTATCTGTATGAAGTACGTTGTAGGACCAATACTGGCATAACACAACGGATGAGAGAATGCGTTCAATATTATACAGGTGGTCTACTATGGAGTGAGGACCGGAAACTGTCAACAGTTGAAGCACAAACACAGTTGTCATCTAGATGGTTCCAGTCTATTACTGTTTATACGAAAAATGAATGTTTAAAGAGTTCAGATTTTGCTGGTGGTACACAAAAACATCTAGAATTGTTTGTGACCTGCTTTTCGAGGATGTTACTTGCTAGGTAGCCTTCGAATTTGCGTGTGCGAACAGCTCTTCTTGGACGTTTGGTTGTCAAGCATTCATGATGAGGGATGACTGGGATCGACCCCTAAACCACCTTGAATAGGAATGTCAATCGGAGTTGTTTACGCCTTTCTTGTAATTATGTTAGGTCATGGTCGTGCAGCATCTGGGTAACACATCCTGGGGTTCTGCTCTTGTAGTCACCCGTGATGAACCTTGCTGCCTGTCTTTAATTTTTTTCTAACCCGTCGATGTCTGATTGGAGGTATTTGTCCCAGATTATGGCGCCATACTCAAGTATGGATCGTACAAGTGATAGATAGGCATTCTTCTTGCATGATGTGGGGCAGTTCCTTAGGTTTTCTCGAAGGAAGCCAAGTGTAGCATTAGCATTGCTTGTAATTTTGCCTATGTGGGTTGTCCATTTAAGATCTTCCGAGAATTGGACACTGAGTTATGGGTTATTAGTGACCTGCTGTAGGATCATCATCATCATCATCATCCTCATCATCATTTTACGAGGCATAAACCCGTGGCTTGTTATTGCCTCTGGAGTTGTGTTAGTATTGTATTACTAGTGCTTGTACTTTGTTTAGTAACAGTTGTTTGGTGGCATTATTCATTGACAGTAATCAGGACCCTGGTTGACTTTGGGAGGTGTTGCGGGGTAGATGGGTTATCCCCGCATCAGCTGCGGTGTGCCACATACGCTCATGGTTACACCCTTCTGCGCCTAGCATTTGGGTATATTTCTAGATTGTCTTATTATTATATATCTATTAGTTGGTTATGTCATGATCGTATATTATGTTATTTAGGTGCATATCTAATTTTGATTTAAACACGCTGAGCATTGGTGCCTCGACCACAAAAGAAGGGCGTGAGTTCCATGTGCTAATAATTTGGTTCGGGAAAAAATGCCTACGAATTTCTTTTCTGCTGCGCTTAGTGTTGAGCTTGAATGTGTGACCTCTAGTGCGTGCGTTAATTGATCAGTCAAAGAATGTGTTTTTGTCAATGTTTTAATCATCATAGATAAATTTGTATGTTTCGATTAAGTCTCCTCTAAGCCTTCTGTATTTTAGTGACATGAGGTTCAAAGCCTTTAACCTGTCTGTGTAGCAGTAGTTTCTCAAATGGGGAACAAGTTTAGTGGCTCTGCGCTGTACCCTTTCGATTATACAAGATTGTTTTTTGAAACGAGGAGGATGGTGTTGCCAAGGCTGTAGTAGTGCTCAGACTTGTTTTTCACACTTAGTATGTAACATTTCTTTGCATTGAATTGCATGCCCCAGTCAGATGCCCAACATTCTAATGCATCACGGTCTTGTTGCAGGATAAAATGGTCATGTGGTGATTTTATCTCACAATATATTATACAGTCATCAGCAAACAATCAGATCTGGGATTTGGCTCTGTTTGGCAGGTCGTTTATATGGCATAGAAATAGGAGAGGTCCCAAGACAGTGCCTTGAGTGACGCCGGATATGACAGGCGTTTCCTCTGATGATTCACCTTCGAGGACAACACACATCATGCGATTAGTGAGAAAGCATGATAGCCATTGATGAGTGGTGCCTCTGATGCCATACCGCTCAAGTTTGTATAGAAGTTTGTCATGGGGTACTGTGTCAAAGGCCTTCGAAAAGTCTAGGATGCCCATGTAAACTTATGTCCCTGTATCACAGGATTTGAGCATATCGTGAGATGTGATTAGCAGCTGGGTTTCACATGAGGAACCAGAATGAAGGCCATGGTTGAGGTTCGTCAGTATGCTGTTTCTCTCAAAGTGGTCATGGATGTGCTTACATATGATATCTTCTAGTAGCTTAGATGCCAGAGAGGGAAGGGAGATTGGTCGGTAGTTCTCTGCAAGATGCTTACCTCCTTTCTTGTAGACACTAGATATAGTTGCTGTAAGACAGTCCTCTGGTAGGGTGTCAGTGTCCAGGGATTTCTGGAATATCAGGCTTAGACCAGAACCGATGTTTTCAGCACATTCGTTTAGGACTTTATTTGGGATGTTGTCTAGTCCTGAGGCTTTGGATGCTTTGACGTCTTTTAGCAGCTTAATCACACCTTCCTGCTTAATGATAATATTTGTGATTGTTTGCTTGCATGTCATGTTGACAGGTGGCATGGCTTGGTTAGCAGCATCTTCAACATGTGGTGTAAACACACACTTAAATTGTTCTAGCAAGATTCGGGCATTTGATTTGCTGTCATTCATTAATGAACCCGTTTCTTTGAGCGGGAGACACCGATGTTGTCCTGACGTTTACTCTTCACGTATCTCCAAAATGACTTGGAGTTGTGTGATTTCAGTCATTCTAGAATGATGTTATTCATGTGGTCCCACTCTGCCTGCCTCATTTTTAGCTTACACATGCGTTGAAATTTACGGTAGGTATCCCAGCTGTCTGATTTCTTAGCTTGTGTGTAAAGTTTGCTTTTACGTGGTAACATGAGTTTTAGTGATCTATTGAACCATGGAAGGGAGGACGTGTTCTTATGCATTTTATATGGAATGGACCACTCTACTGATGACATGAGGCGGGAAAACATTCCATAGCTGGTGAACACTGTCGCCTTCATGGTATTGATTGGTAATAGCATTTGATAAATCATCCAATTCTCTCTTTAGTCGGGGCCAGTTGGCTTTTGATTACTGATAGCATTTCCGTTGTGCTTGATTACGTAATGTGGTTGTGTTGTTTAAATCAACTTAAATTGGAACTTGCAATTCGACAGGCCACAACTACTCCACAAGAGGTGCTTCTGAAACAGGAACAATCTACGATTACGATTTGGTTGTTGGCAAACCCGTTTGCTTGGCAAAAACTGTGTAGCGCGGATCAGCCGACGGGTACGGACCATCCCAGCTCAGCTGGGTACAGGACGACCGCTCCAGGTACATTCCAAGAACGTGCCCCCCCCCCCTGAATAGGATAGTACGTGTGTATAAAGCCATATGAGAGGTTTCTGTGAAATGTCTAAGTCCATGAGATCGCGTAGCGCACGTCAGAGCTTCCCTGACAACACGTGTCAGCATTGGGAGAGAATGCATACTAAAGTGTACCGGGTTGGTGCACGTAATTTCTTTAAATTCCACCATTATCATTGTTCTTGGTACCTATCAGGTATTCTAAAACTATTTACCTTTTTAAAATCGGACCAGAAATGGCCGAGTTATCCTAATTTAGCTCATTGAAATTATTTTCAAAATATTACAAGGACGTCATAAACATATGTATGTACTAAGTAAATGGGGGAAGGATGTCTATTACGTGATAGCGTCCTCACCATTCCTATCTGCACGCTGATTGGCTACAGATTGCCCGCTGATTGGCTGGCCATCCTGCCTATGACGTCACGAGTAGTATAAAAGGAGCGCAAAACCAAGAATCGAGACCACACTTCGACGAGAGACAGCAAGTGCCAGGTTGTGTGCCTAGAGCAGTGCAAGACGTGGGCAACTGCTTACTGACTGTGGTTCCCCTATAACCGCAGCAGTGCCTTTCGGATTTCAGTTCTTAGTCTCTGGCCCACAATCGAACATCTGCAACAATGTAACCTCTCCAGTATGTAGAACAAGTGGTGAATCTTGGTGTACAACTCATAAGATCTGCCGAACCACACTGAAAAGTGGCGATCAAACTTCTACGCAGCATGTCGTGTGTTAATTAACTTTTAGGCCACGGTCTAGTGGGACATTGCCTGGTATGCCGCAAGAGCTATGCGGTGCACCATGTTTTGTGTACACAGAAGTTGCACATGCATTTTATAATTAACTTTCAAATGTAGCCCTTCATGTTACGTGCAGCTTTCAACCTTCTGATACAGTACGGAACTTTTTATTAATCTTCTTAAATTATTTGTATAAGCTATCTAGTGGACATCCACACCTACAGTCGTTCTTCTTCACCGTCTTTGAGAGTGAGCTGCATCAACAGTTCGCCTGCAGAGATTTCCCAGCAACTCCAGAATCGTGCCATCTCACGTTCCTCATCTGTGACGCAGCATCTACAGTGATTTATGAATTTTTTCCGTACTGATGACTAATAGGTACTCATATAGCTATAGCTTTATATTATTGTATTCATTTGTTTCTTTACAGGTACTGATGACTAATAGGTACTGACTGGTCGTCTAAGACCGCATTTTATAATTTATATCTTTAATGTATATATTATCCTTATTTTGTGCTTATGACTAACGAGCATCGCAAGGTCCTATGACCTGATTTATTGTCAATACTGTGATAGTTGGTTATATATACGGCAGCAGCCATCCTAGTTACTTGTTTTGTTTATTTTATATAAAATACTAGGACCACAGTATGCTAGGTTATACTATACAGCAACAATAAATCTGCATCACTTTCCCCCCAGCATCAATTTTACACCGAGGTCACTGCTCATGTTCTCATTGTGCGAACCTGACATGTGATCGACGAAACCTGGCTATTCTTGCTCGATAGGAAAGGGTTAAAAGTAATTAGGGACAACCGCTCCTTAGGAACTATTTGTGTAAGCTTCTTTTCCGGATGTAGTGGATATGTAACACCGCACACCGGCTAGATTGTTTAAAATTGGCCAGTTACCTTAGGGCCTCTTATTATATTGAGCGATTGTCTCTTTCTATGCTCCTCCAGCCGCAAGGCTTATTAATTGTCTGGAACTCCCATCGCCACGCTGGCATGATCCAACTTGGGAAACTATTGGAGTTTCCAAGCGGTGAAGACCAGTGTCGATTTTGCATACACCTCCTCTGTATCTTCGGATACTAGTTAGCATATATTTATTTTAACCAGCCAGCAGTGCATCTCTGGCCATCCTGAAACTTAACCCTAATGACAGGAAAACGTTAGTCCCCAGAGCTGGATCTCATATGGTCCGCCTCCGACACACCGGGTGATGGATAGGACACAGATCTCCATCTAACTCCGTACAGTGACTGCGTGCGGTCTTGGATCCCAACACACCCTCACAGGAATGTCATTAGAGATGGATATCTGCCTCTCACTCCCTGCCATAAACTTTTATGCGCTTTTCAAATTGCTTGTGTAATATTGACTTGTCCTAGTGATGTTGTATGTGGTTGCAGTGTGATATGTAACTAGATCATTATGTGATTCTTAAGCTGTCACTCCGTAACATGTCCGCTCGCTGCCTTTCTGAGGGAGATGCTCCGAAGGGTGACCTTAGGGAAACCGAGCATCTTCGCCAGTCAGGCTCATGTATCAAAGATAGGTAGAAATTCCTGTCACTGCCACTTGCAGCCAAAGCTTGGATATAAATCTAAGAACTAACTGGTAGGTTAGGATTTAGCAGGATCACATAAATAAAAGCAGCAACTACTAATACAGTATCTTGGACTTACATAAGATGACAGTGTAGAATTCTACGGAAATCATCACCCCATTCTCCCCCCCCCCCCGTGATCGTTCAAATGTTTTATGCAGCAATAGGATTTTCTGTAAAAGAAGACTATGTCAGGTGCAACGTATGACGCATGTTTCCAGAAGAAGAGAGCTCTACAAAAAGATCATGGATGCAGATGCAAATGACAAGAAGCTATTTTACACACTCATTGCTAAACAACGCAGATCAGGTGCTACTATAACTAAAGAACTTGTGGTTTCTGGATGCAGTTTAACCGAACCAGACCAGATACGTGACGGTTGGCCATCCTACATTCAGAATTTAGCAATGCCTAAAGACTGTCCCGACTTTGATGGGGCCTACAGGCAAATAACCATAGAGGGCAATGCTGTTATCAGGATGAAGTTTGCAGGGAGTAAGTCTACTGACATCACTTTGAAGGAGGTGAGAGACGCAATCAGCTCCCTAAACAACGGGAAGGCTACTGACTCCATGGACTCACCAGGAGAAGACTTGCAAAATGCTGGTGAAACGGTAATTTCATATATCACCTCACTAATGAACTATGTATTCAGTTAAGTGTTCATTCCAGACATCATCAAAGAAGGGCAAATTAGTCCTGTACTGAAGAAGGGGAAACCTCCCACTCTACCAGGCAACTACCGTGGAATTACCAGTTTAACAGTTCTGGAAAAGTTGATTGAAAAGACCTGGCTGGTCAGGGCAAAGACTACTCTGAATACACACCAGTCTGAATTACAAAGGGGATTTAGAGAAGGTAGTTCTTGTACAAATGCGACACTAATGGTAACAGAAGCAATTCTGGAGGCGAATGAGAAGAAAAAACGTGTACATGGTTTCTTTAGATGCAGAGAAAGGTTTTGGTATTGTGTGGGTCCAGGATCTGTTGAGTAGGATGCATCAGGCAGACCCCCTAGGCAATCTGTGGAAACTCCTGGAAGAAATGTATGACACACCCAAGTCAAGAGTAAAGTGGGACAGAAACCTTTCCAGTCAGGTGGAGCTTCTCCAAGGTGTGAGACAGGGAGGTATTATCTCTCCTCACTGTTACCTCCAATTCATAAACCCATGGCTGTGGGAGGTAGATGATATAAAGTGCGGCACGAAGATCGGCTATGTCGACATCTCGGCCACAACTTGCACTGATGACGTTATTTGCATAGCAGATTTACATAATACAAATAAATGCACTAGTATAATATTCAACAAGAAAGGAGACAATATTCCGACCTTCTGGTCTGGGCAAAAGGAAGTTCCACCAAACAATATGCTGGTCCATCTGGGAGTAACCAGGACGGCAGATTGGAAGGTTGTTATTGAGCCTCTGATAACCAACTCATGTCGAACAATGTATGCCCTCCTTGGCGCCGGTCTGCATGGGAAACATGGTCTTAACACTGCACTGATTCACAAGATATGGCAGCTGTACAGATTGACATATGGATTAGAGGCATGCTATCTAAGTCACACAGATATTCTGCAACTTGAAAAGATACAGCGCCAGAAGCTAAAGCAAAACCAGTACTTACCCGACAGGTGTGCAGATGTCGCAGTATACTCACGTTTAGGTGCTGAACCTGTGGAAGTGGTGATCAATAAGAAGGTCCTTCCTCTGTATGGCAACATATGCAGGGGCCCCAAGTCGAAAGAGCATCAACTGGCTAGATACCAAATTGCGGTAAAGAAAATTGGAGCAATCAGCTGGTGAAAATGGTCTTGTTCAAGTACAATCTCCCTTCTGCTTGGGTATTACTGGAGAACCCATTGTCCAAGGCAACTTGGAAGAACATGGTGAAGAAGGGCCTGAGTCAGCACTGGACTGTAAAGTGGTGGTCAGAAATTAAGGAAATGGTTTCTCTAAAATTCCTGTACTTTAATGCTATACATATGGGGAAGGCGCATCATGTTTGGTCCTCAGTGTGCGATGACCCGAGAGAAGTGGAGAAGGCTGCAGTCAAGGTAAAAGTTCTGACAGGCACCTGCATACTGCAAGGCAACCGGGTGAAGTTCAATCAATATCGGATTGACCCTACCTGTCCTCTATGTGGTGAAGAAGCTAAAGATCGCTCCCACCTGATCGCCAGATGTCGGCTGTACTCTGAATTATGGCAGAGGTATATATCAATATTATCCAGTATTCTTCAGACAGTCTTATCAAGCAGAGAACCTGATCAAGGAGCTCAACACTTTTGACAGATAACTTTAGACAGCTCCCCGAGTCTTGCCGGACCAGTTTGATGCTGTGATACACTTAACAGGCATTACAGATCACCTAATACAGAAGATAGAGCAGCAGTGCAGTCGTGATTTCCTTCATAAGATCCACGCCAAGCGATGCCATTTCTTGGATCTGAGACCATAAGACCACCCGATCGGTTGCTACTCACTTTTCTTGTGGTTGTAACTCAATATCTGCAAATCAGAACTAGCTAATTGTCACTATGTGGTATATCTGGTTACCACTAATCATCTTGTTGCGGCCAAGGAACTTTATAATTTGTTTGATTAATGATTATATGATCCCCATGGAACTGTTTATTCTAACATGTGTGTGACTGTAACTGCTAGAATGGATTGTCCAGCTCCGTTAAAAATATATATGTAGTTGCTGTAATCGTAATATTCTCGCATACCAAGTATATATTCACTACGGAATCTGAGAGGATAAAAATGCATAACGTGTTGACAAATTTTTCTACGTACCTAATTACCATGGAAACCTGGGTGCGCCTAATGAAAAGGCAAGATCTCCTGAGCAGAACAGAACAGAGCCGGGTTCAATCCCGCATTCAAGCATGTGATCAAGGTGTAAAAACCTGTGCCATTCCATAAGTCATTCACATGACACGTCCTTCGGAGGGGACGTAAAGTAGTCGGTCCCATTTCATGTGGTGACTGTGCCATGGGGGACGTAAAAGAACTCACTCTGAGTGTGAGGCCCTGTATCGGGAGCTCAGTTGTGAATACGCTCCGATAGTGTAAATAGATGTCGGTTCTGCCATCAGTGTCTCATGACGCAATAACTGATGCTTACAGTAGTAGAAGTACAGATGGCGACACCATAGCTGACGCTTACAGTAGTAGAAGTAAATGTGGCGTGGCAGAGCCAGATTGGATGTCACTGATAGCATAGCTGGCAGTCTGCTCAAATCACTCCAACATTGGAGGTGCACCTAAAGGACTGATCTGAGTGGCGGGAAATACAATACAATATAATACTCAAATGGATCCTCTTCTGTAAGAGATCTGCAAGCCAGTACTAAATTATGTAAGAGAATGTACCGTTAAAAGGCAGGACTTCGTATCCCCACACGCAAAAATGAGTGGCGAGCAGTAACGCTCCACATACACTGATAAGTTGGTTTATCTGGGATGGCTTCTAGTGAGACTTATTCTCGACTACGACTACTGCAACTCGGCATGGTCAACAAGATTGAAAAGGCAATCACAGCTATTAGCAAGAGTCCAACGCTGAGCAACAAAACTCGTCCCGCAAATCAGATGTAGTATAGATTGTGGTTGCTTAATGGTTAACTAGTCCATGATTTGTTTTGAAGAAGAAGCAAGATAATGATCATGTACAGGTTGTTGAATATACCAGAATTCAGACCAGTACGAGTATAGTCTGTTTTTGAAGACATTTAGACTTATGGCAGTGATGATGTCTTCTGGTAAGCTATTCCAGCTATTTGTCATACGGTTTGAATACAAATTTTGCCTACCCAATTGTCCTGAGTGCAAGCAAACGTTGGCCCAGTGCTTACCACTATGTTTGCCCAATGTAATTTTGCTCATCGGCCCAACGTTGGCAATACGTTATTGGGCCAACGTTGAGCCAACAGACATAAATCTATGAAAATGTTTCAAATAGCACAGCAGAGAGCATAATTTAACAATTTAAGAATTAAAATTTGAATATTATGTTGATTTTGTTTGATTTAATGTGAAATTTCCAATGCTGGCCCAACGTTGGCAAACAAGTGATACAGCCAACGTTGGCCCAAGCTTGTAATGCCAACTGCGATCTGCCAACCTGTTGCCAACGTTGGCCCAACGTCTACATGTTATCAGGGTTGTTCTTAATCAATTTCAAGCTATGACCCGAGTGTTGCTTTGTTTATCTAGCTTTAGGAATGGCTTTGGACGTAATAAAGGCCATGAAGGTATTTAAGATTTGTGTATCACGTCCCCACGTAATCGACGGTTGTAAAGAATTGGTAGTCTTAGGACTTTAACCGTTCTGCACAAGTATACTTTCTTATAGAGGGTATCAGTTTGGTGGCTCTTCGCTGCACGTTTTCAAGAATAACACAATCCTTTTTAAAAATAGATTCCCATGGACCATTCCCGTATATATGCTTAATATTAGTGGAACCAAGGTGCACTGCGTAGAATTTGTCGGCATTGAATTTAATTTGGCAGGTATTTGCCAGGTGCTGGACCAGTTTGTGACATTATTTTAATCGTCTTGTGGATTGAATGCATCACTTGGCGACTTAATTTCTTTGTACATCTTTATATCATCAGCAAACATGAATATCGGAATGATTTATTTCTTCGGGTAGGTCGTTTATAAAACAGATGAAAAGAGGTGGCCCTAATACACTACCTTGGGGTACACCACTGACAACTGGACTGGGAACTGAGTTGCAGCCATTCACCACAACCTGCTGGTCTCTGCTTGTCAAAAAAAACTGATATCCATTTTAATACGTTCATTTGGATACCAAATTTTTCTAGTTTAATAAATAGTCGCTTGTGTGGTACAGTGTCGAATGCTTCAGTGAACTCTAGATATAAGGCATCGATAGAGCTAAATTGTAAATATGGCTGACAGCAGAAAATAAGACGTTTCTGGTTCCATGTACGTAGCCCATAGCCACAAAGAGTAATTATGCGAGCATGTACGAAGGTGGAATCAGATAATGGTTCATAAAAAGCTGCTTAAAATTACAGGTTTAAGACCTGATGACAATTTAGTACAAGAAGGCGGAAATGTAAAAAACCCGAATGTTACCCGCTATTACAGCACTGAAACCCGCCTCCCTGGGCCATGACGTTGAGCGTTCCCTTTCTTCGACTGGGCAGTATGCAAATTCCGGCTAATAGTTATAAATCAAATCAGTGACCAGAAAATAGATATTGTGCGCAGATTTGGCACTCGGTTCCAGCCAGCAAAAGCCCTTTCATATTAAGTGGCAATACAGCAACTTACTGTTGTACAAAATACAGCCACGTGTACAAGTTAATGAGTTGGCCATACAGAGCCCACTAATATTTTACGTAAATAAAACTTAGAAAGTAACACATTGCCATACTGCACAACAGCCGGCGACAGAGAACGCTAATATTTGTGAAACTTCAACGTCAGACAATCTGCAATTGCCAAAGTAGAGCTTATTTTCGGATTTGAAATCCGCTAACGTAAAGCTCACGATCGTTACTCCAAAATTGACATGTAACCTTCTCCTTCGATCAATACTCACCATTCTGTTACTTCTGATATACAGCTGACCCTGACAGCTGGCTCTAGGACTATAGACTTAGATAGCTTTACCGACTCCTTGGAACCGGGTACTCGGCTCCCAACTGCCGAGTACCCGTCTACCATAGAGCTCATTCTTGTTTGCATAGCGACAAGAGAATACATGCTTTTTGCAGTTGGAAAGTCTTAAGATTGTTTAAGCCTAAGTCTTTTTACTGTGATTAATTGTGATAGCTTGTGCGTTCTCAAAAGGATATTTTGGATTAATATGGACGCTTCCAACGATAATCAGGTCGTATATTTCCATGTTATTCCATAGGACTTAGGTCTCTAAAATTTCGTCTGTGTCGCATGTTCCAATTTCTAACACCAAAGAATGTGTGTTAACAACGAAATATGCCAGATGATCGCCTTCCTTTAAATCCCCAACAGGCGATCGGCAGATATGAAATTAGGTGTTGGCTTATCGGTGTTTTAACACGATTATCGGCTGACGTCGTTCTCCGTAAGATCCGAGCGGGTGTCGTCACACCCGTGTGTCTCGGATGTTTATGTGAAGAAAATGTTTCATTAATTCGCGCATCCGATTCTGGGTGCTGCATACTTTAATTGGTACCAGAAAAACTTTGGAATTTTCAAGTTTTGCGTGTTATCACGATCTGTTTGCAATGATCAGTGGTTTCAAAATTCTTGATTTAGATGTGTGGTCTGCGGTTTTACCGTGTGCTACAGCAGTTTGTTTACATTTTGTTGTTTCTTCACATATCGTTTTGGCCTTCGTTAGGAGTATAATTTATATTTATTAGTAAATATACCCCGAATGCTATGCGATATGATTCCTGGTTCCGTTATACATCCTTGAGGATCAGTGTATGGGTGTATTATTGCCCGCTTCGTTCTTGTCATCATAGTCAATGCGATTTTTGCTGTAACATTGCGGGGTGGGGTGCGGGAGGGTGACAGTTAATTTATGGTCAATATATTTGAAAATTAATTGTCTGCCTTCCATTTTTGTTTCGTTCCGCTGGCTTATTGTAGGTTTCGTTTTTTCTAGGCCAAGCCAGCCCCGCCATCATGTGTTGAGTGCCACATATCATACGGGTTCTATGCAAGGACCATGTCTGTTCCACTGTACTAAGTGTAGTCTTAACAGTAGGTGTAACGTT
The DNA here is from genome assembly GCA_034401795.1 of Chaetoderma sp. LZ-2023a. Taxonomy (NCBI): domain Eukaryota; kingdom Metazoa; phylum Mollusca; class Caudofoveata; order Chaetodermatida; family Chaetodermatidae; genus Chaetoderma; species Chaetoderma sp. LZ-2023a. The sequence continues at coordinate 78,566,098 of CM067369.1, read as the reverse complement.
TGCGCTGTGTGGTCGGTCGATATGATGCTTAAGTTCCTTGCCAGAAGGACTTGGCAGGGTCTGATGCGGGGTCAGGCGGTCCGAAAGTAAATCGTGGAGCATCCGTTTCGGCCTGTGGGGGCATTCCACGTCTGCAACCGGAGGTGGCGGAGATGGCACTGCCGGCGTGGTTTGGTCCGGCTAGGCAAGGTGTCTTGCATAGCGTTCTGCCCACGCTGGTGTCGTCCCTGCTGCCATGTTTGAATCGGACCCTGTCCTTGGACAGGGTTCTGGACTGGCCACCGAGGGAGCCGTTTCGTACGGGCCCCTGGCAGTCCCATCGGGCTCTGGCCTGATGGGTTCTGTCTCTCTGCGGCCACCTCCGGGTGGTCCAGTAGCGGTGGCCAGTCCGTCAGGCATGGGAGCCGTCCGCCAGGATGGCTCCACGGTTTCCCTTGTCTAGTGACGACTCTTAGGGGTCTGAAGATGAGGAGGCCGAGGAGGAGAGGGTGCTGCGGCCTGTGATGCCGTGGGTGGAGAGCATGGAGGTCGATTCCGTCCTGACGGAACCGTCCTCCATCTGTCTGGCCTGGTGCAAGCCAGGGCAGCGGCTCCGCCCGTGGTTGAGGCCACTCTGGTACCAGGCACCGGTCCCGTGATGGTTGATTTGCCGCCAACCAACACGGTGACGGGTGTGGCCAGCCAGGCATGGTACTCACCTATCTCGCCTGGTCCGGTGGTCAGACATGGGGTGCCGTTGGCGCCCGTGTTTGGCCACGGTTCCTCAACCACCACGGGTCCGCACGGTTTTTCCGTGCAGGCCTACTCCATGGACTGGTGTGTTCCATGGGGTGGCGGCGGAACCGTACGGTACCGGAGTTGCTGGCATATCAGCAATGGCTCCTAGCTGGGAGGCCGTTGCTGGTAGGGCCATGAACATGTCAACGGGTGACGTGTTCACGGGAGTGTCCTCCTCGGAGACGGATTGGTCTGAGGCTCTGGCTTGGCTAGCCAGGGTGGACCCGTCTGTGGTTTCGACCACGGCCGAGGAGGATGTACCCCATCCATCGGTGCATCAATTAGGATGGGGATCTTGCCCGCAGCCCTGATCCAGTCTGTTGGACTGGATCCATGGTTTATGGTGTTGCTTGATGCTGTTTATAGCAAACAACGCATGAACAAGGGCCAGCTTCTTGCTGCCTCCATGGAGGTGCGGGCGAGGTGTCGTATTCCACGGGGGGAATACGACAGGTATGGTGTTGTCCCGTCGGTCACCGAGGATGACCGCTGGGTACTGGGTGTCCAGAGTGCTGGAGCAGGTGGCCCCGCCCCGGCACTGGTGGACAAAGCTCAGGTACACCATAATGAAGTCCTGTCCCTGTGTGATGGGGGTGTGAGGACAGCGCTGAGTGCTGTCAACCAATATTATCGTCTTCTTCAGTCGGTGTGGGCTGAAGTGGGGGCAGGCCACCCTGTGCCACCTGTGGCGCTTTCGTGCGTTAATGACGGACTGATGCTGTCTATGGACGCATTGGCAAGGGTGCAGGCGCGTGTGACTATGTCCAGGAGGCAGATGGTCCTTGACCATATGCGTCCAGCTACTGCCGTCAGGGAGCGTCTTCTTGGGACGCCCCTGACAGGCCTTAGCATCTTTGGTGGCCAGGCGCTGGCCATCTTGGAGGACACGGCCAGCATTGTGCAGAATCGGTTGGTGGTTTATCTGACTGTAGTCAGGCCACTGACCGGGCAACCTTCAAGAAACAGAGAAAAAGCAAGGTGAAAGCCTAAAGCATAGTGCTGCTTCTGTTTTCTGCTGGGTTTTCTCAGCCGCCTCGGCGAAGAAAGCCAAGAAGGTTGTGGGGGCCTCTACCCTCCCCAATCTTGTCCTGATCACCCGAGAGGCGGGAAGGGGAAGGGGGGGGAGGTAAGTCCTCAAAGGGCGGACAGAAGGGAGCGGATCGTACCCGAGGGTACGAGGGCTCCTTTCGCATCTGCCTGGACCGCACCTGTGCGACAGGAACAGCGGTGCCAGTTAGACCGGCCAAGCCAAGACCAATATGGTTCTCTCTCTCTCTCGTCAAGAGAGGGGGGGGGGGGAGCGGATACGCGAGCCAGACACCCCCATTAGGCGTTGAGGCGTCTATAATGGGTGGAAGGCTCATGCGTTTTCGTCGAGGTTTGGAGAGGTGTGACGTCAGACAGTCTGGTCCTGGGATGGTTATCCCAGGAGTGCATACCAGAGTGGTGGGACGTTCCACCACATAATCTGTCTTTGGCACATGTTTGGTCACCCGTTCAACGGGACCAGACAAGTTAGAAGCTATTAAAAACGAAGTGTCAGGTTTGCTTCTGAAGGGAGCAAAACCGGAACACTCCAGGCTTCTATTCAAGCATGATCCTTGTCCCCAAGAGCACAGGGGGATGGAGACCCGTACTCAGTCTCAGGCCATTGAATTGGTTTATCCATACGCCTCGGTTTTCAGATGGAAACTCCGAGGTCGGTAATGGCAGGATTGAGGAAGGGGGTGTGGTGTGTATCGATCGATCTGAGAGATGCATGTTCCCACATTCCTATGAACGGGAGTTGTCACAGGTTTCTGAGAGTTGCGTTTCAGAATCTAGTATGGGAGTTTAAATCCTCCCATTCGGCCTGTCGACAGCTCCAAGGGGTTTTCACCAGAGTGGTCCTTGTGGTGACAGCATTTCTCAGAAAAGAGAACGTGGTGCTTCACACCTACATAGACGATTGGCTGATCATCAGCCGGGTTAGAGGTGGATACTGCTCTGGCTCTGAAGTTGCTTTCAGATCTAGGCTAGATAGTCAACAAGGAGAAATCTGAGTTGACACACCACTCAACATTTTGTTTATTTAAGGATGCGATTCGATCTCGAGGAGGGTGGGGTTTTTTTACCCGTCAAAGCCCAGAGTGGTGTCTCTGTTAGCCATCCTCAGGAGTTTCATGCGAAGACCTATCCAGTTGTATCTGATGTCTCTGTGGAAACAGAGAATAGAACCCCTGTCAAAACTGGTGCCAGTTTTGGCGCCAATAATGTCGCATCTTGTATGGTGGGAAAAGGTTTCAGAATCTCCTAGTAGGAGTTTTTCGCTGAACCTACCCCAACCCCAGCTGTCCGTGTACATGGATGCATCGCTGGAGGGATGGGGCCCTACCTGGGAGAACGCCAGGTCTCGGGCACATGGACTCTTCAAGAGAGCCAGCTGCATATCAATCTGTTGGATATGATGGCAGTGGAACTGGCATTGGAAAAGGTTTCTTCCAAAAGTCAGGGGCAAGGCGATATTGATACGGTCGGACAACTCGACAGTAGTATCATACAGAAATCGCCAAGGCGAGACCAAGTCACCCACACTATGTATCTAAGTGTGGCACTTGATTCAATGGTGCAGGAATTACTCGGTTGTTTTTAAAGCAGCTCATATTCCTTGGCGATTGAACATTCTGGCGGATGCTTTGTCTCGCAGACAGAGAATTCTGCCAACAGAATGGTCTCTCAACCTTCTAGTTCTTCACAGGATCTTCGAGCATTGGGGCAAACCCAACGTGGACTTATTCGCCACAGGGGAAAATGCTCAAATCATGACTTATGTCTCGCCGATACAGATCCTAAGGCCGTCGATACAGATGCTCTGGCGTTAAGCTGGAGAGGGATGCACGCTTACGCGTACCCACCCACCATTCTTCTACGAAGATATTGGTGAAGATCAGGCAGGAAGCGTGCCTGGTCCTGCTATAGCGCCATTTGGCCCAGCAGGGCGGGGTTCACGGATCTTCGAGGTCTGCAGGTGGAAAATCCAGTGCAGTTACCCGAGATTCTGAACATAATCTCCCAGGCCAAGGGACGCTTCCTACACGAGCGTCCCGAAATGTTATTGACTGCGCGGTTGTTGTCAAACAACATTCCACGTCGGAATGCTTTTCTCGACATGCTGCAGATTTCATCGCAGCTGCGAGAGGGAGGTCAACCTTCAAGTCATATAACAACAAGGTTAACGGATTTGCAGACTGGTGTGAGGAAAAGGGTATTGTTACCTTTCATTCCACTATTCAGCAAATAGCAGACTTTCTCTGTGAGCTGTTCTTTTCAGGCCTAGCTCCCGTCACAACTGCTGGATACAAGTCAGCTTTGGCATCAGTTATCCCTTGTCTAGCCAACAGGGATAGTCCAGAGGTGGCCCAGTTGAGTGTGATGGTGAAGGGAATGAGCAATCTTGAAACGAGACAACCGGTAGTCATTCCAGCCTGGAGTCTATCTTTAGTGCTTAATGTACTGGCCAAGCACCCTTTCGAACCATTGCGTTCGGCTAATCTAAAGCATTTGACTCTAAAGGCGGTCTTTCTATTGGCAGCTTCCTCAGCTAGAAGGCGCAGTGTGATCCATGCACTTTCAGCAGAGAGGGACCGATTTATTGTCTCCAGAGAGGGTCTGCGTCTACTGCCAAGAGCAGAGTTTATGTCAAAGAATCAATCTTTGAGATATCCCGGCAAACCGATCGTTATACCGAAACTAAGTAGGTTTGATCGTGATGCCCAGTCCGTGCTTTGACTAAGTACAAAATGGACAGACTTGTTACGGTCGAATGATAGACATCTGTGGATCTGCCATAAGGAGCCATATGGCGCCGCATCCGTGGATTCTATCTCTCGTTGGGTAGTCGAATGCAATCAGATTACCCGTGAGATTACGACTGGGCACCAGGTGCAATGCGCAAGGGCACGATGTTAGAGGAATAGCCGCCTCTTCCGCCCTTTTACAATGGTGTTCCGTTTAAGGACATCATGGCTGTTGCACAATGGCACTGTGAGTCCTCTTTCACGGATTAATATATGAGGGATGTGTCAGACCTCGCCATTCCACTCGCTTTAGCTGTTTTGAGATGATAGCTATATGACCAGACTGCTCTTCTTCCTTTTTTGGCATTTGTAAGAAAGAATTAAGAAGCAGACATGGTCGAGCGAGAGGATATCAACCAGATTGTGTCACTGATGGCCGGACAAGTGAATGGTTGGAGGCTCCAGGTCTGAAATCCAAATATCATGAGGTAATTCAGGATTGAGAGTGTTTTGTATTATGTCTATATATCATGATCATTCATCTTATATATTCATGCTCATTCCCAGGCTAATATATGCAAGGAGCAGTTAACACTCTTGGCATATTTGTGTTTTCAGGCGAGATGCATGTTCGTGAGTTCTCTCCCTTTTCTTAGGAGAAAAAGGGGGGGGGCAGTGATGTGAATGTGATTCGGTTCCGTTAACTTGACGGTCCTTTTTAGGTCTCCGTTGGTCTAGTTTTTAAGTCTAACTCTTTCTCCAAGGGGCAAAAGTAGCATTTATGGCTTGCCCCTTCCCACCAGGTTACTGACCAAATCTGGTGTATATCAGAAGTAACAGAATGGTGATCGAAGGAGAATGAAGGAAATTGAAATTTCCCTTTCTCTGAGATCTAACAATACTCACCATTCTGTTACGGACCCAGCGTCCCATGCCCACGGAGGCAAGCCATGGATTTCTCTTGTTTGGTGGCTATGCAAACAATATGAGCTCTATGGTAGACGGGTACTCGGCAGTTGGGAGCCGAGTACCCGGTTCCAAGGAGTCGGTAAAGCTTTCTAAGTCTATAGTCCTAGAACCAGCTGTCAGGGTCAGCTGTATATCAGAAGTAACAGAATGGTGAGTATTGTTAGATCTCGGAGAAAGGGAAATTTAAATTTCCTTCAATTCCACTCTGAATTCTGTTTTAGACACACGCACGCACGCATGCACGCACACCAGAAAGCACCGGTCAGAGAATCCGAGAGAAATTAATTAAATAACTACCGGAAACTGTTGCACTGGCCATCTGCAACAACTTCTATCATCACTAGTCATAGAAAATCTAACTAATTCTAACACACCAACCTTCTAGTGAGAATCTAAAAAACAGGCTATCAGAATTGAGTGGTTAACGTCTCGGGCTAGCTATTACTTGATATCCAAATCTGGAACCTAACAAAAGTCACACCGTCTAAAATTCCCGGTCGTCTCCTATGAACAGTCTTTGAAAACGATTCACCAAGTGAACACATTCCATTATAAAATATATCCAGGTAAATGCATGCATCTGATAAGCACTCGAACAAACACTATCTATAGTAAGTCCGTCCAACAGCAAATAATGTAATTTTACAAAAATTACCGGCAAACAAACTGAAGAGGGATATCCCTCCTATGTAAGGACGACGGCAATCGAATAATGAAAATTGGTTGACACTCACAGTTCGAATGAAATGTAAGTTGACACAACCTCAAAATTCGATCCGGCTGCTATTGGATTACAATAAAAAAACTAGAGAATATTTACTGAAGTAACTGTAAATCTGCGATGTCTGCCCATGAAGAAATAGTATAGGGTCTCTTCTAAGGCCATTGAACACGTCTGATGATGATCTAATACAAACTCTATGTGTAGTCACAGCTTAAAGATCAATGATGGAAATGGCTTTAAACTAAAACGTCACTTTGACACTAAGGATAAAATAAAGTGTCTTCTAACATGATCTTTGAAGTTGTATGATGAAAGGCAGGTGACTTATGCCAAACATGAAGACTGGAAAACTTTAACCGTGAATGACCTTGACCCAAAGGGAGATATTAAAATTTTCATTGGAAATTGTTTAGATCTCAAAATGTTCTAGAATCTGGCCCGGTTTGAAGAGTATCGGAAAAAAACCTATAGGAGATAACACTGTTCCAATATTGCTCCCTTAGGTTTACTATGGGGATATGTGGTCCCCAAAAGCTGATTTTCTCGAAAGCTGTTGGTCGGATCAACTTTAAATTTGATACTAAATCAAGTCAATATGAGAGCTAGAAGTTCACCAAATTTCAAGTCGATCGGAGCAAAATTTTGGCGTGCATTTTGGGGGAAATAATTTGGAACAAAAACAATTTTTTGACCAAATTCATCTTCACTTTAATAAATAATTTCAAAAATGTAATGTATGCCAGATTTGCATTATCATTGTTCATAATTTCATCCCATCTAGTGTGTCCCAATGCATCAATACGTTTATGAATGGTTTTATCAGTTACCACACTTTTATAAAATTCACTGCTATCTTGTTTTTGTTGATACCATTAATATAGTTACATATTTGATTGGTATGTGTAGACAAACTTCGTTGTCATATACCCGCTCATCATCTTATGCGTATCTATCATATCCTCATGCAGTCTTCGATATGTGAGAGTTGGCATATTCAGCTTCTTCTACCGGTCTGCATAACTTAAGTCCTTCAGTTCTGATACAAGCTTTGTGGCTCTTCTTTGCACATTTTCGATGCATACTAAATCTTTTTTCCTCATGGGATGCCATACGCATTAGCGTACTTTAGATGTGGTCTGATCAGTGCTTTGTATAACTATTTAAAATTGTGCATCTCTAGATGTATGACAGTTCGCCAGATCATCGCCATCAGATGTGTTGCATTATTTACGTTCTCATTTATATGTGCCAACCTGTGTTGTGGATCTGAATTTCTGTCGCTTCTCATAACGTATTGCCGCGCCATATCAGCCTTTCTTCCAACAGTCATGACCTTCCACTTGCCAGTGTGGAACCTCAGTAACCATTTATCTGACCAGTCTTGGAGCCTGAACAGGTTTGTTTGGAGGTCCCGCTGATCCCTGTCATTGTTCATCTGACGAGAAATCTGTGTGTCATCCGCATGTACTCTGGCATTATATCAATCACTAAACGGCAAGGCAGTACCTCCAAGGCATTTAGTGAAGAACTTGGGATTAGACAAGGTGCCTACACTTCACATGATCTCTTCAAACAACGAAGGCAGTAACTCCTTTCTAAACACACGTGAAGCTCAACCAGGAGGGCTTCGAATAGGATCAATCTGCACTGGAGCAATTTTGTGCGCAGATGAGCTGACAATCAAATAATCTAGTACTTTGCAAATGCAACTGATGATTAACCTAGATGAGCAAGATGCTGCAGATGAGTGATACATCTTCAGTTCAGCAAAACCCAAAGTGGTAATACCTAAACCTGCACCTGGTAGCCTCCACCCTGATGTTTCGTTGCAATTAAATGACTCCGAGTTGGAACTATTATCAGAGGAGACATATCTTGGTATCCACCATTCCAGTAATGCTCAGAACAAGACAACAATCACTGCCCATATTGATTCTGCATGTCACGCAGCATACTCTCAAACGGGAGCTGGCGCTCATGCCAAAATGGCATTAATCCAAAAACCTCAACACATATCTGGGAAATCTAAGTGACACCGGTCCTTCTACATGGTCGAGTAGTTCACCCACTGGATGGCGTCTACAGATGTTGGAAAAAGCTACAACATCTACCTGTGTCCCCTACCAACATGGCAACATATCTGCTTCTGGGTGTCATTCCGATTGAAGGACAACTCCGCGAGAGGATGTTGGCATTATTTATAAACATGTTATGCTGGGTCAACTATGTTGAGGTAAACGTCATCAGATGCCAACTTGTAGCAATGGACTATAGTTCCCATAGCCGGGTCATTGTAATAAGACTTCTGATTCAGTATCAACTTCCTACTGATTTTGAGCTTGTAAAGTGTCAAGCTTCCAAACATATCTGGAAGTTGCAGCTGCGTCAAAAGATTGACAGCTACTGGAGAAATCTTCTGATTGAAGAAGCATCACCCAATATCACATTGACCTATCTTAACCTGCAATTTTCTACCATGGGAAGATGCCATCCAGCATGGGAAACACATAATACAGATCCTTTAACTACCATTAAGGCCACTGGGAAGATGAAGCTCCTGACTCAAAGATATAATCTATATGGTGGTCGTACGCGAAATCGTGCCATAAACACAAACTGCCCTTTGTGTGAAACTACAGAACACTTCCATATAGTATACTTTGTCCCAGCCTTGACTCGTCGCGAATGCCATTCATATAGACGATTGATAACATGCTTGTAGCAGGGCACTTTCACGTCGAAAGATCATTTAGATGAGGAGTCTACCAAACGTACTCCTGACTCAACGCATGCTTTTCCTATAGGAAACCCCATTATTATCCTGCTTTGAGGAATTTACAAGTAACTTCTGCTGCAAGCTACACCACAGACGATCCTATATCCTGAGGGACAGGTTCCAGTATATACTAGCCCAACCGAGAAGACATGGTATCACACCAAAACGGCAAGAATCTTTACCGCTAAACTCGGCATATGTTAAGACAGCAATACTCACTGGTGGTTCGCCTAGACCAGAGAGAGAGAGAGAGAGAGAGAGAGAGAGAGAGAGGGGGGGGGGTAGACATAACAAGTAAGTTCATCTCTGCCACAAGATTCGAATCGTAATATTACCGGTTCGATCCAGCACTCAGGTATGTGGATAGGTGTAACAACTTGCGCAGTCCCCGTCCTTCGGTTGGGATGTAAAGCTGTCACATCCTGTCTCGAGTGGTGTCTGTCAGGCCCTATATTGGTATCTAATTTGTGAATAAGCTTTGATAGTGTAAATAGTTATCTACGTCACAGTTGTCAGCTCTGCAATCAGTGGCTCCCTACATTACTATACGCATAACTAGGAAACAAATGCTTGTAAACGCGTTGCCACCGTAAACAGTGGTGCAGATAGTTGTTCCCGCCCCTAAACAGTGGTGCGGATACATAACTCACAGATTGAGCATCACTGAGCTTGGGGGTGGGGGGGGGGGGGGTGTACTAAAAGCATGCGACTTAGAAAACGCATCAGAATCAGTATGGACAAAGTTGTCAATAAATGAAAAAGATAATTACATCAGCAGTTGGTATAGAGAACCAGATGCACCATCAGATCACATTATCCTATTAAGAAATCAGCTATACTCATGATCAAATCAAACAATAAAGCGAACCGCCTAACAAATATTCACATTCTTGGCGACTTTAACTACAGGAAAATTGGTTGGAAACAAAAGTTTTATCTTTAATGACCATTTTCCCAACTTATGAAGGAAACACTTTGGATTTAATCACAACAACATTGTATGGGCACGTAGACATTTTTTTCAATATTCTACGGGTGACTATGGCACCATGCACAAAGATACATTGGTTTGTGAAAGAACAAATTACTTCAATGGGCATGACAATAGCCGTGATATTAGCACATGCACATCTGCACATGATACTGATAATGTGCACCAAATTCCAGGTTAATCCATTTGGGAACTTTACGAGAAATTGCTTTGACAAACATGATTGTCAGAAATGGATGGAGAGACAGACGGACACATATTCCGGACAGACGGACGGACATCATTCCAAACGAATACCACATGCAGATCTGCACATGGTAATCATAATACTTACCAAGTTTGAAGAATTGTAACGAAACTGTAGGAGGAGTTACGTTTACACGAAATGATTGCCAATGCAGTCATTCTAAAGTTATGTATTGGCTCCAAGATATTTAAATGGGTATAATTCTGTAATAAAACATTTTCCGGCCACGAAAAAGTACATGCACACATCATACTGATAATGTACCTGACATTTCACGTTAATCCATTGGGAATTCTAGGAGTTGCGTTGACAAGAACTGATTATCAGAGATGGATGGACAAACAGATGGACATACATTCTGGACAGATGGATACATGTACAGGCACACGATAACACTTACCAAGTTTCAAAAGAATCGCAATTAAACTGTAGGAGTTGCATTGACAAGAACGGGATAGATGGACGGACAGACGGGCATGTAGGCTGACGTTACAATCAACACGCTTACTGAATAACGTAACTAGATCCTCCATGAACATTGAAGTTTGCGAATTGTATGTCTATTAATTAATTATGACAAATCCACATTGGAAACACAGAACATCAATGCAGCCACTAAATTGTGGAATGAAACAAATAAGGAAACACGTGACAAAATATGACAACGAAATCATCGAGAAAAAAGATCGTGAATTTTTCCATTAAAAAGCAATTTTTTTTACCAAAAAACTTGCACCTATAAAGGTTATTCCTTCAAAAGGCACATCCACACATCATAAAGAAGCTATCTGCCAAGTTTCATTAAATTATCTTAGGCAATTCTGTGTGATATGGTGTTCACAGGAAAATTTACAAAAATCGTGTTTTTCCATTAAAAAGCCCATTTCCACCCACAATAGTGGACATATAAAGGTGAATTCTTTAAAAGGCACATCTGCGCATTATAACTGCGGCATACACCAAGTTTCCTTAAAATATCTGAAACGGTTCGGTATGATATGCTGTTTATGAGATATTGTGGACGGACAGACGTGCGGATGCGGTGATTACAATAGGGACTTCTAATTAAGGTCAGCCAAAAATAAAAACATGTTTCTTTGTTGTATTTGTAAGAATAGACATAGACTAAGTTTTGTGATTGTCCGCTATGTAACCGTAGCCATATCAGCAGCAAGGGCACCAGGTCAGATTAGTTTCAAAATATTCAGCAGCTTGTATAGTTACCTCGATAATGCGATTCTGGGAATTGAGGGTTCGATCGATCTAAACACGGGGACAACGTGGGCAGAGCTTAATTAGAAATGGGCGGGGCATAGCTAGAAATTGAGCACTCGTGTGCTTATAGAGAAATGTTTAAAACAAAATAAGAATGTTGCTTATCCCTCAGAACTTAGGGAATGGCTGTTCAGAGTATCTAATTGTTTAATGTATCGAGATGGTGGTGAGCTCGACCTCACAGACACACACCCCTGGGCAAATATATCTACATTCGCATATCAATTGATACACACATTATAAAATACTAACCCAAAAGTGTATTGGAAAATAATAGGCCAAATTACTGATAAGTCAAAGAAAAATGGCAATCTTCCAAAAGATATAGCAGTACAGAATGCAACACACTAAACAATCATATAAAACCCAAAGATGTGAAAACAATACTAAAGTAATTAACACAATAAGGCCTGCTGATTACATGGCATAACAAACGAAATGTTAAAATATGGTTCTGATATAATCATGCCACTCTTAACCAAAGTGATGAATAGCATATTCCAACATGGATTGATACCCACAGCATGGAAGGAGGATATATTAACCGCATACATAAGAAGGCTTAAATCTAGAACCTGGTAATTACAGAGGAATAACTATCACTAGTTGTGTGGGTAGAATCTTATCTTATATACTCAACAGTAGACTCACACAACACCTATTAGACAACACTATTATTGCAGGCAACCAGACAGAATTTATAACCAAAATACAAACAGCAGATAAAACACTAGTAAATAAGTATCTTGAACAATCAAAAACAAAACTCTACCTGTGCTTCGTAGATTTTCGGAAACCTTTTGACACTATATGGAGACAAGGAATGTTACGAAAACTTTTACGAATAGGAATAAATGGAAAGATTTGCCACATAATAAAATTTATGTATGATGCTTCTACACTCTGTCAAATTAAACCATAAATTGACAGATTCGTTCCCCTCCACGATAGGGGTAAATCAAGGGAACAATCTACGCCCAACCTTATTCAAAACATTCTTAACCCCTCTTGTGCCAACAGCGCCTCAAAGCGTTTAATATACCACTTATAGACATATTAATTAACCATTTACCGGTCAAGATTTGTGAAAAAAAGTGTTGCTCATTGAATGCAACCCCTTTGCAGGACAAGAGAAGACAGTTTTTAAAGGTTTTCCAACGGAATTTACAAAAAAAGGCTTTCAGTTGTCCTGTAAATGAAGGCGGTTTGAACATTATATGGTCAAGAAAATTCAAATTTGTGCATAATCAGTATCCATTTGCAGGCCAAGAGGAGACTATTTTTGAAAATGTATCACTGGAATGACTGGCTCGGTAACAGAGCCAGTCATTCCAGCAGTAAATTTTCAAAAAATAGTCTTCTCTTGGCCTGCAAATGGACCTTCCTAGACACCACTGAAGAGACTGCTTTAGCCAGTTTTACCATTAAATTGTTAAGTTGACACAAGATGGATTAAATGATTTGAATTTTTCGGACTCCTGCTGCACGCCACAATTACTAAACCGTTTATGTTTCACATTTATTATGGGCAGATTATCCAGGAATTTTCTCCCAAACACAGCCAGGACTATATAATGCATTAGACGAATTACATACATATTGTAATAAATGGTATTTATCGGCAAACTTAATGAAAGCAAAATGCATGGTACTACAAAAGGGCCGGGACAAACAGGAAAAGTATTACCTTGGAAATGAAGAAAGGAAATTGAGCTAGCTAACGAATATGTATACCTGGGAAGCACGATTAAAACATCGTAACCGTACATAAGTGGCACAAGGACCATAGTGCTCATCTAGTTGATGAGGAGCAGTAAACATGTTTAGATTAATTAATGCACAACAAGCATCATTGGCCCATCAGGCAACCATAACTGTTGTCATAGACAGATGGCAATGGTCCTTATCATCATTGACCAATACGGCAATCATCCTTACCATTAATACAACAAGAGCTCCGCAAACGGTGCATAACACCACGACATGATGGCGAATCAATGAATGAGAGCTATCAGACGTAAACCAGTCATCCTATGAAGTTTCAATGTGATCCACTAAACAGTCATGGAGTTATCGTCTGGAAATCAATTTTCAGACCGAACCCTGCCATCCCATGAAGTTTCGAAGCGATCCGCTAAACAGAAATGGAGAAATCAATTTTCAAGATAGCCCCCAGTGGCTGGGAGCCATCTTGGATTTAGGATAATCATCGACTTCAAAAGTTTCTTTCTCCAGCGCTAGTCCAACCACCCTATCGAGTTTCAAAGCAATCTGATAAACGGTAATGGAGTTATCATCCGGAAACCAATTTTCAAGATGGACACCCTTAGCTGGCAGCCATCTTGGATTTTGGATTATCGTCGATTTCGATGAGACCTAGTCCAACCACTATATACCGGCGGCTGGCGACCATCTTAGATTTCGAATCATTGTCAATTTCTTCTACAAACCTAGTCCAACCACCCTATGAAGTGTCAAAGTGATCCGATAAATGGTAATAGAGTTATCATCCGGAAACGACTCTACTGCCAGTCCAGATGGCGCCATTATATCCAGCCAAAATATTGCTGTCCTTGACACTATTTACCAATGGGAAAGGTACCGTTGACCATTGGGGCAGCCATCCCTGACATTATTGACCCAGCAGATGACATTTACCAATGGGACAATGGTCGCAGTAAACAAATTGGATGAGGAGATGCAAGAATATTGGTGTCTGATTGATATTATTGAATAATGGGAAAGGTACGATAGATCAATGGGCCAGACATCCTTGATATTATTGACCCAGCTGATGACATTTACCAACGACACAATGATCACAGGAAACAAATTGGATGAGGAAATGCAAGAATATTGGTGTCAGATTGGCATTTTTGAATAATGGGAAAGGTACGATTGATCAATGTGGCAGCCATCTTTGACATTATTGACCCAGCAGATGATATTTACCAACGATTCAATGGTCACGATAAAAATGTGAATGAATAAATGCAGGAATATTGGTGTCATTGACATTATTTACCCACGGGAAAAGTACCATTGATCAATGTGGCAGTCATCACAGACACTAGTGATCAATAGTTCAATTGTCACAACACTGACATTTACCAAAGAGGCAATGGTGAGGTCACAGCAGTAACATATTTGGATGGGGAAATGCAAGAATATTGACATGATTGACCAACAGGAAGAGTACCATTAAACAATGGGGCAGCCATCCCTGACACTATTGCCATTTGATTGAAGTGTACTAAAGGTACATTTCTGACAAATCTTGTTTTAGTCTATTACTAATTTATGAAACGTGACACAGATTATTTTCCCCATAGGGGTCAATACTTAAAATGCTTTAAATAGCCAGAGTTATGTCCCTTATTTCAAGTCATGGCTACTTCATATTCATAGGGCGAATAGATATTGCCTGAAGGAACATATCTGATACATTTGTTTTAATCCATCAACAAGTGTCAAAACAAATGTATTTTAACCAAAGGTTTCAATAGTTTCAAGTCTTAATGAACCATAGTTATGGCCCTTGTTTAAAGGCACGGACTCTTTATATTCATAGTCCAAATAGATATTTGACGGAAAAAACATATCTGCTAAATTGGATTTTAATCCATCAACAATTGACGAAACAAATGAATGTTCACCATGGGGTTAAATAGTTTAAGACCTAATGAACCAGAGTTATGGTCCTTGTTTAAAGATGCGTACTATTTATATCCATAATTCAAATAGATATTTGACTGAAGGAACATAACTGCTAAATTTGATTTTTTAATCTATCAACAATTGGCGAAAACATGTATTTCCCCCATACGGCTCAATCCTTAAAAAACGCCTCAATGAACCCGAGTTATGGCCCTTGTGGTCACTTCATATTCATAGCTCCAATAGATGCTGCCTAAAGGAACATATCTACTAAATTTAGTTGTAATCCATCAATAAATGACTAAACATGCAACAAACGTATTTTCCCCATAGGCGTCAATATTTTGAAAATATAGAAAGGGGCATAACTCTGTTATTTGTGGGCGGGGCCACTTCATCTTCATAGCGTCAATAGATATTGCCAAAAGGAACACATTTGCCCAATTTGGTTTTAATCCGTTGATAAATGGCGAAATGTGCCACAAACGTATTTTCCCGATATGCTTCAATACTTTAAAAAGATAGCAAGGCCCATAACTCTGCTATTTGAAGGGCGTGGCGTCTTCATCCTCATAGTCCAAATAGATATTGCCAAAAGGAATATATCTGCCAAATTGGGTTTTAATCCATTAACAAATGGCGAAAAAACAAAAGCAGACCTGGCCACTAAACGTTTTTAAATGCCCTGTTTAAACTACAAAAAAGTTATTTATAGATTCTCCCCCACCACCAAACATATACAGCAAATTATTTGATACATTGATCATTCCCTATGCTACTCTATAGTTGCCAAGTATGGGGAGTAGAACTCAATACCATAATACAGTTACATAACACAGATACATTTTAGATACATTGGAAAATGAACCATTCGAAAAAAATCCACAAAATTTTTTGCAAATACATTCTCCAGGTACGACGAAACACAACTAATATTGCTTGCAAAAGCGAGCGACGGAGATGCCCCCTAATTAATGAACTTAACATCAGAATAATTAATTATTGGCCACGCTTGGAAAATATAACACAAAGTTATAATATATTATATGATGCCATATTGGCGGTATATAGCAAATTGTTGAACAATCAAAAGAAAAAATTCTTCCATAACAGTAACTATCTAATCAACGTGTTAAAAGTATGAAATAGAAATATGATCGCATAACCCGACACCACATAACAAAAATGAAATGAAAACAAAAATCTCTGAGAAGCTATCAGCGATATTATAAGACGAAATTGACCCAGTCTGAAAAACTATCACGCTTTAAACAAATTGAGTGGCCTTATTAAACTACTGCTTACTCAATAGAAATAACAAATTCCCACTGTAGAAAAATATTAACAAAATATAGAATATCTGCACATAGATTAGAAGTTGAAACAGGTAGATACCACGACATACCAAGAACAAAGAGAACATGTAAACCCTGCAATAACGGGGTAGAAGATGAGCTACACTTCTTCCTTACACGCGAACACCTGTCATCGCCCAGACAGAAGGTTTTGAAACATCTTGCAGATATAAACCCAGCCTTCCAATTTTTAAACAAACAAGAAAAGCGCCATTATATTCCTAGCTGTCCATCCCCGCTAACCCCAGCAGCAGGACAATCTTGTTGGGAGATGCGCATAGCCATGACCATCGTACTAACATACGCCCACTCACTTCGCTCGGAGCGGAGCGGGAGGCCGGGACCGTGCAATAGGACGATGAGCCAGGACTAAACTACTAACATACTCAAATTGTATAATAACCATTTAACTAACATTCACATAAAATTAGTGATATGGCTATATAAACAGGGGATACATATTCTGAACAAATAAACAGTGATGCGTGAGCGTGCGTGCGTGCGCACGTGTCTGTGTATGTGTGTTTGTTTTATGTGTGTTATTCATTATTGCTTTATTATTGCTGGTACGCCAGCTCGACTATATAGTTGTACAAACACATGTAGGCCACATATATGGAAATAAAGTGTATTGTATTGTATTGTATTGTATTGTATTGTATTGTATTGTATTGTATTGTATTGTATTGTATTGTATTGTATTGTATTGTATTGTATTGTATTGTATTGTATTGTATTGTATTGTATTGTATTGTATTGTATTGTATTGTATTGTATTGTATTGTATTGTATTGTATTGTATTGTATTGTATTGTATTGTATTGTATTGTATTGTATTGTATTGTATTGTATTGTTATTCACACCGTGTATGAAAGAACTTCCTTATGGAAGGTTCGTTTCAGAACCTAGGTCCAAATTGTTAAAAAAAATTTGGAGATGACATTTTATATCCTAATTCAGCTGAATAAAATGTGATACCAGGATCACAATTTTCACAGTTGTTTGTGAGAATTTTATACACGTCTATTAGGTCTCCACCTGCGCAAGAATCGGCGTTGGTAGGTTTTATAAATTGCAATAAAATAAAAAGGTTACAATAGGGGCTGAATATCTGAGGTATTAAAACCGTTTAGCCGAGTCTATACGAGGCCTATTTGATTTATTTTCTATTTCCTAAATTCTTTTCTGATTGTCACCACGAACAATAGGCCAGCTTGTGATAAGATCAGCGTATGACAAGAGAGCGTCCGTAAGCCTCAAAAGCCTCGTGTTATCTCCAAATGGGAACAAAACAGTATACAGACTGCATACCTCCAAACCCACTTCTAGACCGCTAGCCCCGCGGCTATCCGTAACCGCGTTGCCGATTTTTATGTAGTTTAAAGCTAATTTCTCAGTAGTTGGCTATTTTGTGCGCTAATGAGTGGGTAATTATCGGGCCAATTCTACAGAGACACGAACAATGGAAATAATGCGCTGCCTAAGTAACCCCCGCCCAGTCCCCTTCCCATAGGTAATGAAAGAATCGTAAAAGAAAATTGTTTAAAAACATGCTTTTAAAATCTGTACGGTTAATAAAGACATATAAATAAGATAATTACAGTAACATTATCACAATCCTGGTAAATAGTCCGACTATGTCGCTCCAGGGCTTCTGGGCTTGACCGTTGACAACTGCGAATTTGAGACAGCTGTCTAGACATATATTAGGCGTTACAACGATCAAATACGGAAATTTGTTTACAATAGAATAAATATACAGTTGTATATTTTGAAACTAATTCAGTGGGAGCTGTTGCTGTCTATACCCGTTACTCTCAAATTAGTTTGAAAATATGAAACAATTTATCCGCAGGATTATCTTGCACAGTCCGCTTGATCTCTATTCAAGGTTACAAAGGTCAAAACAGGGTCATAATGACTATTGTGCGATTTTCATAGTTTATAATACGACATTTACAAGATATATATAGATAAAAAATAAATTAAATATCATATAATGAACCAAGCATCAGAAATGGACAACACTTTAAATTACATATAAATGCATGGAGTAATATAAGAAAAGGTAGGTGTACCTTTTCCAGAAATATAGTACTAGCTTAATATGTGGTTATGTTATCACTGTGCATTTATTACAGGCAAATAGTGCACGAAACATATAGCCTACAAAATGTCCAATGAGTCACCATAGATATTCCAAGGAACGATCAAACCAGAGACAGTTTTGCATAGTAGTAATGGGGGGGGGGGGGGGTAGAGATAGACGAGCTTTATGATTGGCTCTCATAGGTCTTGCGATTTTGAGGGGGGGGGGGGACTTTAATTGCCTATACATGGAGCGTAAAAAGGGGTGTGCTAGTGGGCGTTCGTGTACAAACACAGCAAATACCTATTTTCATTGTGTCCTCTTCCTCTTCTTGCGAATCCTGTAAATGAGTTTATACATCCAAAACGTATATTTCTCGCCACACTTATACAGTAACACCAACAATAGTGAAATAAATATAAGATCCGTTACTGCTAGTTCTAACAATACTATAAGTATACTGAAGCCATCCATCACAGCTAGTACATAGAGATGGCCACTCTAGCTCGCTCTGTGTCAGAATGAGATGCAGAAAACGGAGTCCACCATTTATATCAACGCCACCTGTCAATCAAACCAGCCTGTTATCGATTACCCCTGTAGCGATGGATGCGCAAACTGATTGGTTGAGCGATGGACGGAAAAGGTTCTCAGAACGTCTAATTTTATGAAAGTTCCATGGGAAGATCACAGTACACTCTGTCATTCTGTCGTGGGGTCTTCATAAATGCTCATTCAGACCCACCGCAATATCATATCCCTTACTCTTTGCAATAAATTTACACCACTGCCATTTCACACATTTGCTAAATGTTTTTCATAACGATCTAATGACCATGACGAACGCGATGGAGCTAATGACTCGTCATCATCATCATCATCATCATCATATATCATAGCTGGATATACTTGTGGTTTCTGTGTGATTTGCATTCAGGCTAGAAGTGCTGTATTTTGTATTGTATCATGTGCATATTACAAATCCTGGTTTGACAATCGTCTAATTGCTTTCCCACACACGATGTGACACCAGTGGCCCTGAGGTAACAAAGTCAAATCGTAAACCAATGGTCTTGGGTTCGAATCCTGCTTCTGCCAGGTGAGCTCAAAATTGGCGGGCCTGGGCATAGAGTGGCATTATGGTAAGTCTCATGGTCAGTGAATAATTCAAGGTTAAACTAAGGTGAATCTATGAGGCTCAAGGGGCGTGTATCGCTCACCTGGAAGATAGGTATTTCAACCATAGGTATACCCCTAGGTTTCGGGCAGGAGTGCAACAAGAACAAGGCTGCGTCCCACCAAATTGGTCTAAAATAAGTCGTGGTCCACAAGCAGAAATTAAAAAATTTGCACTCCTTTACTATGGGAGTTTTGGCCGGTAAAAAATCTAAGATGGCCACAAATACATTTATCCAACAGTTTTGAAGGTCGGAAATTTGAAATTTCCATACCCAAAAACTATTCTAAAACAATTTCGACTTCAAAATCATAAAAAACAATATGACTGACTAACACTGAATTTTGATTGGTCGATTGCGGCCATGATTTAAAAAAATATGCTAGCGTCCCTTGAACAATATAGTCCCTAATCATATCTCTCAAATTTCGGTCTGATTCCTTCGGCAGTTTGTCGCAAGTTTTTTTGGGAAAGTTAGGTCATCAAGATGGCCACTAAAGCATTTGGCCAATCAGATTCCCTTGAATAAACTTGGTTTAGCTATTGCCCCAGAGGATGTTTCATGAGTGTCGAATCAAACCCAAACGGCGGTTCTGGAGACAGTCTTTAAAGATGTTTCTAAAAATCAGTCAAAATGCAAGATGGCCGCATGCCAAATTGTCCAATCATATTAGTTTGAACAAATTTGGATCGGTATCACTAAAAGACGTTTCCTATCAGGTTTGCTTAAAACTGTTCCAGTGGTTCTCCAAAACTGAAATCAGCATAACTAAAAACCTTTATAAAACCAACTTCGACTTCAAAATCCGTCAAATAAAAAATCCAATATGGCCAATAAACACACTAAACTTTTATTGATCAACAATAGCATGTTTTACGTATCAACTTCCCTTGAGCAAACTTTAATGGTTCTTAGTACCTAATCATATCTCCCAAATTTTGGCCCAGTCCATTCCGCGGTTTTGGAGAGGCAATTTTGTCGAAAACTATGCCATCCGAGATGGCCATCCACGCATTTGCTCAATCAAGTTCCATCGAATAAACTTGGTTCAGCTGTTGTCTTAGATGATGTTTTTTTAAAGATTTTTAAAGACGTTTCTAGAATTCAGCCAAAATCCAAGATAGCCATCGCCCAAATTTGGCCGATCGGCTTCCTTTGAACAATCTCTATGCCCTAAGGATTCTTTATTCCAAATAAAATTTAAATCGACCCAGTGGTTCCTGAGAAGTCATTTAAAGAAAACGTTGACAGATGGATGGATGGATAGATGGATTGACAGACGGGCAATGGACGGTCACCATAGCATAAGCTCACTTGGCCTTTCCGGCCAGGTAAGGTGGGATAATAATCTATTATCTACACGTTTAACCACACATACTTACAGTCTTTCCATAGACGTCAAATCTTGGAAAGCTCCCTTTTCTATTGTGTGTATATGGTTATCCAATAATTGTCTGAAATAGAAAGACATTTCAATTAAAAGACTTGACTTTATGCTGGGGCAAATGACTAGTAGAAATTTCCCAGTTTGAAACACTACTAATTAAGTGTGAAACGGGTAATTCGATTTTTCGCAAAAAGGCCAGGAGTAAGAGATTCCAATTACAAAAAATGATGACGTTACAGTGGTTTAGTGGCAGTAATTTGAAATTATTGCTCACATCAGCATCAGGACGCGGTGGGAGCTGATTGGTGGTGACAGATTCAGGGTCGGATTTAGAGTTTTTGGGCTCTAGGTTAAAGAAATAGCGGGAAGGGGGGGGGGGGGGGTAGGAAGTTTCCCAGAAAATATTGAAGTCTAAGTGGTCTGCGTGTATTTCTAGAGGTAACTATGCATCGTCATGTTGACTGTTAAGCTATTATATTTTATCAAGTAACTGATTGTTGCCTTGACATAAAATCCTGGATGACAACGAATATGCTAATGCTTAACGATGAAAAAACTGAAGCTATTTTGGTAGGTCCAGCCACCAGGCGTTCCAAAACGGGATTAAGTAGCGTCCTTGTTGGAGTTAATAATATTCCATTGGCTACTGTTGTAAAAGATTTAGGCGTTCTCCTCGATTCTGAATTAAATATGGAAAGTCATGTAAATCATATTCGCAAGGTGTGCTTTATGCAGCTACGAAACATTGGTAACATTAGGAAGTACATCACTCGTGAAGCGGCAATACGGCTCGTGTTATCACTAGTAATGTCGAGACTCGATTATTGTAACGGTCTTCTCGCAGGTGCTTCCAAAATACCCATTAACAAGCTTCAGGCAGTTCAGAACACTGCGCGAATTGTATCACTGAGAAATAAGTATGACCACATTACCCCCATTCTTCAAGATTTACACTGGCTCCCACTAGAATACAGAATCCGTTTCAAAATCCTAAGTTTAGCATATCAATGTGTCTCCGAAACTGCACCAACGTACCTATCTGAATTGCTAGAGAGTTACACACCTACACGAACCCTCAGATCTTCTGAACAAAATCTCCTGAAGATTCCCAGAGTAAACACTAACACCTATGGCCATAAAGCCTTTTCATTCGTGGGTGCCACTCAGTGGAATAATCTCCCAACTCATATTAAATCTGCCCCGACTTTATCCGTATTTAAAACTAACTTGAAATCATTCTTGTTTAAAGAAGCTTTCCCGTAAGCTGTATGCTAAATTTCTCTCTTATTGTTAGCGCTTAGAGCATGCAATCGCATGGATTTAGCGCATTACAAATGTACTATTATTATTATTATTATTATTATTATTATTATTATTATTATTATTATTATTATTATCAACACTGTTTTTGACTCATCACCAAGCAGGGAAACTTATGATAACTGTGGTTGGTGCTAGGTCAACATAGCATCCGATAGTTACACCACTCGACACTTTTTATTCAGTTTGAGTGGTATAAAATTTAATGCACTGACCGATTAATTTTCAGGGTCCCCTTAAGATGAAGACAAAACACTTTTGTATTGCACAAGAGGCCCAAATGGCCTTGACGCTCAGCTACCTAATACTGAGCCCGCAGTCTTTCTCACATTGGCTAATAATAGCAAGAGGCCCAAGGGCCTTAATGCTCACCTGGACCATTAGCATTTGATCTAAAGCATTTGAACAGACATAATACTTTATGCAGCAACAAGGCATACAATCCAAAATCGGAATTCAGTAGAAATATTTAATGGGAAATTAATTGTGGACGCTGACCACACAATCAGACTGAACCATAGAATTTGATTGGTCCATGACAACCATGTTTTATCAAGGAACACATTCTCTTGAACAAACATTAGTCACCCTTAGGTATCGATGAAATTAAATCTAATGAGCTTCAGCCTGCTTCGTACAGCAATTCCTGAGATGTCAGTTTCGAGAACAAGACAGTCACTCGAACAAGCGGTTAACGAAGAGTAGCATTGTAAACGATTTCCCGCCATTTTTTAAAGATGGTATTGTCTTTACCAATTCTGAAGCGTACCATCCTAGGGTCCTTCCAACTGAGTTTAGTTTAAATTGGCCAAGCTGTTAATGAGGAGTAGCCTTTTAACAGATTTCCCAAAGTTTTCGGAAAATCCAAAACTACCAAAGGGCCGCATACCACTCTAGGGTCCCTCCAGCCGAGTTTGCTTGAAACCTACCACCATAGTAGCCTTTCAGCCAAGTCTGGTTGAAATTGCCCACGCAATTAACGAGGAGCAGTGTATTAAACGACCCCCCACCCCCATTCAACAAATCAAAATTTTGTATACGGTTTATGAAGCATACCACCTCTAGGGTCCTTCCACCCGAGTCTGCTTGAAATCGGCTATGTGGTTAATGAGGAACAGAGTTTCAACTCATTTCCATAAATCTTCAGAAAATCTAAGATGGCCGCCTGAAGAATTGACCAATCAAAATTGACCAATCAAAATTCTGTATACACGTTCTGAAACCTACCACCATAGTATCCTTCCAGCTAAGTCTGGTTGAAATTGGCTGAGCAGTTAATGGGGAATAGTGTATTAAACGATTTCCCGCCATTTTTCGGAGAATTCAAGATGGCCGCCGAAAAATAGACCTTTCAAAATTCTGTAGGCAAATTCTTAAGAATACAATGCTAGGGTTTTCCCAACCAAATTCGCTTGAAATCGGTCAAATGGTTAATGAGGAGTAGGCTTTTAACTGATTTCCAGAAACTTTTGGAAAATCCAAGATGGCCACAGGAAATATTGAACAATCAAAATTCTCCTTACAAGCACTGAAGCCTACCAGTATAGAATTAGTCCACCCAAGTTTCGTTGAAGTCGAGCCATTTATATTGGAGGAGTAGCGTTTTAAATGATTTCCGGAAAATCTTTGGAAAATCCAAGATGGCCACCAGAAAAATTGACGAATCAATATTCTGAATATAAATTCTGGAGCCTACCACCATAGGATCCTTCCAGCCAAGTTTGGTTGAAATTAGTCAAAGCATAAATGAGGAGATGCGATTTAACATACGGACGGACAACAGAAAAGTTTAGTGGAATTTTTGTCTAGTCGAGGTGCCGCAGTGGTCTAATACGCCTAAAGACTGAGAAAGGTGCAGTTAATTCTTAAAAGACCTGGTTGATGCGCCAGCCATGAAAAGGTAGACAGATTGCGAACTGCAGCGGCTGGTGGAAAAAGGTTAATTCCACATGATGTTTCGTCACAAAGTCCTTTTTGAGGCGGAGATACAGAGTGGCACAAAGCGGAAGACAGCATAAGTTAGTTCATCCGCTGCGGTAACAGGTTCAGTCCTTCTTCTTCCATATCTGGTGGAAGTGCGAAGTTTCAGTACATCCGTCTCTTGGGTAGGACAAGGAGAGGCAGAAAGTCTTCAGGAACGCAGAGTAATTTAGGATGTTAGTTTAGCTGCTGGTCCGTAAGCGGCCTTTCAAAAAGCAGATTCAGTGCTGGCGGCTTTATAATTATCAAACACTGTTCGCGGTGAGAGCGGAAACCAGGTAGATCGTCGACCAGAGTCGTTGCCGAACCGTCAGCGCTCAGTCCGGCGGAAATCAGTCTCGTTCAGCACCGAAACGGCTGCTTTTATACTAGTCAGCTCTGCAAATCATTATTTTCTGACGAATGGTCAGCATCTTAGGTGTGTGCCGTCAGCCAATCAGGGGTTGCTAGTAGAAGTATGCCAATTCTGGAAGTATCCGAGTGAGGGAGCCAACCGATCAATGGTGTGGCTAGATTTTTGGTTCTTCAATCATGATAGGTGGTGTTCAATGCCAATCCACTGGTTGCTTCTTTCTAAAATGTTCCCGCGGGTGTTGTCTTGAGAAATCGGAATCCCAGGGCTTTCTAACGGTACTGAATATTTCCGATCACATTGTGATCGTAGGTCATTATTTCGAGGAAGCAATCGTGCAAAAATAATATGTACATCATAAAAGGTGTCTTGCCCTATGAGAGAACCTGTCTATTACGGGGTACTCTCAGTGGCCCGGCATATGCGAAGAGGAGGCAAATCGTGTCTTAGACATTTTGCCTTTGCCTGCACATTTTGCTATTGCCATCTGTCAGGGTAGCCGTGGCATAGCCCGAGGGCGGTATTTACTGGTTCTGGGTTGTCTAGGCCCTCCCACTACTCGACCACACATTCTAGCCAGGTGTGCTAACAAGGCATTAGCATACAATTTTTCTATACACTAAGTTTGGTTACTGTATCTGAAAACCCTATAGGTATCTACACACCAAGTTAGAAGCCAATAACTCGAAAAGTCATGAACCATGCCACAGACTTTCCGTATTGGGTTACATACCGCGAAGATTTGCAAGCTGGATAACTCTGCTGTTTGTCATCGAATCGAGGTCATTTTCACAATGAATAAATTAGATGAGCATAGGAAGATTTTTTGCCAAGTTTGATCTAATTCTGACAGACAGACAGGCAGGCAGGCGGTCTGACAGATGGATTGACGGACGCACGGACAAACGTCAAGACGGACGGACGGACGGAGACAGACAGACAGACAGACAGACAGACAGACAGACAGACAGACAGACAGACAGACAGACAGACAGACAGACAGACAGACAGACAGACAGACAGACAGACAGACAGACAGACAGACAGACAGACAGACAGACAGACAGACAGACAGACAGACAGACAGACAGACAGACAGGGAGTGATCGCTATTCCGCAGCAAGTCAGCTGAGCTAAAGACGTGTAATAAAAATATAACGTATCGGATACAGTATATATAAACAATATACACGAATCTTGTATATTATGGTTTGTGCATATGTTATAGACGATGTATTATGAACACGAGTTAGGGTATACGTGTCTACATAAAAAGCTGTTTGCATGCTTTCCGAGTGCTAAATACCTAAAATAACTGGAGGGACAGACCTGATATCTCCTTTGATAAACTGATCATGGTGTACTGGAAACATCCAATCTGTCACTCAAATATATGACGTCATAGTAAATTACGTAGCATGTAGACTGACGACGCAATCATATTGCGTAGGCCCTAATCAATGACGTTTCTAGCACCGCCATGAGCATTTGAAAATCCGGCAAGTGTACGAACTGTATATCTTTGATTTTTTAAATATTTAATAAACAATCTGCTGAATATTTTGTAACTAATTTGACTGGCCGCTGTTGCTGCCATAGGCCCAGAGTCAAATGAGTTTCAAAATATTCAACAGCTCACCTCTATAATGACCTTGAACCTGGGATCCTGGGAATTCAGGGATCACAGTATATAAATGGATCCAAGCACGCGCAAAGCGAAATGAAGGGGCCATAGAAATGGATCCCTGTATTATCGGTGGAAGTGATAACCTGATCATGATGTAATAGACCTTTCCAGTTTTAGCAATGCCCCGCCCATCACTAGCCAACCTCCACCCACACTTTGCTCGTGTTAGGATCGATCGATCCCTGAACTCACTGACAAAACTATACAGGTAAACTGTTAAATATTTTGAAACTAATTTGACTGGGCACTGTTGCTGCCTATGGCAGCAACAGCGTCCAGTCAAATTAGTTTCAAAATATTCAACAGAATGTTTATTAAATGGTAAACACATACAATTCGTACAACGTGTCAGACTATTAAGCGTTAAACGTCACATAGTTGATGATGACGTCAAATGACGTCATATGATGGATGGATAAACTTGGAATGGTCCATTTTCAAGGATTGTGCACTTCCCTTTACTTACATGAATATAGGAGTGTGTACACTGATTTTAATTTCTAATTTGCCAGGCTCTTGATCACTATATGTGTAGCGATGCACCTGCCTTAGTGATCACAAAATAATGTTTCTCTAACTTGGCTGGTCGAAAGCTCAAACATCGCGAAGAACCTCTATCAGGTGGCACATAGAACTCATCTTCTGTGGTTGCTGAATGGACCTTTCCATTTTTAGCTATGCCCTGTCCATCTCTAGCTAAGCTCCGCCCACACCTCGACCGTGCTGGGATCGATCGATCACTGAACTCCCCCACTATCAATTTCCAAAAAACTATGCAGGCAAGCTGTTGAATATATTGAAACTAATTTGACTGAGTTGTGTTGCAACATCGCCCAGTTAAATTCGTTTCAAAATATTTAACAGCATGTTTATTAAATAGTAGACACATACAATTTGTACAACGTGTCGGACTATTAAGAGTTAAAGAGGCCCCCCACCCCCGCATAGAATCGTGTGTGGCGTAATGATTATGACGTCATCATACACGCTGCGTATGACGTCATATGACGTCAGATCATCGACGGATACTGTGGAAAGGTGAATTGAAATACCGGTAGCAGCAAACCAAAGGACCCGACTCTTCTGAGATGTTATTGATCTGGAGAAAGCTTTACGGGGGAAACTGGTCGAGCAAAATTTAAACAGTAAGATTATAACGGTAATAAAAATCTAGAAAACGCATTACTGGGGTTACATCTGCTCACCTCATATGTAAGGGGTGGGGGGGGGGGGCGGCGATAAGGGGGGAATCTTTCACCTGCATTTTTCAGCTTTACCCTATGCAGACGATACTATAATAATGACCAACCGAAAGGAAGATCTCCAGATACGGTGAGACAATTAAGCACCTTATACAACAATGTCGAAAAGTAATACATTGTTTGTATCGCTGCAACTTAAGCCTACCCGTTGACAGTCAACTTAAATTATTCGATGCAATGATAGCCCCGATAGCATTGCATGGGAGCGAAATATGGGGGGGGGGGGTGTGTGTGTGTGTGTGTGTGTGTGTGTGTGTGAAAAATAGCAGTCATTAGAACAAGTCCGCCTAGAATTTGTGAGATATGTGCTCAAAGTTAAACGTACAGCACAATCTACAATGATATATGGTTAACTGGGACGGTACTCGTTACAAATAAACATACGTTCAGAATGTTAAATTTGTGGGGAGGACTTCTGACAGGTAAACAAGATAAATTATCGTATCATATATACAAATATATGCATAAACAGTACAATGAGGAGACGGTTCAATACAAATGTGTTAAGTATGTTCAATTAATCCTAAATAACGCAGGGTACAGTTACTTGTGAACATCACAACAAATCATGGGAAAAGAAGTACAATACATCAGATAACGCAAAGACTCATCGATCAGTTCAAACAAACATGGCAAGAATCATTAAGTAGTTATCTTGTGGCGAAACGGTTAGAAAAATAAAATCAGAAATCTGTTAGAGTTGTATTTATGAAAATTAAACGAAGCTAATAGAAAAACTCTTACCAAACTTAGGACTGTCAGTCACCGCTTACCAATTGAATCTGTCCGCTAGACAGGAACAGCAAAAATCAACAGAACACGCCCATTATACAATGATGGGATAATAATAACGTGCGTGGATGTTGGGTTATGACCCACATGAAAAGGTGTGTCCTCGCCCTGCTAAGTTAATTCCTATCGGTTCCATGGTGTGGAGTTGGTGAATCCAATGGGACTCGGACCATTCAGACTTTCTGGATTACGCAAAATCGTAATCAAGCGTCAGGCTTAAGAACCAAACTACTGTTCTCAATAAGTAGTTATTAACCCATTATACAATAATAATGATTGATATTGGTGACGAATACCATTACTGAAAAGCTATTGTCGACTCCCAAATTGCCATTGCAAAGAAAACTATGCCAATTTGCTGCAAAAGTTATAGGACACTTCGGGCAGAAACAGGATAGTTTTTCTCATTTTGCTTCCCGAGGTGCGCTGTGCAATCAGAGCAGAGACACCAGTCGTAATAGTTATGACACTCTAAAATGTGTACCTACCTCTGGCCTAGTACCAGCACTCCGTGGTCGCATTAACCTTGGCGTCTCTGGAAGCGGGTAAAAATCAACTACTAGACTATTTATTAGCTGGCCTTTAAGAAGTAAGGCAAGATATTGTGAAGGGGTTGATCAGCGTCTCCGTTCGTGTGGGGCAGTGTTCACCCTGATTATATTTTTTTCAAACGACAAAGAGTTATTCAATAACAAGAGGCGTGCGTGTGCGCCTTTTTCATCCATTCTGCTAGACCCTAGAGTTTGCAATTCCTTTCCTGCCCATATGTTACTAGGCCTACTATGCTGTTACGTTCAAATTGTGTATCTATAACACATTTAGTAGGCCGATAGGTAACCAGTCTTATCCTGAACGTGCATAGTCTTGTTTCAACGTAGGAAAATATGAAACTTTGAAAACAAATGATTGCAATGGATGGGCAACAACACATATTAGTGAACAGGTTTAAAGATAATCATTATGATGTTGTCTACCGACAGTGGATATAAGCTTCCTCGAGATTGGTTAACCATTTAACACTCAAATTTGTTCCAGAAAATTTCAATTTTCTCATAGAAAATGTCCATTTGCAGACCAAGAGAAGACGCATTTTGAAAATTAAGACTTGAATGACTGGCTCGGTTATCGAGCCAGTAATTCCAGTGGTAAATTTTCGAAAATAGTCTTTTGTTGTTCATCAAATGGCGGGCGGGTATGTTCTCACAATTGATCTCAGATGTGTATACATAATAGATACACGTGTATATAGCGGACGCTGTGTGCGTGCATGCGTGCGAGCGAGCGAGCGAGCGTGCGTGCGTGCGTGCGTGCGTGCGTGCGTGCGTGCGTGCGTGCGTGCGTGCGTGCGTGCGTGCGTGCGTGCGGGCGGGCGGGCGGGCGGGCGGGCGGGCGGGCGGGCGGGCGGGTGTGTGTTGGGAGGGGCGGGGGGGAGGGGGCAACAGCAGGATCCCTCATTGCATCCTTCAGTATCAACCAGCAATATGATTTTTTAATTATTAGTTTAACTAAAAAATCTGGATAGAGTCCCAGAAACAAACAGTTCATGACTCCAGTTTTCTAGTTGTTAAGTTTTTTTGTGTTCAGCAAAACCTTTGGCTTATCATAAAAATGATAAAACAATCGTCAATATCGTCAATATATGCAATTTACGGGATGGGGATAGTGCAATTTTTTTCTTATTTATTATTAACAAATGACCACTCAAAATGTTTTTTGTTGTGTGCCCTCTACCATTTCCTGTACGGTTTATGCATATCAGTTCAGTAATTATGTCAACATTACAACCCACAACGAATTAGTCTGTGTGAAGACGGCACATGCGCAGAAGTGTATGCGCTTTGCGTCCTAGCCGGTGCCACAGTATGTCAATCCGATCAGCGGAAATGTCCGTGTGCACAGTTTCAATGCACCTCTACAAGATAAGAGTGATACAGCATTGGCACAATTGTTCTTCAAATATAGGCCACTAGAAACCTTTCCCCCATGTACTGATGCTGTACATTATCACGTTCAGAGAGTGTACTGTCAAGCCGTGGTCTGGATGCTGATTTTCAAGCCAGCTGCCACCTTTCTACCATCACCAGAGACTATGGGCTGGAACACGGTTTAATGGATTACTTGTGACAACGTTAATAATACTTAGTCCTACCTATACTTAAACATGTGTGCATGTAGTGGCAAAGGACGCGCATTGCAACACTACAGTTCTAGAAACGCCAGACTGCAGCAGAGTGTTCAATACATAATAACAAAATAATAAAGCAATTTTCTTCATGTTTAAGGAATGCATGAAAACAGGAAATGTTCTCATTCCTGAGACTCAAAGCTCCTCCTGTATAATTAAATGTTTGAATTGATGAAATGGAACACGAATGATAGACATATATTGCTAAGATAGCCAGGCCGGTACTAACCCCACACGCTTCCCCACATCATGATAAATAAAACCCAGGTCGGCACTAACCCCACACTCTCGATTCCCCCCCACCTCATGATAAGATAGCTAGGTCGGTACTGAGAACACACTCTTCCCCACTTCAAGATAACATAGCCACGTCGGCACTAACCCCACACTCAATCCCCCACCTCATGATAAGATAGTCAGGCCGACACTAACCGTACACTCGACCCCCCCTCCCACCTCATAGTCCGCACTAACTCCCCACTCTCGACACACATCCCCCCTCCACCTCATGATAAGATAGCCAGACCGGCACTAACCCCACACTCACCCCCACCTCATAGGCCGCACTAACCCCACACTCTCGATCCCTACCTCATGATAAGATAGCCAGGCCGGCACTAACCCAACACTCGACCCCCCCCCCCCCACCTCATAAGCCGGTACTAACCCAACACTCTCGATCCCCCCACCTCATGATAAGATAGCCAGTCCCGCACTAACCCCACACTCTCGACCCCCCCCCACCTCATGATAAGATAGCCAAGCCGGCACTAACCCCACACTTTCCCCCACCTCGTCCATTATCCCATTTCTGGCATACATCCAGATTGGTTTGAATCCAGTTTTAATGGTTATCCTATAACTATATTACACAATCGATTCAGAAAGTTGATACTCTTTCAATCAAAGCTATTAAGATAGCTATCACAGCGACCCACATTTTCAGGATGGCTACCTGATGAACATGCTCTTGATCTTGATCAGTTATGGCGACACGTCCACAGGAATTCTTTCGCCGCGCATTCGTCAATTATCTAAGTTAAATATGTTGTTTTCCTCTTATTAATACTGTACATTTAGTAGTAGGATTTGTTGAGATTTCTGAACTGCTTAGAATATATTTTAATAGTTTGTTCCAATCCCTAATCGTATTGGGAATAAAGCTGAATTTAAAGTAGTCGGTTCTCGCATACATTTGGTTGACGTGGCTGTTGTACATGTTTTTGGTTTTCCGAATTGGCTTCTGTAGTCTGCTTAATGGTAGCTTCGCTTGTTGCTGTAGAAATTTGTGGAACATAATAAGGCGGTTTTATTTCCTTCTGTCTTTCAATGGTGGGAGTTTTAGGTGTTGCATTATATTTATCATACTGTCTTATTCGTAGCTATAGTTTGAGGCGAGAATCTAGCCGCACGTTTCTGCATATTTTCTAGCTTGTCCTCAAGAGTTATTTGATGAGGGTCCCAAGCTATACTTGCTTTTTCCGAATCTGGTTTAATCAGTTCCATGTATGCTTGAAGTCTGATTTCTTGTGAACAGAATGATAAATTTCTACACAATAATCATAAAGGTCTGTACGATTTGCTGCATATCTCTGTGATGAGTTTGCTCCACCGTAAGCCATTTCTGACGTCGACGCCCAAATAATTTAGACAAACTTCGGCTGGTTCCTTTTAGCATGTAGTCAAATTTGGTGTGTGTGCGTGCGTGCGTGCGTACGCGGGGGGGGGGGGAGTATTCTTGTGAGGCACAGTCTTTCGGGTCATTAATTTCCCGGTAACATACACAATCGTCGGCGAATAGCCTGCTCTCCAATGAAATATCCTGGACTATATCATTTATGTGGACTGAAACAGTAGTGGCCCCAGAACCGTTCCTTTGAGACCAGACACAACCTCGGCAACGTTTGATTTAGCACCATTGACTACTACACGCTGTTTGCTTAGACTTCAAAAGTTCATGTGGAACGGTATCGAAAGCTTTTTCAAAGTCCAATAATAAAAATGTCCACTTGTTTCAGGTTATGAATGGATGAAGCCCAATCATTGATGGCATAAATTAGTTGAGTTTCACAGCTGTGAAATGTACGGAAGGCATGTTGTCGGTTAGTTACAATGTTATTCTCTTCAAAATGGCTTATTAAATTAGAGCAGATGATGTATTCCAAAACCTTACAGTAAATGCATATGAGTGAAACTGGTCTATAGTTGCTTGGTAAGGAACGGCCGCCTTTTATATAAGGGACACATGTTTGCTGATTTCCATTCAGCTGGGATAACTCCTTTGTTTATGGACAGTTGGAAAAATGTGATAGTATGTTTGACAGTTCTGATGACAGTTCTTTGAGTATTCGCGGGTGTATTTCGTCTGACCTTTGATGTTTTAAGTCATTTAAAAATTTCTTAATTCCATTCGGTTTAATGGTGATTATTTTCCATTTTGCTCGTTTTAGGAATTGTGCATGGTATTTCGCTGAACATTGTTTTGGTGACCACACTAGTAAATTGATTGTCAAGTGCTTCCGCTTTGCTTAGGTCTGTGTCTGTGAGAATTCCGTTGGTCTTTAATGGAGGGTTCCCTTGTTAATATACTTCCAAAAGAGGTTTGAGTCAACTTTAATGTCATCGAGCAAATTGTTGACATAGTTGTTGTGGGAATCCAGAACTTCTTAATTTGCTTTCGTAGAGCTTTCCAGCTATCTTTTAGGCATAGGTTGCCAGTCCTTTTAAACTGGCTGTGTGATTTGTTCCTGCGCTTGGTCAAAGCCCTTATCTTGTTGTTTATCCAGGGTAATGATTGTTGTGAACGCGATAGCTTACTAGGTACATTTCTTCTGGTGGTTTCATTGAGAAAATTCTTAATTGGTTGCCAATTGGTTTCAATATCATGGCTATTCTTGTGACCTTCGTTCTTGCAAACTCCAATGTACCTTTACGCATAGTACCATATTCTCCTTTAAAATATTGAAAGAACTGTCTACTTGGTTTCTTTTTGTTAGGCATGTTGCATACTAGGGTTGCCATAACGGCATCGTGGTCACTGAATTTGTCTGCTGTCTGTTACTTAATTGGCGAGGCAATTTTGTCGCCATTAGGTGGGAAAGATCCTAGCCGTTACATACTAAATTCATTAAAGGTGTCCACTCAGGTTTGGCCGTCTGAATCAGATAAAGAGGCACCAAGTTATGTGCTGAGCTTTGTTTTCCAATCAATTTTCCTGTAGTTAGTCTCCAAGAATGTGAATATTTGGTAGGCACGTTGCTTTATGGTTTGAATTGGTCATGAGTAGCTGATTTCATAGTAGATTAATGCGATCTGATGGCACATTTGGCTTCCTATACCAACTGGTGATGTAGTGGTCTTTTCCATTTATTGACAACTTTGCACATACTGTGGAAATAGTTCAATTGATTCTACTGATTTGCTTATTTTGTTTCTTGACAGGCTACAATGTCTGTATTACATGTTGATAGATATGACTGTATTTCATGTTTGGATTGATATGAATCCTCATAAAACCACACACCTATGCAATGTTAATCACTTCGTGAAGCCTTCTATCACACATCGATACAATGTTAATCACTTCCTGAAGATTTCTATCACACATCGATACAATGATACTCACTTCCGTAAGGTTTCTATCACACACCGATACAATGTAAATCACTTTCTGAAGGTTTCTTTCACACACCGATACAATGATAATCACTTCCTTAAGGTTTCTATCACACACACCTATGCAATGATAATCACTTCCTGAAGGTTTCTATCACACACCGATACAATGTTAATCACTTCCTGAAGGTTTCTATCACACACCGATACAATGTTAATCACTTTCTGAAGGTTTCTATCACACGCCGATACAATGTTAATCACTTCCTGAAGGTTTCTATCACACACAGATACAATGTTAATCACTTTCTGAAGGCTTCTATCACACGCCGATACAATGTTAATCACTTCCTGAAGGTTTCTGTCATACGCCGATACAATGTTAATCACTTTCTGAAGGTTTCTATCACACGCCGATACAATGATGATCACTTTCTGAAGGTTTCTATCACACACCGATACAATGTTAATCACTTCCTTAAGGTTTCTATCACACACCGATACAATGTTAATCACTTCCTGAAGGTTTCTATCACACACCGATATATGTTAATCACTTCCTGAAGGTTTCTATCACACACCGATACAATGTTAATCACTTTCTGAATGTTTCTATCACACGCCGATACAATGTTAATCACTTCCTGAAGGTTTCTATCACACGCCGATACAATGTTAACCACTTCCTGAAGGTTTCTATCACACGCCGATACAATGTTAATCACTTTCTGAAGGTTTCTATCACACATCGATGCAATGATAATCACTTCCTTAAGGTTTCTATCACACACCTATGCAATGATAATCACTTCCTGAAGGTTTCTATCACACGCCGATACAATGTTAATCACTATCTGAAGGTTTCTATCAGACACTGATACAATGTTAATCACTTCCTGAAGGTTTCTATCACACACCGATACAATGTTAATCACTTCCTGAAGGTTTCTATCACACATCGATGCAATGATAATCACTTCCTTAAGGTTTCTATCACACACCTATGCAATGATAATCACTTCCTGAAGGTTTCTGTCACACATCGATACAACGTTAATCACTTCCTACAGGTTTCTATCACACGCCGATACAATGTTAATCACTTCCTGAAGGTTTCTATCGCACAACGATACAACGTTAATCACTGCCTACAGGTTTCTATCACACGCCGATACACTGTTAACAACCACATGGATGTTTCTATAAATCATTCAACGAAAGGGAGAGATACCAAGCACTAATAGCATGGGTTGAGGCATATATACAGAGGGACAAATGGAAATATCAGTCATGCATATATGGCCCCATTTCTTAGGAAATGGGTAATGAACCTGTGAAATATTTTTGTCAGCCTATAGACATGTATGGTGTATTTTACAATATGCGTCACTCAATTAACAGGTAGGTAGGCCGTAGCGATTTAAATACCCATTATCTTTTATTTGAAATTATTGTTTCAAATATCCGCCATTTTACTTTCAATTACATTATAAATTATAGGCAGATCCCAGCTTGTTAAGCGCAAACGCGCGTTTACCAACTTTTATCCAATATGGCTTTAGAAGTTCGGTTTGGTGAAAGTGGTCCTAGACTTAGTCGCTATAGGATACGCCGATATCCGCGAAAACGCACAGGGAACGCCGTATGTTTAAATACCATAGTGCAATAAGCACACGCCAGAGTACCTCAGACCGTCCTATGTACGAGGAATTGCTTCGATTGCGCGAAATAGACTACTATCGGGAACTAAATCCGAAATTAATGTAATTAATGTGGGTTATTTGGGTTGATTAAGATCGCGTCTGGTACAGTCGGAATAGAGCTCTGTATAGCGGGAGATTTTACGAGTCCAGGTAGGCGATGTATTTTATTGTGGCTTTGAAAAATGTACAGGTAGATACACTCCCGATAATATGTACGCTAATGGTTGACTTAGTGGAGTTCTAAATTCTACTTTTAACTTTACAGTCCAAGCTGTTATCATCTTCATCATCATCATCGAACTATATTTAGACGTGAATTCCCCGACAATCGTGTCTCAATAAGCTTTTGAGGGCAACGTCGTTTCTGGCGACTATTTAAAGTTAAATCGTTCTCAAAATAATCAGCAGGATTGTGTTGGTATTATGTTCGGTGTTGCATTTGAATCCTTGTTCATATTGTGAATTTCATGATAGGCACATTAGTACGCCGTGGAGGCGAGCTGCAGATTTTGCTTAACTGCATGGCTGCTCAATTTCGACAGACTACATTTTCCATGGGGTTTAACTTTAAGCCACCAACAACTTTCAGTCAAATTGTTTTCGAAATAGTCAGTAGGTAAAGAGTTATTGCCTATTTAAATTATTGTGGTGGTGTGCATCAGTCAGATAGTTATTAGCGTTTATCCATTCTTCTTGTAGCTTATACTGGAAGTATGTACATACATGTACGATAACTTTTAAGAAGATAGAAGGGACAGTAATGTTGAAAATTTGACAGACTGGCGAAGAGTCGCAACTACACTGTCGCTAACAATATTGTAGAGCGCGAATATACATCCGGAATTATCAAAATAAATCAGTTCCGGTAGGGAATTTGTTTTAGGTACTTAAAATTAGTGATTATGCAGGGCTGGATTAAGGGTTTCGTAGGCCATAGGCACCTGTTAACCAAAGGTTGACCCATTGTTATGGCCAAACCAGAAAGGGGGGGGGGGTTCTGTTGGTCCGTTGAGCCGGCCACCAAGGCACTCCCCCACCTCCCCCCACCACCCCCGACACCCCCCCCCCCCCCGCCCACCCACACACACGCACGCACACACACACACACACACACACACACACACAACACACACACACACCCACACCCACCCACACACACACACACACACACACACACACACACCCACCCACCCACCCACCCACCCACACACACACACACACACACACACACACACACACACACACACACACACACACACACACCGCTAGAGAGTAGTCTGCCAGACCCTAGGGAATCTTTAAATCTAGAGGCTCTCAGCGGCCATCTCCAGCATTTCTGAACATAAGAGTTCCCAAAGCTATCGTTAACGAGCGATATCGTTACAGGGTCGTTATATAGCTGTGTTTTTTCATATCTTTCTCAAATTTCATAGACACCTAACTCTCGTAGGCCCCTTAAATTTGGTAGGCCTAGTGTGCCTAATGGATAATCCAGCCCTGTGGCTACGAATGAGAATCGGTCAGAGCCAAATGGAAATTGTTATTTACGAGCGCTGTAGGCTAATGAGTCTCTCAACATTACCGCTGACGCCATTCACGTGCAATGGGCCAAACAGTGTAGTATATCGCTTTTCTTATATCATAATTGCGTGTTTATTGTTTATGGCGCCATCATTTATTGTTGCCCAACAACACTGTTTTTAATTAACATGCTCTTAACTTTTTAATCATTATGCAAAATAAATTACAATTCTTTATGACGCATGGCATATATTGTTGAATATTCTGAAACTAATTTGACTGAAAGCAACGTATACGCTCCTAGCAGCATCTTAATTTTTTATTATTTTAGTTTTGCCTTTCATTTTCGGGGGAAGCAACTCAAAGATAGTCATGGCTCGAATAGACCTCGGTCTGAGTGGCCAATGGACCTTTCCATTCTTAGCTATGCCCCGCCCATCTTTATCTAAGCTCCACCCACACCACGCTCGTGTTGGGATCGATCGATCTCTGAACTTCCTGACTATCAATTTCCAGAAAACTATACGGGTAAGCTGTTGAATATTTTGAAACTAATTTGACTGGGTGTTGTTGCTGCTATAGACAGCAACAGCGCCCAGTCAAATTAGTTTCAAAATATTCAACATCATGTTTATTAAATAGTAGAGATATACAATTCTTACAACGTGTCGGACTATTACGAGTTAAAGAGGGGCCTAATAGAATCATTTATTACGTAATGATTATGACATCATCCTACTTTGATTACTGTATAAGAAAAGAACTCTCGAAACGATGAACTTACTAACTGAGGGACATCATGGTTTGTTGAGCTGCTACAGACACAACCAACTGTCAACCAACTGTCTAACGCGACCAGGGACCGCTCTTCGAACAAGCACAAATTTGAGCAATAGCCTACTCACGTCGTTCGCGGTTGGAAGAATTTTTAATTATGTCACTGTGACCTTGATATTTTACCTCTGGACCCCAAATGTATCACACATGTTCGGACCCTGGGCGTAATATTCAACCCATGTATGGTCAATATATCTTCAAAAGAACCAAAGATATTGATAAATTCTGCTTTTCAGACATATCGTTTTCAAAATAATCACTATTAATCTGATCGCTGTGACTTTCACCTTTTGATCCTAAATCTCTCAAAATGACCGCCAATTTAACCTATTTGTCTAATATGTTTGCTTTAATTTTACACAGAAACATAATTTTGGTGGCTACAAGTAGAGTTTAGGTTAAAGAATTCTCATGTCATATTTCTAATAGAGCTATCGCCTCTATAACAAGAGCCCTAACGGCCTGTCGGTCATCTGGAACATTACAATTTCAAATGCTTTGCAAGCTGGAAGCCATTGTTGCCTAAGGATCAATATTTTCTTTCAGACACATATGTTTTAAGATATTCAATATCTTTTGAAAATGCCTTTAAATTGATATTCTAGAATAGAAGTTCTGAACCCTACCACCAGACGATACTTCCAGCAAAATTGGGTTGAAATCCGCCAAGTGGCACATAGGCCTATAGGAGGAGATATGTTT
Source organism: Chaetoderma sp. LZ-2023a (assembly GCA_034401795.1). Taxonomy (NCBI): domain Eukaryota; kingdom Metazoa; phylum Mollusca; class Caudofoveata; order Chaetodermatida; family Chaetodermatidae; genus Chaetoderma; species Chaetoderma sp. LZ-2023a. The sequence goes on along the minus strand of CM067369.1, from coordinate 78,526,940 downwards.
TAAAAGATTTCCAGAAAGGTTTGGAGAATGCAAGATGGCCAACGAAAAAAATTGACCAATCAAAATTCTCGTTAGATGCGTTGAAGCCATCAATCATAGGATCGCTCCACCAAAGTTTTGCTGAAATCGGGACGTTGACTAAGGAGTCGCATTTTAAAGAATTTCCGGACGTTTTTTGGAAGATATAAGATGGCCGCGGTAAAAATTGACCAACCAAAATTCTGAATAGAAGTTCTGACGCCCACCACTCAAAACCCTTGTTTGGATCCCTCCAAACAATATTTGGTGTAAAATCCGCCAAGCGGGATACGAGACATGTTTTACGGCAAGAATTGGCGGACGATGGCTGGACAGACGACCGGCGGTCACCATGACATCTGGAGCATACCGCGATATGGTCCTTCCAACCAAATTTGCTTGAAAACCGCCAAGCGACTAAGGAGGAGATGCATTTTGAGAATTTCCGGTAAATTCTTTCATAATATCTAAGATTTTCACAAAAATTACCAATTGAAACGCTGAATAGATTTTCTGTAGCCTAGCACAATAGAATCCTTCCAGCTAAATTTGGTTGAAATCCATCAAGGAGATGCGTTTCGACAACCTCCAGTAAATTCTTCCACAAATCTAAAATTTTCACCAAACAATGACCAATCAAAATTTTGAATAGCAATTCTGAAGCGTACCATCATACGGTTCTTCTAGCCAAATTCAGTTAAAATCCACCATGCGGCTAAGGAGGAGATGCATTTTGACAATGTCCATTAATGTTTTCATAAAGTCTTTCATCCAAAAATTGGCCAATCAAAATTCTGAAGAGCAGTTCTGGAGCCTACTAAAATAGGATCCTTCCAACCAAATTTGGTTGAACTCCACCAAGTGGTAATGGAAGTGGAGCGTTTTGACAATTTCCGGTAACTCTTGCATAAAATCCTAGGTTTCAACCCAAAAATTAACAAATCAAAATTCTGAATGGAAGTACTAGAGCCTGCAACAATATGGTCGTTCTAGCCAAATTATATTGAAATCTGTCAAGTGGCTAAGGGGAATCGTTTTGACAATTGTCGTTAAATTTTTCAGGGAATCTAAGATTTTCACCCTAAAATTCTGAATGGAATAGATGTTCTAGAGCCTACCACCATAGGATTAAGCACCGCCCGTGTTGGAATTGATCGATTCCTGAACTCCCTGACTATCAGTTTAAAGAAAACTATATAGGTAAACTGTTGAAAATTTTGAAACTAATTTGACTGGGTCCTGTTGCTAAGGTCAAATTAGTTTCAAAATATTCAACAGCATGTTATTAAATAATAACGACAGTACAACAACGCTTATACTATTAGTCCATCATCGATTAAGCGTTGGTGACGAACTTATCTACGCCATTCATGACGTCATTGATTACAACGTCATCCTACACGTCACGTAGTTGATTATGTCGTCATATGATTGATGGATAAGCTCGAAAGGTCCATTGGGTCACCGTGGGCCATTCGAGAACAACATTTATAGAGTTCTAGAGGCCTCCAATGTCAACAGGCAGGCCAAGTTTGTGCATAACTTGAGCTAAAATCCGGAAATGGAACTCAATTTCCTTAATAGAAATTAGATCACAGTTACATTGATATTTGAAAGCAATGCCAATCTAGGGTTCTTGGTGAGCGTAAGTAAACCTACCAACCAAGTTTCTTGATGATAGGTCTAGTAGAACTTGATGTATAACACAGAAATACTAGCGCCATCAGACGATGGCATATCCTCCCAACACCCCCCCCCCCATCCACCCACACACACCCAAACCCGATCCAAACATTTCAGATAAACGCATATAACGTTAATTGTAAAGGTCAATATTTCCGAAAAAAGTATTAATAAACCAGAGATGTGGTTGCAATGCAACCATGAAGCTCGACTTCACGAATTTGCAATGAACTACGAAGCTTGACGTCAAACATAAAATAAATATAGAAGGCTTATCAGTGCCCTTATCAACAAGAGGCCCAAGGGCTTGTAACGCTAACCAGGACCATTAGCATTTGAACCATTTGCATTTAAATACCCCTAGACATGATGGATAATTATCGAAAAATCCAAGATGGCCACCAAACAAAATTGACCAATCATTTTCTCGTTTGATATGTTGAAGTATACAGCTATAGGATCATTCCGCCTAGGTTTCGTTGAAATCGGGCCACTAATTAAGGAGTAGCGTTTCTGAACGAATGTTTCTGGAAAATTTTCAAGAAATCCAAATGGCCACTTGCAAAAAATCGACCAGTCAAAATTCTGAATAAAAGTCCTAGAGCCTACCACTATAAAATCCTTCCAGCCAAATTTGGATAAAATCCACCAAGCGTTTATGGAGAAGATGCAATTTGACAATTTCCAGTAAATTTTTCATAGAATTGATGCTTTTCACCAAAAACAATCGACCCAGATACTTTGCATGATCCTACCGCGATACGGTCTGCCCGGCCAACTAGGAGTGACCTCTGTCAAGCGGTTAATAATAAGTAACGTTTTGACAATTTCCGTCTAATTTTTCATAAAATCTAAGATTTTCACACACGCACGCAAGTACGCACGCACGCACGTACGCATTGTGTGATGCCAGGTCATTATAAGGAGGCATCTGTCGACGTTTGGGTCCAGTATGCTTGAAGCCAAACCTGAGATATAAAGAGAACAAGAGGATTAAGGGCCTGTGTCGCTCGCCTAGACCATTGGCATTTAAACTATTTGCATTTAAATAGACATGATGGATGATTTTCGGAAATCCAAGACGGCCACCAAAGAATTTACCAATCAAGATTCTCGTTTAACATGTTGATGCCTACCGTCATACGGTCGTTCCACCCAAGTTTTGTTGAAATCGGGCTATTGATTGAAGGAGTATACAGTTTTTAAATGTTTCCGGAAAACTTTAAGAAAATCAGAGATGGATGCCAAAACATTGACTTATCAAAATTCTGAATAGAATTTCTAGAGGCTACGACAATAGGATCCAAATTTGGTTGAAATTGCCCAAGCGATGATTGAGGAATAGCATTTTATACGAATTCCCCTTTTTCGGAAAATCCAAGATGGCCACCAGCAAAACCAGGCCGTCAAAATTATGTATACATGTGCTGAAGCGTACCAGCCTAGGGTTCTTCCAGGCGACTTTGGTTGAAATCGGCCAAGCGGTTAATGAGTAGCCTTTTAACTAATTTTTCAAAATGTTCAGAAAATCAAAGATGGCCACCGGAAAAATTGACCAATCAAAATTCTGTATATACAAGTTCTGAAGCCTACCGCGTAGCATTTTAAACGATTTTCAGCCATTTTTGGGGAAATTCAAGACGGCCACCAAACGAATTGACCGATCCAAATTCTGTATACATGCTCTGAAGCATACCACGTTAGGTTCCTTCCAGCCTACTTTGCTTGCACTCGTTCAAGCGGTTAATGAGGAGTAGCCTTTTAGGTGATTTCCAGAAATTTTAAGAAAATCAAAGATGGCCGCCGCAGTTAATGAGGAGTAGCGTTTTACACGATTTACCGCCATTTTTCGGAAAATTCAAGATGGCAGCCAGAAACATTGACCAATCAGAATTCTGTATAGAGGTTCTGAATGAAGCATATTACGCTAGGGTTCTTCCATCCGAGTTTGATTGAAATTGACCCAGTGGTTATCGAGTAGGCTTCTAAGAGATTTCCAGAAATTTTCAGAAAATCCAAGATGGCCGCCGGAAAATTGCCCAACCAAAATTCTGTATACAAGTTCTGAACTATACCAGCATACTATCCTTCCAGCTAAATCTGGATGAATTTGACTTCCTGCTATTTTTCGGAAAATTCATGATGGGCGCCAAAAAAATTTACCATTCAAAATTCTGTGTTCAGTTCTAAAGCCTACCCCCATAGGATCATTCCTGCCAAATTAATTTGAAATCCGCCAAACGGTCAATGAGGAGTAGCGTTTCTAATCAAACGTTGACGAACGCCGGATGGACGGACGACGGGCGGTCGGCATGGCATAAGCTCACTTGGCCATTCTGGCCAGGTGAGCTAAAAATCGAGCTAAACGGAAAATGTTAATGTTGAAAAACCAAGGTTTTTACCAAGGTTACAATGACCTTGACCTTTAACCTTTTGACGCATCACGAGATGCCGTGTCATGATAAGGAAGCAACTACCTAAGTTTGGGTCCAGTAAGATTAACCTGACCCGTGATATAAACAAACAAGTTTAGCTAAACACAAATTGGACGTCGCCACCACCACCGCCGCCGCCGGACGACGTGCAGGGTATCGCAATAGCTCGTTTTACTTCGTAAGGTCGAGCTAAAAATGAAATCCTGAGACTGCATCTTCCCTTAATATATCCACTGAGAAAGATTTGCATGTGCAGGTTCAAAACACTTCAAGATTATGTCCGGACAAGAAACTTTTGATGAACTTTAAGTTCGTCAGGGCAAATATGGATGAACTTAGCAGGAAACGGCGCAGGCAGGGCAGACGGGTGGACATACAGGCATTCGGAAATCACACGCACATCTTCAGGCAGGGCAGACGGGTGGACATACAGGCATTCGGAAATCACACGCACATCTTCAGGCAGGGCAGACGGGTGGACATACAGGCATTCGGAAATCACACGCACATCTTCAGGCAGGGCAGACGGGTGGACATACAGGCATTCGGAAATCACACGTACATCTTCAGGCAGGGCAGACGGGTGGACATACAGGCATTCGGAAATCACACGCACATCTTCAGGTGGTAATGCTTAGCTTTACCAAGTTTCGAAAGAATCGTAACTAAACTCTAGGGGGCAATAGGGTTGAGAAGAAATGATTGTCAGAGATGGATGGGCAGACAGACGGGCATACATTGTGGACATACGGATTGACGTACAGACATACGGATAGCACACGCACATCTTTAGATCGTAATAACAACACTTACCCAGTTTCAAAAGAATCGCATCTAAACTGTAGGAGGAGATGCGTTGACAGCAAGTTATCAGACAGACGGACGGACGGACGGGGATGTCGATCGCTACCTACACCCTCCCCTCCTAAGTATGGGTGGAGCTTAGCTAGAGGTGGACGGGGCATAGCTAAAGCAAATGACTGATTGGAATTAACGCGCGGAAAGCTGAAGTTCCACAACATCGATAGAAAGTCAATCTAATATGCTGAGTATTTCTAATTGTATGGGAACACGTTGCTAGGCAGAAACAGCTTTCAGTCAAGTTGTTTTCAAAATATTCAAAATTATTTTTATTAAATCGTAAATGTTCTTTCATTTCATGTATCAGGGTATTTGCTCTCTCAATTTCAAAGGGCTAAGAAGTCAAATGTCCAAGTGTGCTTCAACACCACATTCTGTACTTGATAATGCGCTCATTCAGGAAAATGTGTAGTGGCAACAGAGAGGCGGTAATACTTACAAAATCCGTAATCTGCGAAGCCCTTCAAAATCGGTCCTCCGCAATACTGTCAGATTATTGCCCTGCAAATCCCTGCGAAGTAATCACAACAGGAAGAGAATTATATATATGCGCTATCGACGTATATACCCTCATACGGACATTTTTGCATGGCCAAATATTAGTGCAAATACAGAACCCTATTTCCGCCCTTCGTGCGAAAATACTGATGGCGAAATCTTAAATGAGCACTATTAGCCGCTTCCAAAAACTAATCTATTAAATGAAGAAATATGTGTTACAATTTTACTATCAGGCCTACTATTCTTATTAATAGAAGTCCGTCAAATAGAGTCAGAGTTTCTATTAGTCTAAATCAAGCTGCAGTAACTTGATAACAGCATAGAGACTATACTGTTAGTCTAGCCCTTAACCAGAAATGTTGTTCCATACACCCATCATGCTCGACTATACAACTTTGCAATGAACTATGAAGCTTGACTTCAAACAAAATAAATATAGAAGGCTTGTCAATACACTTATCAATGACAATCAACATTGACCTTTTGACCCCAAAGTACTTGACTCATCCTCTCTCATTAGCAAGTGATTAACACAACATTAGAAATGAACTGCTAAGTTGACCCATAAGCAAAATGTTATTATTGAGAAACCCCTTGAGTTTTGTCATTATCACACTGACCTTGACCTTTTGATGCCAAGGTAATTGTATCATGCCATCTCATTATAAGGAAGGATGTGTCTGAGTGTGGGCCATGTATGCTTAACCAAACACGATATAAATTGCTACGGTGAGCTAAACGCAAAATGTTAGTTTTGATTAAAACTAGGGGGTTCAAGGGCATAGTGACCTTGACCTTTGCCATTTTGACTCCAAGATATCATGTATGATTCCCACTCGTTTAAAGAAACTGTGGCCCCCAGTATGATTAAGCAAACATGAAATATGAAACATCAGATATAAACAGTGAAGTTGAGCTCACAACAAAACGTTATTGGTGAAAATGCAGATTCTCCCAAGACCACAATGACCTTTGAGCTTTTGCCCCTGACGGACATTGTGTCATACGCGAGCATTATAAGGAAGCGTGTGTTTAGGTTTGCGTCTAGTATGATTAATCAAACATGTGATATGAACTGCTAAGTTGAGCTAAACGCAAAATGTCAATACTGACACCCCCCCCCCCACCACCCCTGTAGGCATACATCACGTAAAACTAAACAGTTGTATAACGAATTTATTATGCGACGAATTTAATTAACCGCGCGCATTTCATCACGCCACGGAAATATTAATCCGCAAACGATTCGAGCGTGTCCAATATGGAAATCAATATTAAAACGATTAGACATGGATTCGCCATAACATTTATTATGTAGTAAAATATTTTGTCTAGTTCAAAGAATACGTTCAGGCTAAAATCACATTTGCAAATCAAATACTGAAGTGCATGTCTCATTATATAATTTAAATGCCATTTAATCTTTGAAGCAAAGTTGCTTAGACGCCATTTTATTATCGAGCTGTGCTATATCACCATAGATATGGATATATTGGCTAGATGGCTCATGCGCATACTCTTACTACAGGGCTAGTTGTCGCGATCGTGAGTTCAGTAAATCGCAACTGCGCATGACCCTCTCAAAAGCGGCATTACAGGGCATAGATTTAGTATATACTTACTATATCGCTCATGACCCTTTCAAAAGCGGCATTTTAGAGTTCAGTATTTTGTCACCGGATATGTAGTCTCAAAATAACATGTCATTGTTATTAATTCTAGTACGTAGTCAAATAAAGTGTCAGATTGTGATAGATTATGATAGCCAAATACAATTTTAATTCTGACAAAAACAGATAACTTTGCCTTTGTTCAATTTCCCTCAAATTAATCCCGCATTTGCGATTTACTGAACTCGCGCGTCACTGGGGGTCGTGAAAACTAGCCCAAGTGAGGGTATGCGCATGAGCCATCTAGCCAATATATCCAAATCTATGGTTACCGCAACGGGGCTTCGCAGTATAACCGAATCAGGTATCAATGTGCTTCACCAGGTAGACATGGATTAGAGTATGTACTATGTAGTCTATTGATTTAATATTCGCTAATCGGATAGAAAAGTAGCATGCACGTGGTCGTTTGATATTCCTTTATCTTCTGCGAAAATAGTGGACAAACGGAATTATAAGAAACCTCTTAACGCCGAGGAGAATGGAGGATTCCAGTTTATCCATTCATCATCTGACGTCATAATCAATTACGTGACGTGTAGGACGACGTCATAATCAATGACGTAGGTAAGTTCGCCACGAACGCTTAATTGATGATGGACTAAGCCTTGCTGTACGAATTGCATGCCATTAATATTTGATAAAGATGCTGTTGAATATTTTGAAACTAATTTGACTGGGCGCCGTTGCTGCGATAAGCAGCAACGGCACCCAATCAAATTAGTTTCAAAATATTCAACAGCTTACCTGTAGGATATAGTTTTCTGGAAATTGAGATTAAATGAGTGCATGGATCGATTGATCCCAACACGGACGAAGCGTGGGTGGAGCTTAGCTAGAGATGGGCGGGGCATGGCTAAAACTGGGTCCCTCCATTGAATACTAATGCAATATTTCCTATGTCATTGATGATCGACAGGCGAATTAAAAGAAGCGATGAGTAATCTTGAAGCTGACGAGCATTTACACATCAAATTAATCTGCCAGATAAAATCTGATGTAAAATATGACGAGTCGAATATAACGAAAAGCGTTTTCAGGATCGGATTAACCTGACCAGATAGAATAAGCCAGATATTGAACTCGTCCAACTCGTCAAATGCCACGTCAGACACATATACGTGCAGTGAATAGATGGGCGTGTTTGACCTTTGAACCCTGGGGTGGTGGTCGAGAGGGCTCTTCCACCCGCAGGTTTTCTGCTGTGTTTATACACACATAAGAACTTAGAAAGCAAAATCAGAATGCTCCTTATCACGTCATCCTTCCCAAATCCATGCACCGCCATTTCACCCCCCCCCCCCACCACCCCACCCCACCCGGCAATATCTTCCAACGGGTATGAGATACCACCAAACTTCAGATTTTGCCTACACTCAGATTTTTTCAAATTTTGAAAATCTGATCAAATTAATTTTAACGTCAAGCAGATCTTTATAACAACTACGAGTCGCAACTAAATACTGCGTACAGCCTGCCTACAGCACTACAGAATGTCCGTTGCGCATATTTTAATTCTCCATAAGAAAATCTAACTGTTCAGCGCAGTTTGAACATTCTGAACAGAACAGTGACCGGAATCTATCTCTCTTCATTGCGCGTGTATCCCTGCATACCGTCCTCAACCAATGTCGCAAATAATCTAAGCGTACAAAGAACGTCTATAACCGAACATAGCCTCAAGAAAAAGTACTACGCCTTATAGTCTACTCTACAGCCTCTACTTGACTCCTCTTTGTCTATAATCTAACTGCACCTAAGTACGAGCAAATTTATCACTGCTAATATGTTTTATTTGACCTGAACATATGTTAGACAAATTACCGTTATTACGTCGAGGGATAAATTACTGCTCTAATAGGCTGTGGTAAAGCAAAATGAAAAAGCTTAAAAGCGGCATCGTTCATGAAGCGTGGCGCGCGTTATCTCATCAGCGCCCGTTAGATGAAGAAAGTATTTCAGGTGCGTGATTATCCTCTACGCACTCTGTCGTCTCAGGGAGCGATCTATCCACTAGCCAATTAGCCATATGATAGTAAAATGAAATCTGGCTAATGAAAAGTAGAATTGACTAAATCATTGGCTAATGATTAAAATTAATTTAATCTTCTTAACTGGCTGAATCGTGACTAATTCCAGCGTTATAATAGTAAATCATAAATTCCTGTTTACGTTGTTGAACATTTTGAAACTTCTGTTTACGTTGCTGAACATTTTGACACCAAAATGACTGAAAGCTGTTGCTGCCGAATGGCAGACTTTGCTTAGAGATTGCCTTTGCTTTACCAGGAGTCTAAGCAATAACACGTTCAGATACAACTATCAAAATTCACGGCTTGTGCAAAAAGAATCAACGTTGTCTCATACAGCTGGTGCTTGACTTCAAAGCCGGCCATAGACGCTGACACATCTGCACACTAATGATAATACTTGACCCTTGTGTCTCGGTTGGACCGAGTATATGGGGGCAGACTACCCTGCTAATGCAAGCTAATACTCAATGAGCAAATACAATCTACAGAAGTCTGCAATTTATGCGAGGTAGACGAGAATTGCTGCAACTCTCACAACATGGAAGCAGTGGAAGACACTGTACAGACATTTAGACATGAACTTCAGGACAGTCCTTTATGACCTTGCAGTTTTTAAAGGAAACATTTTGCTTGAAATATCGACAAAAGTGTGTGCTGATGTGTGACCATCTTGAATTTAAAAATATCAAATTAGCAGTATTATTATCCAAATCCCCAAAACTGGTGTATATACTAATATAATATGATCAAAACTTCAACTGGATTAAAAAATGCAAGCCTAATGAAAGCTACAATAACATTCCAGACTAGAAACAACATGTCAGATGGTCAAGATATGCCGAAAATTGCCATATTTTTATCATTATGAAATACATAGTACGGTTGCACCAAAAATGGCAGCAAGCATTCCTAGCTTCTTTAAACCATAACTTATAAAGAAAGAAATTTCGCCTGCTTGTAACGCTGGAGGTCCACGGAAGCTCAATTAGCTACATACACACCCCCACACCACCCCACCGTCACACACACACACACCCACCCGCCACCCACCACCTACACATCCACACCAGGAGTGATCGCAGATTTGCCACCTTCCGTCTTGATCCGGAGAATACAGATTCAATAAGTGAGGGATCAATTTCTAGCCGCGTATGTCCCGCCCATTTCCAGCTAAGTCCCGCCCATTTCTAGGTAGGTGCCGCCCATTTCTAGCTAAGCCCCGACCACGGTTTGATAGATTTATGTATTTTGAACCCTGAATTCTCTGAATCTCCCATTTTCAAGGTAACTATATAAAGGTTAAGTTGTTGAAAATTTTGGCAGCAACAGCGACCAGTCAAATTAGTTTCGAAATATTCAGTAGAATGTTTTTTAACAAGTTAAAACCATCAAAGTCATACAATTCGTAGGTCTACACTTTACGGATTTTTATATGTCATGATGGAGCTAAATACGTCATTCATTAAGCATTTTGAGTGTGACGTCAGCATACACGTGGCGTAATTGACTATGACGTCATACTTGATAGACCGGATCTATCAATTATTCCTTGTATGTTTAGGTTATTTGAGACACTGATCGCTCCATTGGTGCGTATCATGATCACGTTATAGATTCACGGAAGATGTGGGAATCTCTGATCACCCGTCTACATCTTGCATGTTTATTGATCTACGGAACGCTATCGAGATCATATAATTAATGTTTTTAATTTCCGCTCAGCAGACAACTCCTTAGCTATCGTCTTGTTAATGACAAGTCTCAAGCTCGGAAAACATTGTCAAAACTCCTTTCCGGAAGAAAACGTGCAAACGTGCTATATTTTTAATTTATTCTTTGAAAGGTCCCTGAATGGGGTGACTACGGCCAAGTGAACTACTTATGTCCACTTTCAGCGTGTCACAGAACATATAATGGCTGGACACAATTGTACCCTGCAAATCAATCAAATGGCCCGCAATCCAAGCACAGCCGAATGATATATTAAGAGCACGTGCACGCGCGCGTGTGTGAGAGACGTCTAAATCTGACCTCACAGAGCGAGATTTCTTCTAGGATTTAAAAGAATGCTTAGAAAATGGTAGTGACTTACAATTCGTACGTGTCGGACTATTAAGCGTTAAAGACGGACTAAATTGAGTCAATCATGCCATAATTAACTATGACGTCATCCTACATGACACTTAAGTGATTATGACGTCATATGACGTCATATGATAGATGGATAAATTGGAACGGTCCATTCACTGGCACACATAACACTTATAACGTCCTAATTAATGGCCCAATGGATCCTTTCAGATTAAGCTATGCCCCGCCCAACCATAGTTAAGCTCCACCCACGCTTCGCCCATGTTGGGATCGATCGATCGATCCTCGAACGCCCTAACTATCAATTTCCAGAAGACTATATAGGTAAGCTGTTGGATGTTTTGGGTCTAGTTTCACTGGATGCAGTTGCTGCTATGCAGCAACTGCGCCCAGCCAAGTTGGTTTCAAAATGTCCAACAGAATGTATATTATATGGTGAAGACATACAATTCATACAACATGTCGAACTAGACTAGCGTTCAAGATGAACTAAATCGAGCCAGTCATGACGTAATGGTTATCATGTCACCCTATATGTCACGTAGTTGATCATGACGTCATATGATGGATGGATAAATTGGGAAGGTCCATTAACATACCATTGAACAATAACAATAATGCATGCTGAGAGAATAATAATAACAATAATAATAATAATAATAATAATAATAATAATAATAATAATAATAATAATAATAATAATAATATTATGTCTCTCCATAACTGTGTACAGTTCAGAGAATAAGCCGTATCATCATAATATCATTACTACAATTTCATACCCTCACATTAGACCAAATTTCCTACTACAAACGCACGTAATCGCGGGAAAACAGAGTAACGCCATCGTAAGATGACGCCCCTCACATCCGTCCTTTGATGTTCTGCAATGGATGATTAAAGTTTATCCATCAATCATATAGCGTCATAATCAACTACGTGGCGTGTAGGATGACGTAATAATCAATTCCGTATTGAATGAGGTAGAGATGTTGGTCACGAACGCTTAATCGATGACGGACTAAGCGTTGCTGTTCGAATTACAATATGTCTTTACTATTTAATAAACATGCTGTGAATTATTTTGAAACTAATTTGACCGGGCGTTGTTGCTGCCATAATCATATGCACCAACAGCACCCAGTCAAATTAGTTTCAAAATATTCAACAGCTTACCTGTATAGTTTTCTGGAAACTGATAAACGGGCGTGCAGAGATCTGTCGATCCCAAAACGGGCGAAGCGTGGGTGGAGCCGAGTGGTATGGGTGGGATATAGCTAAAGCTGGAGTCATCCATTGTTGACGTTTACTAGTAGTTAATTTTGGCTTTCCGTGAAAGATGGCGTCTGATTCTGATCCAGTCCGTGTTCTTTCTGCTTTGTTGATTGTTCGAAGACGGAAGCGAAGAGTCACAGAAAAAGCTTTGGACCCGTCCGTGGATAGGCAGGTGTGACGACCATTGTGCATTAGAAAGCACTATAATTCTACATGTAGAGCCCATTACATTTTTTGTCAGAAATTCAACAATTCTGGCAAGAAAGAGAAATTTAAGCTTTAAAAGTACAAATTGTGGGTAAGCATTTCGGAGTGATATTTTAATGGAGATATTTGGACCGCCAAATAAATGGACAAATCCAAAATTTCGTTACAAGTGTTGCGGTATACGACACTAGGATCGTTCCACCCAAGTTTCGTTGAAATCTTGTCATTAAGGGGGGGGGGGGGGGGTAGCCTTTTATTTAAAAGAGTCCATGATATTTTCGGAAAATCAGATTGTCGCCTGAAAAATCTAACAATCTAATTTTTTGAATAGAGATTCAAGGCAAAATGAGCCAATCAATATTCTTTACTACTGTTATTTGGAATGTACACCATCAAAATTCCAGGTAATTCGTGTGGTTGTGAGACGGGTGGTTGCAAGCCAATCCGGTGAAAGAGGATTCTTGTCCTCTGGATGCTAGTCTGGTGGTAGAGTATTCGCCTCCCAAACGCTAAACGAAAGGTGCCATAGAATTGCCAGGTTCGAACCACACCTGGGTCGAAAAAAATTGAAAAAGGTAAAATTACATTCCAGATGACGACTGAGCTAAATACTAGGGCCAGTGCGTTGTCAAGGAGAGGGTTCATAGAACTAATGCTTGACAATAATAAAACTACATACTTGCGAGTGCCTAGTGATCTAGCAGGGTGGGGAGGGGATCTACGGAATGTAAAAGTAAGAATATCTGGAATGTACACCATCAAAATTCCAGGTAATTCGAGTGGTTGTGAGACGGGTGGTTGAAAGCCAGTCCGGTGAAAGAGGATTAGCTAGTCTGGTGGTAGAGCACTCACCTCCCAAACGCTAGGCGAAAGGTGCCATAGAATTGCTAGGTTCGAACCCCACTCGGGTCGAAAAAAATTGAAAAAGGTCAAATTACATTCCAGATGATGAATGGGCTAAATCCTAGTGCCAGTGTGTTGTCAAAGACAGGGTGCATAGAACTAATGCTTGACAATAATAAAACTGCTGCTGCTGCTGCTGCTGCTGCTGCTGCTGCTGCTGCTGCTGCTGCTGGGTTCGGTTTTACTATGCACTGACCTTTAAACTGATGGAGCTGTTTCCATAAGGCATGATGATCCATAGGAGCAGCTCCACATCATTGAAAGTATCGGTGCATGGCCAGTAACCTTAGAATGCGCATATATCAAACATTTTTTCTGGCCCACACGCTATAAAGGCAGATATGTTCCGTCTTCGGAGGGAAATATCATTCCTGTTAGTGCACCCCTCAGCCGAAAGCTCACCAGGCGATGTTAATTTGAAGTTTTCCTTGTCCTAGGCAGATTGCCGGCCATTGATAACGAGTTCTGCCTACCAGGTTGTAACAGCGATAAGGGGTAACCACTTTAATCCCCATAGCCGACACCTCTGCCAATAGCAGTTTATTGCCATAGCTAGGACCCTAAACTGCTGCTGCTGCTGCTGCTGCTGCTGCTGCTGCTGCTGCTGCTGCTGCTGGCCGTACAGCGACAATGACCCTCTCACGGGCAGAATTCATTGTTTTATCATAGTCTCAGAAATTGTACGCTTTTGTTTCTAATTCTATACGTAGTCGAAGAAAGTGTCCGATTAATATAGCCAACACAATTGTACTTCTGATAAAATATATAAATTTGCTTCTGCTCAATTTCTCTTCCAATTACCAAAAGAGAATTGAGTCTTTTTTTGGAGGCCATTTATGCAGCTGATCGTCAGTAGTAATGTGCGTGCGTGCGTGCGTGCGCGCGTGCGTGAGTGCGCGCGTGTGCGTCGGGGTGGGTGTGGCGGTGGTGGTGTGTAGAAGCGCTTTTTCATTGGCTTTTTTTTTGGGGGGGGGGTGTATTTAATTGTCCATATATGGAGTACAAACACGCCCACCAGAACCGGCCCCTTTGTAGCACTCATATATGGGCAATTAAAGGAACAGAAAAGGGGAATAATAAATGATGTTTATTGGTAATCTCATACCATTTTAAATAAACTACCATCGGTAAAAATGGAAAGGAATCTGGATTATTTGGTATAAAAGTGTCGCTGGAAACAATGACTTTCAGTCAAATTGGTTTAAAACTAGACAGTATTTTAACCGCAGGACGCGGTGGCTAACCAGCTTAGTGCGAATATAACTGAGCTTATATGACTGGCTGTAGCGGGTATTATTTATTCGCTCAGCGTACACCAGAGTGCATGGGTCCAACTTCGTCACTAATTGGTTCCCGCCAGAATGCCATAAATGGTATTTAGCTGCTTTTTCTAATTATTCTGATTTATTTCTGTTTTTCACTGGTGGGTATAGGTTGATTATTATATAAGGCTGTCATTCAAGAGTATATGTTAGTTCCATGTTCCTTTCCTTTAAGCCCAACCCCTCCAAATCACGTGACTTGTGAGAGACAATCAAAAAGCGTGTCTCTACGGTTAATGTTTTCCTCTTCCTCTTCTTGCGAATCGTGTAAATCGCTTGAGATACGTGTAAAGTATATGTTTTGTTGGACTTACACAGTACCACTACAAATAGTGGAATAAGATCCATTACTACTAGCACTAGTTCTAACAATACTATAAGTATAATGACAACATCCATTACCACTAGTACAGAGAGATGTACACTTTATATCGCTCTGTCACAGAAATGAGCAGCAGACGCAGAGTCCACTATTTATATCAGCCTCGCCTGTCTATCACAAATATCTTATTATCGATTAACCTTGTAGCGATGGACGTGAAATCTGGTTGGCTGAGCGATAGATGCACAATTATAGATTACCTCTGTAGCTATAGACACGCATAAATTATCGATTGCCCCTGTAGCGATGGGCGTGCAATCTGATTGGCTTAGCGATAGATGAGGGTAAATTATTGATTAACCTTGTAGTGATGGATGCACAATCTGATTGGCTAAGTGACAGATGTGCATAAATTATCAATTACCACTGTAGCAATGGATGCATACAAATTATAGCCACCTATTACCAATATTGATTATTGTCCAAGTGGCCACTTTTGGCCATCTACACTGTTAATTATTGTAACAGTCGAAAGTTACATACATAAATTGAGAGACTTGACTAATACACAATCATTTATTGAATATTGGTGCAAAGTGAGAGTGACACATTTTTGTCATCTGTCCTCTCATTCATATTGGTTATTGGAACAGGCAAAGGTTAATAACTTTGCAATGGGTACTTACAGAGCCAGTCTCATACCATAGTGGCATGCACCACGTAGTAAACACTATAATAATAGCCTTCAGTAGTGCTGTTCGAAAGGCTTAATGAACTAGTTACACAATTTTTTTAAATATCTGTGTATTGAATTTGCTTATATGTGATATAAATATGAGTCAGATATGTCTATGTTGCTATCATCTATTTTGTTGATTTGTATGCCTAGATGGGCGGGAGGGGGGGGGGGAGGGGAGGGGGGATTGCACCATTTTACTTTCAGAAATAAAAGATCTTAACAGACCGCCAAGACGCCTCTCACGACCACCCCCCTTCAGAATCCTACCATACGACCCTGAATAGACTATGTGTCAAGCGCTACTACTACTACTACTACTGCTGGTGCTGCTTCCCCATCCCAGCCATACCACTCTAGCTAGTGCGACTTAACTCGCTCGACGCGCAAGAGCAATACCTGTCGAGCCTGTCAGCCTGGGCGATTGCTGCTCTGACAACAACAACAACAACAACAACAACAACAACAACGTACTCAACACCAGTACTTTCGTATCTCGCAGACATAGTGCGGTGGCTCAAAATCTACATTTTAAAACGACTATTTTCAAGATTTTTCTAATAATATGATCCTAAGGCAGTATACTCGTGTATCCAGTTCTAAGATTGCTATTTTCAATGTTTAAATTATGAATAGCTATTTGTGCGAGTTTTGGGCAAAATATTAGTGTAATAGTAAATAAAATGTTGTAAAATTGAAATACAAATGTAGTGGTACATGTCACTGTCGACAGGAATACATCAGTCACAAACTAATCTTTTTGGCTGCCAGATGTCTCCCACATCCATACACCTCTTAGATATCATGACCTAGTTCATTGGACATGCTCTAATTTTCAGAATATAATTAATAAATGAGGCACTGTTTAGGCGCAACCCACCATACTATGTATGCCAAACCATAACTGGAAGGTGCAATGTTCCAGTTGCAATGTTCTGGCTGCATGCGGCCGCATGGCTGCAGTCTTGTATGTGGCTGCACTGCGGGAAAAGTGCAGGCACACTTGAGGCAATCATGTTACTATTTCATTAAGCCTTTCGAATAGCAACATGGAAGTGTGTTATTATAGTGTTTACTACGTGGGTGCATGTGACTAAGGCATCAGAATGGCTCTGCATTTCTACACATTTACAGACGTTTATACAGGTTTCTGGGGGGGGGGGTATCTCATGATATAAACAATTAATCAACATGAACATATGCCTGTCACCTTTGCCTGTTCCAATAACCAATAATTGTGAGGGCAGATGCCAAGAAAGTGATACTGTCACTTTGCACCAATATTCAATAATTGATTGTGTATTGGTTCAGTCTGTCAATTTGTCGGTGTCCCTTTTGATTGTTACAATAAGTGACACTGCAGATGGCCAAAAGTGACCACTTGGACAATATTCAATATTGGCAACAGGTAACTATAAAATGTGTGTTTATCACTACATGGGTAATCGATAATTTATATGCATCTATCGCTACAACCCGCATCCGTAATTGTGCATCTATTACTCAGGAAATCCGACTGCGTGTCCATGGTAATCAATATTTTGATTGACAGGTGTGCCTATAATTTATGCCCGTTGATCGCTACAGACCTAATCGATAATTTTGCATCAATCGCTCAGCCATCAGATTGCAAGTCTATCACTACAGGGGTAATCAATAATATGATGTTTTGATTGACAGGTGCGGCTGATATACATAGTGAGTCTGCTGTTGATTCTAAACAGCATGAGCTAGAGAAAACACCTCTGTGTACTAGTGGTAATGTATGTTTTCATTAAACTCATAGTATTGCGAGAAATAGGACTAGTAGTCTCGGATCTTATAATTATTCCACTATTGTAGTCATACTGTGTAAGCCCAGCAAGACATACACGTTATGGTATATCAAGGGATTTACATGATTTACTGCAGGATTCGGAAGAAGAGAAAGAGGAAAATAGGTATTTTAGAGTGTATTTTATGTCTTTTAAAAAAATAGTATAAGACAACAGTGCACATTGTATAAATAAGAAAATTAGTAGTTAGAACTGTCATTCTCACGTCTTCATCACCACTGCCACTAACCGCAGGGGCGGGGTGGTGTGGGGGGGGGGGGAACTGAGCGATAGATACACTTTCAGCGCACCATATATGGGCACTCAAGTCCTGCCTTCTCGAAATCACGTGACTTGTAAGAGCCAATCTTAAAGCGTGTCTATCAACCACCATTACCACTAGTTATTGCATGTTACAGCCGTTTCGTAGTGGCATCTGGGACATTGATGACAAATCATGAAATGTACAATGTGATGGGCCGGAATTGTTCCTTTATTTCCTCCTCCCGTCTGCGATGACATTCTGTTTTCGCATTTTCATTGCTCCGCTAAATTATTCGACCAATCAAAATGTGGGAGATATCTTCACAAAAACACGGCTCAAAAATCACTCTGAACTACTTAACAGGCGAAGCAGGTTCACACCTCAATATTGGACTATATCACGCTGATATAAATGCAGTCATGACATAAATTGGAACTAGAAATGTAGAGATACGATATGCCACTCCATATGACTTCATAATCAATTACATGTGTGTTTTACGTCATAATCTTTAATGTGTAATGAATGACGTATCTAGCTCTGTCACGAACATTTGAATGTCCGTCAGGTCTACGAATTGTATATCTTTGATGGTTTTACTATTTAATAAACATTCTGCTGAATCTTTTGAAACTAATTTGACTGGGCGCTGTTGTTGTCGTAGTTTCAAAATATTCAACGGCTTACAGTTACCTTGAAAGTGGGATTCTGCAAAATCAGCGTTCAAAATAGGATATAAATCCACTCCAACACCCGTAAAGTGTGTGCAGATCTTAGAGAGAAATGCTAGGTGTTTCATGATCAATTATTTCATGAGATATGTCGTAAAGATATTGAACTACATTTTCGTTAAATTCATCATACTGATGATGATGATGATGATGATGATGATGACGACGATGCGACTATGATGACGACGACGCCGCCGCCGCCACCGACGACGACGACGACGACGACGACGACGACGATGATGTGTAGTAGGACTACGATGATGATGATGATGATGATAACGATGATGATGATGGTGATGGTGATGGTGATGGTGATGATGGTGATGATGGTGATGATGACGACGATGATGGTGCAACGTTATTGATGTTGATGATGATGATGATGACGACGACCTTCAGAAATTATAAAAATGGTGTTGATAATGAAATTCTTTAATTGCATTCCCAACAGCTACTATGTATACAATTATTGTACATTGCATAACCCCATATGTAACGATGTGATCTGCCCGTAGATAAACTTGAACTTGCTAATAATATCACTGCAATTCGTTGCTCTCGCAGGGATCAATGGCTTTCAGTCAAATTGGGGTCATATGGTTAATCGCAAACTTTCATTGTAAAGCTAATTCCAAATGGCAAAGTAGTATGTGGATTTATATGGATAGCTATGTACCTACACCCCACCACGCGCTCTAATGATAGGGGAAACACGATTAAGCAAGACCACCCAATGGGTAGAATTGATTGGTTGGGTGTTACGACTAGCAAGGTTGGCTTATTAGTGAGGTTGTCTTACGTGAGCGAATTATCTGTTGTTGGGCTTGACTTATCAGGGCTGGAGAAGTGAACATGTGTCCAATTTGAATCTCCAGGCTTGGCCGTACTGGCGAGGATGATTCTTAGTCATTCATATGACATCGTAATCAACTACATCACATGTAGGCTGACGTCATAATCAATTACATCATGAATGACGTAATTAAGTCAATAAACGCTTAATAGTCCGTTAAGTTGTACGAATTGCATGTCTTTACTATTAAACAGCGCTCAGTTAAATTAGTTTAAAAATATTCAACAGCTTACCTGCATGGGTTTCTGGAAATTAAGATTCAGGGAGTGTCGGGATCGATCGATCCCAACCCCGGCAAAGCGTGGGTGGAGCTTAGCTAGTGATGGGCGGGGCATAGCTAAAACTTGATTCCTGCACTGTTGTCAAAGGCAAGTGCATGGATACTTAGTAAGAGCCAACTGGAATATAAAATGTGTGACCACTAGACGGTGGTTCTTTAACCACTCTTGTGCGAGCTTAACCCTTTAATGGTCAAACTGACCAAAACAACTTTGCAGTGGTCTTCAGACATTGCTATTTGAAAGGCCTAGAGGAGAGTATTTTTGAATATTTACCACTAGAATGACTGGCTCGATAACCGAGCCAGTCCTTCCAGTGGTAAATTTTCAAAAATACTATTCTCTCGGCCTGCAGATACACACTGGCTAAGTAAAAACTTTAATTTTCTTTACCATTACCCCTTTAATGGTCAAGCCGGCGAACAAAAATTCAATCGTAAATTTACAAAAATGGTCTTAAAAATTAAAATATCTTGAAAAATATTGACCATCAAAATGATTAATTTAATTTAACAAGTAGTAATTTGAGCGCTTTGAGGCGCTGTTGACACAAGAGGGGTTAAAATCGATGTAGATCTCGTTATAGGCTGGGTGGGAGTGGCAGTTGTGGCCGTATGTATACTTACAGTCTCTCTGTATCCAGCGGGATATGTGTAGGCACATAGAATAATCCACGGTAGCTGCAGTCAACACCGCGTCCCACACAAACACAATCCCGCGGGCAGCGGGAATTAGAACCACCGATGACCACCCGGAGAACGCCTATCAGCAGGAGGCCAATTACAAAAACACGATGCATATGCGTAGAATAAAGTAGATCCATATTTTGAAACTGTCCTTTTTTCGATATAGAGGAACTTGAAATTATACACTTACACAACGAATATATAAGCATAAGCCCGACACAAATTAACACGTCTGATTAACATTATTTTAAGCAATTACATTTCTAACAATTATTTTAAGAGGTGCAAAAACACCTTAGCTTTGGTAAATTTCACATCTTCACTCACGCGGAAATGTGTCAACCTTAAAGAATAATATTGAACCGCTTCTCATATCAAGTGGTAGGCTTGTGATTACATTGCACACCGTAATGAGATGCAATCATACGGAGTATACTTCTGTCGTAATATCGAGTCACGTGCGTGCAAGCGATGCAGGTGGGTCTAATGCTGGGTGGTGAATGACTAATGCTGAGTGGAGGGGGCTGCATGGCGGCAACGCGGAACAGCGTGTGAATGGGTAAGTACGTACGCACGCACGCGCGTTCATCCTCTCAGTCAACCCATGGAGAAAAACATAGAGAAAAACATCTTATGCCACACTAATTAGTAGCCTCCAGGCCATTGATGTCAATTAACTGCTGTTAATGGATTCCCTTTACCATTGCTTGGCGAACACAACACACGAGCTTATATCACTGGGATTATCAAGAAACGAAGCAACTAGCACTCATGTCCTCTGTTCATCTATCGATCTATCTGATGTTTAACACGCCAACAACCAACACTGTTAGACCATATAACAGTGTTTTAAATCCGGCGGTGATAATAGAATCCGAAAATAAAATCCGAAAAAAAATCGTATTTATCCGACTCGTGTCGGGTAGATTTTTGTACACACACGCAGTGATTGAGGATTACACCACAATAATAACGTGATCGGTGCTCGTATTAGGAAGAGCGAGTCGCTGTGTAATACTATTATTATTGTATTCTATAGGAATAAAAACCCCGCTTGGAAGTGCTAGGGGAAAATTGCCGATTTCTAGAAATATTCAAACAATTTTCAAGGACCGTTTCATACAGTACTTATTCGGGATTCAAGGTATTTACAACTAATTACATCTTCCGAAATCGAGTTTTCTACGGCCTATATGATTATTACACGCTGTATACACGTAGAAATACGGACGTACGCAAGCTAGCAAGCGTGATCGGCAGACTTGAGGAAAACAGTACAGCCATCCGACAATTGTAACGACTCATGTCAATCAGACGTATCTCGACCAATCATAGCTCATGTAGGCGGTTTAAGATATGCTGGAGGGAGAGAGACTTTTTCAAAAGAGCTTGTTGATGTTGCGCTGTCAGAATACACGTGTTGGCTGTCCAAGTGAATTGTATATAGGTAGGCTAACCAATCGTTCTAATAAGCCACTTCGCGGCATAAGGCCTATATGGCCGACAAAGTGCCAGGGTTGAAATTCTACTGATTCTTTCGGAGAAAATTTGACTGAAAAATGTTGCTGCCTTACGGGTTAGGATATATATATATATGGATTATGGGTGTTGTTGTTTATTCAGAATGCAAATGGATGTTATTAATCCGTGTGACGACAGAATGGGCCAAATTCTACAATCACCGCCGTCGTAAGATCGTCGTAGACGAAAATGACCAGCCTATGGCGCCTGCCACGCTAGCGAGATTGCGAGCGTGAGAGGGCGGTAGGTAAGTGTCTGGTGGCCCGGAGCTGCCACGCAAGTAAAATGCATATGCATGGGCTTTTTTCATTTTGTCATATGTAAAATAATAAAATAATAAAAAATAAATAAATAAAACAAAAGTGAGAAAATTATACATTATCGACTCGTGCTGCAAATGGCAACTGCGCGGAGTGTGTCCGGCGATTTAGAAATGCCAGTCACACGTTGATAGACTATACTTATCATGCCATTGATTCGCCGAGCACGATAACGGCGACCGCTCTAATCTGCGCGCTCATTTGACCAGGCGTCAAGGCATGTCAGACATGGCTGATTTAGTCTAAGAGATGATTAAAAGGATTACTGACCACGGGATGACAAAGCGTTGACATTTAAGCCTATATTATTTTAAGCAAGGCGATTTGAAAATGGCGTTCCTGAGTTAAAGTTGTTTTGTAATCAGGGTATAGAATAAGTACAAACTCGACCCACACGGGTGGGGTCTATGGGGGCGCCCCCTTCCGGCAGTATGGGTGGATCGGGAGATTCGCAATTTTTTTTTAAATGTCTATTCTTTCAGTTTCAGAGGGTATCTTCTGAAAGTAGAAGGGGAAAATTAATTGGCTGTGAAATTATTCAATTTTACATATTTTCTACCCCTCGTCCTTTCTGGTGTAGGGGAGACCGGGGCTAGTTGTAACACGGGTAAGTTGTAACAGTCCCTTTAATTTCGAGATTACGTCATCTATTATCACATTATCCTAGCATACTATGCGCGTGTGCATTCGCCATAGCTGAAGACGATATAAAGACGCCACTAGTTTCAGGTCAGTTTTTAAGTTCGCTAAACCGATTTTAGAATACATGAGTAATTATTTTCACTTTCACAACATTCTTTTTCCAGACACGTGCATATAAGGGTAATAATGTAAACATATACTGCCACGAAGTACTGATCTATGGCTACGGGAGTTTAATTGCGCGCGTCGATCTTCTTGTTATTATTTAGGTCAATCTATTTTTAAACATGCGTTTGGGGAAAGTTGTAACAAAACCGCCGGGGCAGGTAGTAACGCGATACAATTTGCCCCCAGCTATGTTACAACTTTCCCCTCGTGTATACGGAGTCCATATTTCATCAATTAATCCATGTTTAGATAACAAAGCATATCTTGGCAGTTTATTTAGACACAGCTCTAGATACACACGCTAGCACAGGCATACATGTACACGCACGCACATGCACACGCACACGCACACGCACACACACACACACACACACACACATACATGCGTGCATGCAGACACAAACGATGAGATACACAAGCAAGACAGACACACGGACAGCAAGACACACAGACAGCAAAGCAGACAGGTGGCAGACACAGACAGGTGACTGACAGACAGACAGACAGACAGACCAACCGACCAAACCAATTAAAGCATGTAGGATATTGTTGTGCTCTAATTTGCAGAATGGTGCGAAAATATGTTAGAAAGTCCAAACGGGCGAGTGTTCCTAAAGATGTCATGATGCGTGCAGTCGGTTGCTGATGAGTTAGGAATCTGCCATGTGACAGTAATGCGGTACGTGCGAAAAATGAAAGTCCAGAGTGAGGAAACTATACATGTTGGTTATATAGGTCCGCTGCGTGTTTTCAATGATGCACAAGAAAAAGAGTTAGAAAATTACATTCTTAGAGCCTCTGAGATTTATTTCGGACTTTGCCCCAAGGAGATTCGCCTTTTAGCTTTTCAGTGTGCTTCAGAATTTAAAATTGAGACACCAGAATCATGGAATCGAACGAGCATGGCAGGGCCAGATTGGTTCTCAGCTTTTTTGAAAAGGCATCCTAGACTTTCGCTTAGGCAACCTGAAGCAACAAGTTTAGCTAGAGCCACGAGCTTTAACCAGGAGAATGTAAACAGTTTTTCGAACGGCTTTCTGTACTCTATGATAGGAACAAATTCAGACCATCAGATATATGGAACGTTGACGAGACTGGGATGACAACGGTACAAAAGCCCAGGAGGGTAGTAGCTGAGAAAAACGTGAAGCAGGTTGGATGTCTCACATCTGGGGAGCGTGGAGTGTTAGTTACCGTCTGTGCAACGGTTAGCACTATAGGAAACACTGTACCACCAATGATGGTATTTCCCAGAGTAAACTACAAAGACCACTTCATGCGAGACGGCCCTCCTGGTAGCATCGGGGTCGCAGCACCATCAGGTTGGATGAATGCTGAACTATTTTTGGTTTTCATGAAACATTTCACAAAAGTGGTCAAACCAACACCTGAAAAACCTGTTACCATTAGATGTATCCGTCTATGGGCCTCTGAAGAAACTGATCGCAACAGCTCAGGATGCGTGGATGCATAATAACCCTGGCCAGACGATGACAATATACAATTTACCATCTATACTGAGAGATACTTTCCCTCTAGCAGCTACAGCCTCAAACATAGCAAAAGGATTCAGCAGCATGGGAATTTCGCCACTTAATACTGACATATTCACTGCTGCAGATTTCGCTCCATCCTTTGTTACTGACCGTCCTGATCCAACAGTTCAACGTGGTCCAGTTTCAGTCGATTCGGTAGCTGGGCATGCGAACACTTTCATCGGCGTTGCTTCAATTCAAGAATATTTGGATGATATGATGCGGAAAATTGTGAAGATTCAGGGCAATGGACATTGCTTGATATACGCGACCAAAGCTGCACTACAAGCAGAAGACCTTTGAGTGTTTGATTACGAAGATCTCTGTTCAAGGATTGATAACGAATTCCGAGAAAATCTTGACTTCTACCAAGGATTTGCTAATGGAAATGATTTACTTCAAGAAGTACAGTTTTATCACCGAGAAGGAATACAACACCGACACAGCGGATCTTATATTAGCTGCCATATGTAATAACTTAGGGTTTACTTGTAAGATAATCAGAGTAGTTAACGGTAGAATATCAGTCATAACAAATTGGCCAAGTCGGGCAAATGTTGTGACTCATTGACTTGTATACCTTTATCTGCATGGAGCCGGACTAGCTGCCCACTATGACGCCGTTGCACCAGATACTTTTATACCCAAAAGCTCGGACATAGAGAGTGATCGGAGTAAAACCACAGAAACCACAGGACAGGCACAACGTGACGAAGATGTTCAGTTTTCACCTGAGCATATCAGACCACATCCAAAGGCACCACCGCGAAAACCCCGATCAGGAGGCAGGACTAAAAGAAAGACCGCTATCTTGACTGACACCCCTGTCAAAGAACAGTTACGCAAAGAACAATCAGAATGAAAAAACAAGACGACAACCAAAGCAGCGAAAGTAAAGGGTAAACAGACAACAGCAGCTAAACCAACTGCAACAAAACGATCTACCGGTATCACATCAAAACGACCCACAGTCAAAAAGCGACTGGTTCTCGATCAAGAGGTGCTCGATGATCAGGAGGATTGGAACTGTGTTATTTGTAGGGAGTTGTCCTCTAATAGTAGGCCCGGTGAGGACTGGATCAAATGCACACTCTGTGAAAAGTGAGCTCATGAAGCCTGCATCGATGATTCATCAGCATTCCTATGCCCAAACTGTGACACTGACGATTCTATGTAATAACATTCTGTTAGCCCGCTTGCTATTGTTGGCCCAACTACCAATGAGCAAATTAACTACAACTGCATGAATTTGTAACCCTAATCAATATTTATGATTGGTTTTCGTTAACCCTTTGAATAGGACACTCGCATGATTTTATCTTCAAGCCAACCATATATATGCTATGTAATTTGTTGAATATTTTGGAACAAATTTGTCAGGAACCCGATTCTGCCATATGTAGAAACCTAACGATATTGATACTTTTAAAGACGACAGTCAAACCTGTCTATAACGGACACCTAATTTGTGGCCGCAAGATTATGGTTCTTTAATATGAGTGGTCGCATGACCACGCGTCTTAATGAACTGCCATCATGAGGCCACAAGATACATATCGATATGTAATTTACTTGTATTGAACGACAACTCCCCTTTAGTTGCCACATTTAATTGTTCAAAAGGTGTCCGTTATGGACATGTTTGACTGTAACCATTCTTATTTTGCCAATCCTGTGAACATAGATGTTCTTCATCACCTATTGTTCTGGTGGTGCCTTTGGTAGTAAAATTGAGGTGGTGAAGTTTGTATTAAACGCTTTGTACTATCAATTGTATCTTGTTACAAATTGCCCCACACGATGTTACAATTTACCCCACCTACGGGCAGGTTGTAACAAATTTTGGATCGACTTTTAAGTACTTCGTCACCGAAACCCCTGAAGACCGGTCAAAGTTTCTTTCAGTGATATTTGTGAAGGGTATATACAATATTTACATAGAATATCCAGGTCGGAAAGCTGAGGGTTTATGGGGAAATGCCGTCGTAGTAAAAAGTGTTACAACTAGCCCCGGTCTCCCCTATATTTTGTAACAGCTTTCAATCAAATCAGTTGCAAAATATTCACCAGAATGTTTATATAGCAACTGGTAATATCATCATCAGCTGTGTGGGATCATGGACGGATCTAAGACTGTGGCCGATGGTTGAGGGTGGGTGGGGAGGGGGTGGCGTCTGGGGAGTGGGACACCACTCATATTGTTGGGTATTCCGGGGTCGTCCCCAGGGAAATTTGTAAATGAGTTAATCTGAGATGTCACCGTTACTTTAGGCTAGGATTCCACGTGTAGCCACAGTAGCCTAGGTAGTGAGCATAGAACTGCTACATTGAATTTTAACTAGCTATAAACGTGCTACTTCATTTCCAGAACTTCTCTGTGGCTGTCAATGGAGTAGAACACCCGAAGCTAAGTAGAGGGATTTCCCCAGAAACACGATGAGGGTGAAAACGACGATGTTGAAAGCGATTTCAAGTTGGTGTGCTAGTAGTCTATAACCTCCTCCTACGCAGCATTCCTAATATCACATTGCCAATCAGTTAGGGGATGGAAGACGTCTGAAATAAAAGCTAGTTCCATCTTTAGTCTGAGTTTTAAAAAAAACGTGTGCTAGATAATTGCGCCGCAAATTGACAGACCAACATATTGCAGGCTCTTGTTCCGACTAAAACTCGCCTTTAGACAATAACTTGCACATTCCAGCTGAAATTTAATCACAAAGAAAAATCTATAATTATAAGTAGCTTAAGTAGGTACTCAAGATTGACTCACATGATTCGGTAGACTAAGCGGCCTAACAGACTAATCTTGTCGCTCGCCTGTCTACAATCTGGAATAGAATCTGCTGTGTTATCAACGGCCGGATTACTGAGCGTAAATAAACATGCCCATTGTATTGTAATGGGCCTTTCCAGTGTAAGCTATGCCCCGCCCACCGCTAGCTAAGCTCCGCCCACATGTCGCCGTGGGCGCCCAGTCAAATTAGTTTACAAATATTCAACACGGAATATTTATTAAATAGTAAATACACACAATTGGTACATCAACGCATCGTCCGTCTTCTAATGCGCGTTCGTGACGTACTTATCTACGTCATTCATGAAGTCATAATGACGTCATTGACTGTGATGTCGTTCTATAGCTCACGTTGGTGATTATGACGTCATATGATAGATGGATACAGTGGAAAGGCCCATATTGTTCATTGGAATGTTTGTAAACATTGAATATCATATACCGGACCTGATCACGTACACACCTGTTCCAGAGACCACCTAGCATTTAGGAACGATTCTAACATCGTAGCTATTTAGTGATCAACAATAAAGAATCGCGCATGGTTTTGCGCCACCCATTTCCAGCTAAGCTCCGCCTACGTTTTGCGCGTGTTGTGATCAATTATGATTGTGATTATGTGAACACTGAATTCTAAGTCACAATTTCAAGGTAACCATACATGTAAGCTGTTGAATATTTTGAAACTAATTTGATTGGGTGCTATTGCTACCTACCCAGTCGAATTTTTATCAGAATTTTCAACAGAATGCTTATTATATAGTAAATCAACCAAACGCATACGATTCGAACACAATTCATTATGATTGTGATGTCAGCCTACCCGTGACGTATTTGATTACGACATCATATACTTGAGTGGCAGATCTAATCTGTCTATTGATATGGGACTATTTACTTACTAGTAGGGGAGCCAACATGCTAAAAATCCATTATTTAAGGAGTTTGCCTATCAGAAAGTAATAGTTGATGGCTATTCATTTTGTAAATCTCATGTATGTTCCTTTTATGAAAACACCTGTTAGCAAGAATATCGGGACTGCAAAAATGAGATATTGCTACATTAAGGGCCACGCCCACATTTTTGTTTGAGATTGCTATTGGGGAATCGGTGGCTTAAAATTTGAATTTCAATGCTAATGAATATAGCATATCAGCATTTAATATTGCAGATTACATGACACAACATGTTTTGAGAAAGTTTTGACGTGATACGTTCATAATTTCTTGAAAATTTTTTTTTTCCTCTTGAAAGTTAGATCTTTTCAGGTTTTTTTGTTGTAAGCATGGTTAATTATAAAATATGCCCAAAATGTTCTTTTCAATTAGTCTGTATAATAATTTGTCAAAATAATACCATATTTATATATATATATATAATATATATATATATATATATATATATATATATATATATATATATATATATATATATATATATATATATATATATAATATATATATGGTATTATTTTGACATATATACACCTGTGCAAAAGTTAAGCACCAGCAAAAACAATAGAACGTAGAAACATGATGGTACAACTAGGCTGCCATACTTTTTGTCCCCGCGTTAGCTGACATAATTCCAAGTACGAAATGCACATGCATGCATAACTTCACGCCGCTTGATGTCCGTGCGTGGCGGGAAACAGCACACGTGTTCAGTTATGTAAAAGTCCAGTTTGAGGTGTAGAACATTACATACAGATTTAGGCGACAAGATTAGGAATTTTGTGTTCATGACCGTGGTTTATTTGTACAGAGAGAATTAGCTCTTGATTGTGAACCGCTATGGCAAGACGAAGGTTAAGTGATCGTGTGAAATGGCAAATCATAGGCATGCATACCACTGGTATGTCATGCAGAGAGATTGGCAGACAGCTGAACATTAACCATACTGTAATCAGTCGTTTGATTGCAAAACATGGGCAAACTAACGAGGTGAAGGACAGGCCTAGATCTGGAAGACCGAAGAAGACTACTGCCCGTGATGATCGAGCCCTAGTACGCCTTGTTAGGAGATCTCTATTCACCAACAGCAGAGTGCTCAGCCAGCAATGGGAAACGCGCAATAGAGTGTCAATGTCTACCGTCAAAAGGAGACTGTATGCTGCTGGCATGAAAGCTAGGAGACCTGTCAGACGTCCTCTCCTCACTGCACACCACAAAGAGGAGCGTCTGAGGTAGTGCAACGAAAGAAGACACTGGAACATGAGATCCTGGAGACGGGTACACGGATGAAAGTCGGTTCCTGCTTCATGCCACAGATGGTCGAACTCGTGTATGGAGGTCCAGACGCACGGCGTACGACCAACGTAACATCATGGAAGAAGTTCCATTTGGTGGAGGTTCCGTTATGATATGGGGGTGCATCTCATTTGATTGTAAGCTGGATCTGTTGACTGTACCTGGAACACTAAATGGACAAAGATATCAAGATTCCATACTGGATAGAGTTGTGGTCCCTCATTTTGTAAATCATGCACCTGGAACCCACCCTATATTCATGGATGACAACGCCCGACCACATCGTGCTAGAGCTGTGCATGAATACCTCCGCCAGAATGCCATCGAAACCCTACCATGGCCAACAAGGAGCCCTGGCATGAACCCTATTGAGCATATCTGGGACATTCTGGGAAACATGGTGAGAAGGAGGGATCCTCCTGTGCAGAACCTACAGGAATTAACAGACGCACTCCATCTTGAATGGCAACGAATACCACAATGACGTATCAGTCGGTTGGTGACCAGCATGAGACGTCGTGTCCAGGCCGTAATCCAGGCACAAGGTGGATATACCCGGTATTAATAATGACAGTCTCAAACTCGTGCACAGATGTTAAACTTCGTTTTCAGACACCATTAATGACAATCTAGCCACGTGTGTCAACTGTAGGGCAATAGTTGTCAGTTGTGTCAACGTAACCATATTCAGGCCTCGTTTTCAAGTTCAAACAAAAACACACAGTGTTTCCCCACCATCATAATCAGCATTCCTCTAGTTGCATTATTACCTCTTGCACTAAGATGGATGGGTACATAAATGTTTATGCTATTGCTTTCTTCATAGCACATGAATATACCCTCGCATGTGCGTAAAAATAGGGTGGTGCTTAACTTTTGCACAGGTGTATATGTACTTTAAGATATAGAGCGTCACTTATCCCTGCCCCTATCTTTTCATACCAATTAAAATTGGGAAGTCAACGGAGCTGTCACCTCGTGACTTTATCGAATTATATTTCCTTAGCAAATTTACGTCATTATACTATTTGTACAGTAAACAGAAGTACGTTTGTATTCAGTGAATGCAGTGATCTTGTGCAGATGGTCTAAAGTGGTTACCTGGTTGTGGGACCACATTGTAGTGGTTCTCTAAGACATGTAGTTATAAGGCAGCTCATTTCAAAATTACCAAAATAACGTTACAACGTCAGTTAATCAAGCCCACTAGAGTGGATGACATATTAAATGGTCACATGCTTTATTGGTCACCGTTAATGCTATTTAATGCTATTTAAGATGGTTTGACAGAAACGCAATGGTATATAACTCATGCAGCAGAACAGGTAAATGATAATACTGAAGTAAATGGGGGTACTCATACCAGGTTTGTTTACACAATTTGCTTTTGACAGTTTAGATTTTCATGAAAATACTAAAGACAACCCTGCGTGCTACTATGCACATTCTATACCAATATAACCAAGACACAAATGCAAAACAGAAACAGATGTCTTTGCCACAAAGTTTCGGAAAAAGTAAGAAAACAACAGTAAAGGCTCCAAATCCATTCACTGTAGATGTGGCCCATTTAAGTCTGAAAGACAGAAGCCAAACACGGCTTTTGACTGAAACAAATTTACCTGACACAGAAGATAATGAATATAAGCTGAATGACACAAACATAGTTTGGATACTGTATCGAGTCATAGCAACACACCTTATGCCAACCGATGACTTGAACATAAGTCCAACATGGACAAGCTTTCAGAAAAAGAAGTACAATGTAGAAGAGTCAACAACCATAGGATATGGACCACTATTTCCAGAATCTCCAACCAAACCAGAGGTTGTTCACGCATCACTGGATTATTTCCTCAAGGCAGCAGAAGCACTGAACCGAGAAGATGTTGTTGTTACAGCAGATCAAGCGATATATGACATTGTCAAAAGTCTGGCAGCAAAATTCCAAGATAAATATGGTTCTATTGTAAAGCGCTTAGGCGGATTCCACATTCTAATGAACGACATGGGTGCCATCAGCAAAATGATGACTGGTAGCGGAATTGTAGATGTAATGGAGAAGACTGAGTTATGCACGAAAGGAACAGCAAATAAAGTACTGGCTGGTAAAGATTATTATAAGATGGTTCGGTGTCATTCTCTTGCAGCGGAAGTAATGTTTTCATTGAAATGGGAAGCATTTGAACAGTGGATGGTGGAGAAAGGTGATATCGAAATACCAAGTGGTCTACCTTTACCGTTGGCAAGAGTTTGCAAAAGATCCAGGTGAAGAAAAATTCGACGATCTGCTCATATTTATAGAGGATATCAAGCTGCAAGAAAATTGTGATGAGTTCACCTCGACACCCCTCTTACAACAGCCAAATACTGGGATGCATATCTCGATGCGGTAGCCATTGTTCTAGGCTACATTGAATTAGGAAGATCTGGTAATTGGCAGAAACACTTAGAGGAAGTTGAGAAAATACTACCATTATTAGTTCACATGAAGCATCATAATTACATGGTATGTCTTCCACAGTACCTTCATGAAATGAATGAACTGCCAAATACACACCCAAACGTGTACAATCAGTTTTCTTGAGGCAACTTCACAGTAAGACAGACAACAGCTTCATTCAATGGCTTGTGGACAGACTTAGAACTTGAGCAAACATTTAACAAGGAAGGGAAACATCTATGTTCAAGGGAGTCAGTCTTAATGAATCCGCATGAGACAAGTATGTTAAAGCAGTACCTTTCATGACTAAGGTTGGTGAACATGTTACGGTAATGACCCACCTAAACAATGAAGAGGATTTACAGCTAGCTACCAACAGAAGGGCCATTGAAGAAAAGGAGATGGTCGCAAGGCTCATGCATGTTGTAAGATTTGAGATATCCTTTTCAGGTGTTGACAAAGATGATTCTTTGATAAATATTGCTAGCGGACAAAAAGCCAGAAACACATGTTTGGCTCTTGCGATTACAAAAGGAAAAGAGCGGTTGAAGCAGCAAAAAAAGCAACAGATAAGATTTTACCACCCATTATAACACCATTTGCAGAAACAAAGACAACAAGAGCTCGGCAAAAGGCACATAATACCCCGCCATGATGACAAACCAATGAATGAGAGCTATCAGAAAATATTTATTTCTTCCTGACCCATCAGACCAGTCATCCTTATGAAGTGTCAAAGCGATCCGTTAAACGGTGAAGGAGGTATCGTCTGGAAACCAATTTTCAAGATGGCTGCCGCTGACTGGCGGCCATATTGGATTCCAGATAATTGTAAATTTCGATAAGTTTCTTCACCAGTCATATTCCAACGGCCCTAGGAAGTGATCCGATAAATGGTAGCGAAGATATCATACAGAAACCAACTTTCAAGATGGCAGCCTGTGGCTGGCGGCCATCTTGGAGTTCGGATCAGTATCAATTTCAGTTTTTCTCCAGACCTAGTCCAACCACCCTATAAAGTTTCATAGCGACCCGATAAACGATAACGGAGTTATCATCTGGAAACCAATTTTCAAGATGGCCACCGGTGGCTGGCGGCCATCTTGGATTTCGGATCATTGTCAATCTCGATAGGTTTCTTCCCTAGAGGTAAGTCGAACCACCCTATGAAGTTTCATAGCGATCCGATAAACGATAACGGAGTTATGATCTGGAAACCAATTTTCAAGATGGCTACTGGTGGCTGGCGGCCATCTTGGATTTCGGATCATTGTCGATTTCGATAGGTTTCTTCCTCAGACCTAGTTCAACCGCTATGAAGTTTTAAAGCAATCCGATAAACGGTAACGGAGTTATCATCCGGAAACCAATTTTCAAGATGGCCGCCGGTGGCTGGCGGCCATCTTGGATATAGGATCATCGTCGATTTCGATAGGTTTCTTCCCCAGACCTAGTCCAATCACTCCATGAAGTTTCAAAGCCATCCAATAAACGGTAACAGAGTTATCATCCAGGAACCACGCTGCCGCCCGCCCGCCCGACCGACCGCTCGCCCGACCGACCAATCGACCGCTTGCCCGCCCGCCAACCCGCCCGCCCAGATGGATGGCGCCATTACATAATACCATGCCAAATTTTTTGGCGGGGTATAAAAAGGAGTCACACAGGTAAAGAAAATATATCAAGAGGAAACAACAGTGACTCATTCCTTGTGTTTTATAGCCAATGAAAACAGCAAAGAAGTAAGAAATGAAGCATTCAGCCATGAACTGACAGAATACCCATCCTCTCTGTTTGAACATGATGTGCAACATGACACACATAAAATGAGAAAAAGGTTGTAAATCAGATTATTATAATGAAATGAAAACACATGCAACACTGGATGAGCATTCTTACTTGCCGGTTTGTGATATGCCAAACAAATTTCTTTTAGATGCGATGTGTTTCCTACAGAAATTTCAAAACCTTGGCACTAGAACATTTGAAGATTTCAAAGGTTGTGACTTAATACATTTTGTTGGAGATAGATATGACTTTGGGCCAATAAAGAGTTTGAAACAAGAAGAACGACAGAACAGGACTAAAGTTAAAACCGCAGAATACATTCCTGCATCAGAGGTATTACTTCCTGCATGGGCCAAGCTGATGGGGAATGAGAAAACGAAGGCAAATATATTGGATTACCTCTCAGAAGAATGGATGAAGCTGAACGCTATTACACTAGTTTTAGGTGGAACATTTAAGAACTCGTGTAAAGCGGTGCCAGTGACCATAAATGGTGTTGTTGACATTGATGAATCATCCTGCTTGGACCATGAAGAGGCGCCACATGGTGCATGCCAACTACTCAGTGAACAAACTGAGCTATCATTGTGTAGTAATTTACTCAGATAACACTGACGTGATAATGATGGCCATATACCATAGTACCGTGAACATTTCGAAAGAAATATGGATGCTACACATGGGGAATTTCTTCCTATTCACGACTTGGTAGTTCGTCTGACAACTATGCTGAACCACACAGCCAAATACATCTCTCCATCTTACTCGCCACCTATGTCATCACAGGTTGTGACACCGTCAGCTTTATGTTTTCCAAAGGAAAAAAGAAGGCATTCAAGGAAAATAAACTACAAACATTAGCAAGCTATAGCGAAAATAGTACGGATAAATCTGGGGACGTGAT
Source organism: Chaetoderma sp. LZ-2023a (assembly GCA_034401795.1). NCBI lineage: Eukaryota > Metazoa > Mollusca > Caudofoveata > Chaetodermatida > Chaetodermatidae > Chaetoderma > Chaetoderma sp. LZ-2023a. Next base: position 78,491,891 of record CM067369.1, on the reverse strand, counting down.
TGGAGAGGTTATACTGATCAGAGCATCCTTTTATAACAAACCCACCTCATCATTGGACATTTTGAGAGAACACGTGTTTGCGTCATTCAGAAGTGATTTACGGACACTTCCTCCAACAGAAGATGCTTTTTGTAGCACTGATATCGGGCTCTCTATGAAATTGCTATGTACAAAAATGCTCATAATCATATTCCCGGAATACTTGATCCAACAGATGGGTTTGGAATGTCTGTATCAGATGGGGTTCTTACAACCATGAAAATGACAGAGCCTCCGAAACCAGACATAAAACAGTTACCAAAGTCACATTGCAGCTGCAAGAAATATAAAGGCAAACCACTTTGTACAAAGGCCTGTCCTTGTGACAGAGCTGGTGAAATCTCCTTGTGACAGAGCTGGTAACATCTGTGTTGCGGCTTGTTGCTGCGGGTTGAAGGAAAATTTATGTGGACGGGATTAAGTCTTTCAAATCTGGCCTATGCGACTGACATGTAGGAGTGCATGCACACACGCACACACAGATAATACATACTCACAATATACATACAGTCACACCTGTCTATAGCGACCACCTACTTTTGGGACCACAAGATGGTGCATTTTTAAGACAGGTGGTAGTTAGACAGCCCATCTTTAAGAACAACGAGCCTGTGGTCACAAAAGTTATTAACTGCATTTATTTAATAGCCAAATAAAGTGAACAGATGTCTTCAGCAACCACTTATAATGGCCCATGAAGGGGTCGCTAAAGAGAGGTTTCACTGTACATACAAGATGATCTGTTTTCATAATACTGCAATTCCTTTGTTCTCCACATGATCTAAGACTACCCTGTTTCTCTGTCAGGCCTGTCTGCATCTATGCCTATTTTTCTGGATGCGTACTTTATTTAATTCTTAACTGCTACGTGTATATATATATATATATATATATATATATATATATATATATATATATATATATATATATATATATATATATATGGACAACGGTAATTTTGCGTTTTAATGGTAAAGCGTGATAATCTAAAATTTGAGATGTGTTTGCAATCTACAAAATCCTAGTTTGAAACTTGTGAAGTGGGCTGTTCTAAGTCTACTTGCATACCTGATCTAGAATAATACAATTTCCTTGAATCTATCTGATTCCTGACTTTTGTGAAAACAGTGATTTTAACGGTAATGTCTAATAAGTTTTCATCCCTGGGGCATATTTATGTATATTATATCTCAAAACGAGGGGGAAACGTTTGGGTTGTTTTTGGAAAGTGTTGTCCTTGTGAGGGCAACAGCTCGCCAATGGTTCATTATTTGGTAATTCTGCTTTTAGCAGAACATGTCACAAGTATTTGAAATAAATTCCAATTTCGTAAGAATAAAACGGCCAATTATCTTGAAAGTGCTTGTACTTATGTAATCTATGTCCTTCTATATGTTTCATGACCCAAATCGGAGTTGCTTTTCAGATTCTTACTTTATTCCACTAAAGTGCATATTCTGTCAGAAGGCAGAAATGCAGTTGTCAATAGAGTGGCAAATTGGCAAAATCTCGAAATTACAAGACGGACGTTCTTGCTATCAGACATTTTCCAAAAAACTTATGCTAAGAGGAAGAGGAAAAAACACAGATATAAACTATTACATTCCGATAGGTGAGAAGTGATTTTTTCCCAAACGTGCTCCCCTAATATACTGGTGTTTCATAAGGCAGGGGTCGCATGGTACAATCAGACATGTCTATAGCTGTCATTTAATTGTGAAGCCAAAAGATGAGCATCTTAACCCTTTAAGCCTTGAATTTGTTCAAGAAAATGTGTTCAAGAAAATGTAAATTTTTTTAAAGAAGACTATTTTTGAAAGTTTAGCACTGGAAAGACTGGCTCGGTTATCGAGCCAGTCATTCGAGTGGTAAATTTTCAAAAATAGTCTTCTCATGGTCTGCAAATTGACATTTCTCAAGACCACTGTAGAAGCCGTTTTTTGGCTGATATAAGTGTTAAAGGGTTAATTAAGTTCATTGATTATAAATAAGACAAGAAATCTTAAGAAATCAGTCATTTGGCACCAAGTCTAATATATTATAGGGAATGAGTTGAATTCAATGGTCCATTATACACACGTTTTGCTGTAGAGCATGTTTGCCAACGCAAGGACAAATTTGTCCAATACCCGCGTCGAATCGGGCTGCTGTGAGTTCAAAGGTGTCTATTTTGGAAACAATTTTGCTGAAAGCTGTTGCGTTTTAGTTTTTTACTCCAAAATTGGCTCACGTTTTCGGGACAAAACGGGCATGCATCCTACCAATTATGGAGAAGATCGCTACAGCAAAACCAGTTATTGAAAAATTTGTGTCAAAAGTGCCGATTTTGAAAATTATGTTTCTGAAAACTGTGGCTGTTATCTTTTATCTTTCCACCCCAAAATTCGTACACGTCAAAGATCGTTCCAGTAGAACAAGAATTATTGGGTGGGGTGGGGTGGGGGTGGGGGTGGAGATAGCAATTGGCCATTTTAAAAAACAATGTTGATGAAGGCTGTTGCGTTTTAGTTTTTTGACCCGGAATAGGCACGCGTCTTCGGGAGACCATGGGAAAGGTTAATTCCTTCAAGTTTAGAGACAACCCCTCCAGTTTAACCGGAGTTATTAAAAAATACATTAGGAATGAGGAGGAAGAGGAGGAGGAGGAGGAGGAGGAGGAGGAGGAGAATGAGAAGGAGGACTCCGTTTAACGACGCGTGGAAAAAATAAATCACGTTCTTATAGCTCATTAAAAAAAATCATATGTAAGATACATTCCATGCAAAGGAACAGCAACTAAGACATCTCTTCAGAATCATGCTTTATTGGGTATACGTTAGTTAATTCCCCTTGCAACTATCTCGTCGTTACTGAGCGCACACCGTACTACACCGACATGATGAGACTACTTATCGATTTAAAAGCTAATGTTTATATTATTAACACCATCACACGTATTAACAAGTACACAATTGATGCAAGGCACCAATGATAAATAGCGTGGCCGGAGATTGTTATAATTCAAGTTGAGCTTCAAATAAATTTGTATATGTAATATACAATTTGCAGTAGCACAGCAGGTGGTCCACCAAAGACAGTGGCTATATCCAGACCTTGGACCCTATACATAGAACAAAAAATAAATTATACATGTAGAACTGGTACAGGCACTATATAGGAAGACATTGGCTTCAAGTTAAAGTTAATGTACTATAAAGATATAGCAAATAGACATGTGATAAACTGACAACATATTTGCATGACAGAGAGAAGTGTGTTTATCTTGGTTGTAGTAATAATATATATATATATGAATGTGCTAATAAAGCATCACGTTAAAAAAATTTCTACTGTGGAGTAATTTCGAAATACGCAAGTTAGTCACAAAATGTGGGAGATAGCTGTGGTAAGAGTTGTGCCGAGTTTCACAATCACAATAACACCACAATGGGTGGTTCAAAGCTAGAGCCAACTAGAAGCTGGATAAACCACAAACACGACTTGTCAGTTTAAGGTATATAGAGAGAATAGATTTATTTTCTGTTTCCTACAAACACGTGAGCGGGGACTGTACACTCATGATAACCTGCATGTATCAATTACTGCTACAGAGAGTAAACAAGCTGACTCAGTTCTAGTTCATAGGTTCATAGGCACTAAACTTCTAACCCGTACATTCCAACATTTTTCCAACCATTTCCCTACACAACTTACAGTTTTCAAATGCTAATAATTTACTATATTCGGTATCAGAATCTCCATACTCGGTTTGTAACCATGCTTTCGAACATAATACCATCTAGAACTCACTATGCACTAGTGCTGTACAATATATTGCACGATTCTATCATCAAATATTTCTTGTAATAATGTTAAACTCTTTCTATATATCCTATAATTTAGCGCCTGATAGAAGCTGAATTATCAAACACTGATAGAAGCTGAATTATCAAACATTTGTGAAATGTAACCCATGTCTTGTAATGTTGTATGTGGTTGTGGGGCGGGATGTCCGGATTCTTATCCAGTTCGGAGATCCTGCTACGTAACATGTAAGAGCGCTGTCTCTAGTATTGATGTCTTGGGGCATCTGTTCTCCGTGACAGCCATGTCTAATAACTAGGTAGATATCAGCCAGTTGCGGCCTAAAATAATTCTTGTTCTGAAAACAACTAAAGGGAATTAAGCAAAGCAGACTACTAACACAGCAAACCAAGAACTACATAAGACGGTGACAAGGGAATCCATCGGGAATCCTCCGTCCCGTCTTCACGTAAAACAGTACACATCCCTATAGTCATAATCTCACTCGGTAAGGTCTTTTCTTTCTAAAGCATTTTTGATTGAAATATTAGGGGAGGTCCATTTTTACCTACCTTTCTTCTTCCGCTTTAAGCAGTGGTGACACCTTCCCGAGATGGAGGCCCGCACAAGACACTTGCCTCTCGCAAGGAATCAGCGACGACGGTCCATGCCAGGATAATACTCCTCGCCCAAACCTTGCATTAGGAGTAGTGCCCGCGTGAGGCACACCACTTTTCGTCTGAGATAACCTTCTTCCTTTCAGCTTAGAGGTATAATAACTTATATTAAGTTAACTAGTTAAGTCTCGTGTACGGGAGCCTCCCTTGCGGGGATACCTCTGCGGACCTACGAGTCTGTGTGGTACCTCTGGGAGCCCCATGTTTAAAAGTTCATCTACCTGTCTCTATGTCTCGTATTTTCGTATGCTCTGATTGTAGTTTTATCTAGCATATTTTTAATTGTTTAGGTAAACTCATTGTATAGACTTATATTTTTAGGTCACCAAATCAAATCTTGTAAGTCCATAGATCACGAAATTGCTATGGACAGGCATACTGGTGACATAAACTCGTGGGATGAGACCGTTGTGTTTAACGTTCGCGACGATGGTCACATGGCCCCACCAGAACGATTGAGTTCCACCGGCCTTAGGAGCCGTTTTTTGTTTCCCGTAGGGCAGTCTCGTATAAGGTCCGTCACCCCGAGCCCAGATGCTAACCAGTGTCATCACTCGTCGTGCACTTGCAGCGTGGCGAGTCGACATGATACACCGGAACAGCCCAACACTACCCGGCAAGCTACAGTAATATATTAAACCTGTACTGACTAAATTTGCTGAAGAATGTTAAAATATTTAGATATTGAATGCCCATTTGCAGACCAAGAGAAGACGTTTAGCAGATTTGCCACTGAAATCTGGAATGACTGTCTCGAGAGTAATTCCAGTGGTAAATTATCAAAACTCGTTGCATGGCCTTGCAATGTGACATCCCTCAAGATAACTGTAGATGCCGGTTTGACCGGCTTTGCCATGAAATGGTTAGAATACAATAAGAGAAGATGATAGGCCTACATGCACAGGCGTCGTCGATATTCATTATGGCCATAGCTATGCCATTCATTACGTATTTTGACTGTGACATCAGCCTACCTGTGACATAATTGATTGACAGGTTGGGTAACTTATACCCTCATTCCATAAGAGAATTGGTGCATTGCGATTGGGTCTACGTATGCCCAGGAGGGCAAAGCTAACTATCTGACTGCTCTTGCTAAAATATGTGGTTAGTTATTGCACGTGGATCATGTTGCGTGGACCACACATTACTAAGTGGTTGTTTATTGCTTGAATTTGTTCATGACAATGTCAAAGCTGGGATCCATTTCTTGCTAAGCTCCGTCCGTTTTTTTCAGCATGTTGGAATCAATTTATATACTTTGATTTATGGCTTCCCAGAATCCCAATTTCAAGGTAACTATACAGGTAAGGTGTTGAATATCGTGAAACTAATTTGACTGGGTGCTTTTGTTGCCTATGGCCACAACAGTGCCAGTCAAATTAGTTTCAAAATATTCAACAGAATGTTGATTTAAAAGTAAAAACAAAATTTGTGCACTTGACTCACTATTCAATATTCATGATGGAGGTAGAGACGTCAATCAGTAAGCACTTTGAGTGTGATGCCTGTGAAACTTGCGTAGGATGTAATTGATAATGGTAAAGACATACAACGTCAAGGCAAATCAGTTTCAAATATTCAACAGAATATTGATTAAATAGTCAGGCCATACTATTCCTACAGTACCCAGTCAGATTAGTATCAAAATATTCTACAAAATGTTGAATATTGTCTGTATGTCCACATGTGGAATTTGCCAATAAAGATTGGTTGGTTGGTTGATAGTTTTTATTATTGTCAAGCATTAGTTCTAGGAACCCTGTCATTGATGACACACTAGCACTAGGATGTAGCACAGTCATCATTGGAATGTAATTTTTTACATTTTTCAATTTTCGACATGAGCGAGGTTTGAACCCAGGCAATTCTACGGCACGTGTTGCCTAGCGTTTGGGAGCCGAATAGTCTATCCACTGGCCCACCATCCGGAAGAAAAAATCCTCTTTCACCAGACCAGCTTTCAACTACCCAACTCACAACCACACGAATTGACGAACTGATAGTGTCCATTCCAGACTTGCCACATCTCTAGGCACTCGCATGTATGTAGTCTTTATTATTGTCAAGCATTAGTTCTAGGAACCCTGTCATTGATGACGCGCTGGCACTAGGGTATAGCACAGCCATTATTGGAATGTAATGTTTTACATTTTTAAATTTTTGGCGTGAGCGAGGGTCAAACCCAGGCAATTCTATGGCACCTGTGGCCTAACATTTGGGAGCTGAGTAGTCTATCCACTGGCCCACCATCAAGGAGAAAAAAAAATCCCCTTTCACTGGACCAGCTTTCAACTACCCGACTCACAACCACACAAATTGACTGGAAATGATAATGTCCATTCCAGACTTGCCACATCTCTAGGCACTCGCATGTATGCAGTTTTTATTATTTAATCTTTTACATTTTCCAATTTTCGTCCTGACCCAGGTTCGAACCCAGGCAATCCTACAGCACCTGTCGACTATCATTTGGGAGCCGAGTAGTCTATCCACTGGCTCACCATCTAGAAGAAGAAATCCTCTTTCACCGGACCAGCTTTCACCTACCCGACTCACAACCACACAAATTGACTAGAAGTGATAGTGTCCATTCCAGACTTGCCACATCTCTAGGCACTCGCATGTATGTAGTTTTTATTATTGTCAAGCATTAGTTCTAGCAACCCTGCCATTAACGACGCAGTGGCACTAAGATATAGCACAGTCATCATTGGAATGTAAAACGAAAATTTGTACACTTGATGGACTATTCAATATTCATGATGGAGTTAGAGATGTCATTCACTAAGCACTTTGAGTGTGATGCCTGTGAAGCTTGCGTAGGACGTAATTGATAATGGTAAAAACATACAATGCCCAGGCAAATTAGTTTCAAATATTCAACAGAATAATGATTAAATAGTCAGACCATACAATGTGTACAGTGCCCAATCAGATTAGTATCAAAATATTCAACAAAATGTTGAATATTGTCTGTATGTCCACACGTTGGATTTGCCAATAAAGTTTGTTTGCTTACTTGCTTGCTTGCTTGTATGTTTGCCTACTTGGTTGGTTGGTTGGTAGGTAGGTAGGTTGGTTGGTTGGTTGGTTGGTTGGTTGGTTGGTTGATTGAGTGATTGATTGATTGATTGATTGATTGATTGATTGATTAAATCTCGGGGATTAAATAGTGAAGATTTTCTGGATGTTTACGGATTTTCTGTGAAATCGTAGTTTGTGGTTACATACTTTCTCATGTTAAAATTTGAGCCAAATCCGATCAGAAGTTTCTGCAATATCCATAGATCCAGAATTGATCCGATTCATATCTGTGTTCTCTTATCCGCATTACGACGAATGTCTGAAAATTTCAGCTCCGGACACAGATGCACGCTTGCACGCATGTACCTCGCTTGCACGCACGCATGCAGACAGACACGATCACAATTCCCTCTTCCATATATGGGGCGAGGGTGAAAAAAAAAAAAAATAATTTGTGGAAATTACCTATCCCAAATCACGTGACTTAAGCCGTCCCAATCATTGGTTAATCTTATTTTGATCACCAGTGACTCTCAAGCGACAATTTAGAAAGTATGTTCAATATCGATCGACAACTGGCGATCAGAGGCGACCAGTTGCTTGTTTGTCATGTGACCATAGGTTTCTGGCGTACACTAGAGCCATTTTTCAAAATAGCCTCATGTCGTTGCCGCATCACCATCGTGTCGCCGCAATGTGCTATCAACTTAAACCTTAGGTCGTACATTACATTGTGCGTGTGTACGGTCATGCAGAACGGTCATGCAGATAGGCATGTGCATATTTGTACAGTATAGAATCATTCAGGTGCAAAATATATATCAGTAGACATATCCCGATTGAAGCATTCAATATATAGATAACCTTATTGTACTAGTTGAACAGCATCCTGATTATATTATATATATATTGGAGTATTTCCCAGTATTTCCCACTTTTTGGAGTATTTTCCCGGATGATATTTACCAGTATTCCTTGCCCAGTATTTTCCACACCGGGAAATTGCTGCCAACCCTGATTTTTTATTGGGGGGGGGGGGGGGCTGAAATATATATATATATATATATATATATATATATATATATATATATATATATATATATATATATATATATATATATATATATATATATATATATATATATATATATATATATACATGTATGTGTGTGCGTGTGCGTGTGTGGTCAATGTCAACAAACGTGTCAAAACAAATGTGTCAAATGGTGTCAGAGGTCTTTGTCAGCAAACGTTTGTGTCACACCTACGTGTTTGTTTATTATTAAGCTGTTTTCAGTAGAGGCAACTATAAATGGCATTAGATACATGTATAAAAGCGATGTGGGTGCTAAATTAGAATGTGAGAATGACTTGTGAATCATGCCCCCCCCCCCCCCCCCCCAATAAAAAATCAGGGTTGGCAGCAATTTCCCGGTGTGGAAAATACTGGGCAAGGAATACTGGTAAATATCATCCGGGAAATACTCCAAAAAGTGGGAAATACTGGGAAATACTCCAATACTCATCAGAAGTGGTAAATTTTATACTAAATATCTTAGATATATTAATCAGGGTTGCCATATTAGATCAAATAGGCAATATAGGCACATCATAGCATATCTATAAACGTTTCAACTCATCATATCATATACAACACCTATTTATTGCACAATGTTGGTGGAAATTTTAGAAACAATTTTCAAAAGAGACTGCAACAACAACTTCCAGTAAAACAGTTTCAAAATATTAAGAAACTCATGTCATAAATAGTTTGCTTAAAGGAAAGTAACATGAAACTAACATATGTCTTTTAAAGACAGCTTTATATAATAACCAATATATACCCACCAGCGAAAAATAAAAAAGCAGCTAAATACTATGTATGGCATTCTGGCGGGAACCATTTAGTGACGAAGTTGGACCAATGCGCTCTGGTGTATGCTGAGCGAATAAATAATATCCGTTATATCCGATCACATAAGCTCAGTTATATTCACGCTAAGCTGATTAGGCAATGCGTCCTACAGGCAAAATAATGTTTAGTTTTAAAACAAGTTGACAGAACGCCATTGTCTCCAGAGACAGGGTCTACATTCAGTCACACAAATATCAAAATATTCAGTAGACATCATATTGCGACCTTGGAAACCAGCAGTGTCTTTTGAAATCGTTTTGACCAAAAGTCGTTTCTTCCACCAGAAAAAAGTGACTTTCAAATATAACGTTTTCAAAAGGATCAATAGTGAATTAGCAGTAGCGAGTTAATAGCTCTGCATCTGCGCATATAGAGAATACTATTCATACCGCTTACAAAACTATATTCAGGTGTGCTTTCATTATGTTCAGGTAGGCCTATGCGGTATACCTGCATACACAGTTGGCACATGGCAGAATGTGAAGCACCAGCTTGGTCACTAATTGGCTCCAAACTAAGCGCTCCTAGATTTAGTAAATGCTTTTTCGCAAATAATCCCGATTCATTTCAATTTTTACCGATGGTAGTTTATTTAATATTGTATGAGATATTAATATCATTGGTTATTCCCCTTTTCCGTTCCTTTAAACTGATATACAATGCATTAGCATGCTGTACATATTGTGACATACAATACACATCCATTATACTGCCTTGAATTCAGAAAACTGATTTAAAATAGAGATCTAAGCTTAGATTACCAAAACTTCTGGTACATGTACATGTATCTACATGTATTGTTTATTTAGTTAGCTATAGATTTCTATGCAAATCAATGCTCTGAGCTAGGTGTCTCCCACACTCGTCCCATATACAGGTGTGAGATTCCTCCCACAATGGAAAGACAGCAATATATCTAATTGGAGATTAAATGATTGAGATGACAACACATTTCATTCTGTTATATACGATTATATACTAATATTACATGTATGTACTATTTAGTATTTATAATATTACATGCGACTGATTAAAAACACAAACTTTCACATTATTTTCAACATTTCACGTTTAATCGTAAAATTTGCAGTAGACAGAAATATTTTCAAAAAGTTGTGAAGGAAACCTTTTGTCAAGACAGTCACAACCTATGAATATAGCCATTCTTTAATAAATGTGGCAATCAATCCAATAGAGCTATCGCCTATGACAAAGCTCCCCCGTAACACTATCTTGCAACAGTGGATAAAGCGTAACAGCGTCACTATATAAGCCAAATTTGATATCTGAATCATGTTACTTTGAAGAGTATATTATTTAGATGCCAAGACCGAACGCGTGGCAAGGTTTTCCCAAATGCATTTATCCATTCCTATAATAAATTTTAATATTTAGAATGACAGCCCATTTTGATAAGCATAGCATCATTGCATCCACTGAGAAAAACAAAATGACAGCACCGATAAACACATCAACACTGTCAAGCCCATCACAGTCAAGACCACCACGTTCCTTATTTATAAGTCATGGAAATTTGCACATTTCTATATACCAGAGATGTCTTATGATTTTATGTGTCCTACTAAAGTATTTTGTGTTATCAATAGAGCTTCCGTTGCACAATATCAGGGAATTTGCATTTTATGTCATTTCAGGCCAAGACCATCACATTTTGCTAAGACCATCACATAAGTCAAGACCATCACATTGAATTTTTCATTTGGATTCATAAATTTACCTTTACAGCTAACGAGTGGATATATTATTCATTAATTACCTGTATATATATTCTTGATAATTTTGCATCACATACAGCATACAGCAGATCTGCATGTTAGATTTAATAAAATCACCCCTGATACCGTGTGGTGGTCTTGACCAAATCAATGGGAATGAGGGGTAGTGAGGACCTAATTTTCGGGAAATGGCATGTTATACAATAATCCTCTCCAACCAAGTCAAATGAATAAAGATTCATATAATTATATATCAAAACAGTTTATATATCAAGTCACGCTTGCCTTGTAGCATATGTCTGTCACCAAAATAAAAACGTGTTGTGTCGCATCGCTCAATCGTGTCGTGTTGTGTCGTGTCACATATGTTTTACCTGGCCTTTACGCTGGATACTAAAGGCTTGGTCAGACACGCGAGGCAAAACTGCATCACGCTACATGACATGACTTAGTGATGCGACACGACACTTTTTTTTTTTTGGTGACCGTTATATGCTACAAGGCAAGCACGACGTGATGTATATATAAACACGTATATCTCAGGATGCTGTTCAACTAGTACAATAATTTTATCTTCCATATTGAATGCCACAATCTGGATATATCTACTGAAAAATGTTTTGCACCTGAATGATTCTATACTTCGTCCTTCTCCGGTACAAATATGCACACACCTACGCGCATGACTCATGGCACATATTGTTTGCATTCGCCATTGCTTGGGAGCCAGGTAGCCCCTCTACAAACGTTTGCTGGATGGAATGGTCAACCACACTCATAGGTGTACGTGGATAGGCCTGTGTACTTTTTAGGGGAGCATTCCATCCTTGCAGATTATATTCCACTTTTAAATCAGCGACATTGGACGGGACATGGCGGTGAACTCAGGAGGCTATCGAGGTCTGATTATCTCATTACACGCCAACGAATATTAGATTAATTATGAGTGAGTGGAATAATGAGGGCTATGTACGGTACAGAATGGATGAGAGAGCAAACGATAAAGCAGAATATTATCTGATTATGGCGGGAAAGTGCCTCATGTGGCTCCCACCGCATGCGGTCTTGCGCTTCACCCTGCATAGACCTACAGTGTGTATGAATGTAGAGATAGCTATTTTTGGACTAGTTTAATTTCAGCACCATCCTATAAAGGGGCGAGACCGAAAGTGACAAAAGAGAAAATGTCAGAGAAAAGAAGAAGGGAAGGCGATCAATTACACATGGACTTCTAAGCCTGGTCTACGCATAAGTCAAGAAGAATGGTGAGAGAAATTGTAATCAATGCCACAGTTGGTGCCTCGTGGCGGGCCTTCGAGTGGTGGGTGTGGGTGGGTGTAACAAGTCCAGGAAGTGGAGATGAAAACGCTCCCTGACACATTAAGCGATTGACCGACGAGGGTTAATGAATTACCTCACGAATCAACAAACATATACAAGTTCGATTTAATAAAGCTGATAAACATTGTTTGTTACTGCTAACCAGCAGAGTGTTAGTTCACCATTAAGATGTAGAAGACTGTGGAAGGATAACATTAGTATACAACTCTTTGTATTAATACGTAGGCATACTGTTACACCCGTTGTTTTAATACACTATAATATTGTTGATATATAGTCGTGAATGCGTGTGAAGATCTTCTTATAAAATAATGTCTATTACACATTACCTTGTTGTAATTAATCCCTCATCGAACTCCTTTATCTTACATGTTTGCAGTGTTCGGATCTTCAAATCGAACTATAGACATCTGTAACTCGAATTCAGTCTCCAGCCAACATCCCACAATGTATTGTGCTTACTACTGTTTAACGCTAAACCGGAACATGTGCAAGGAACAGTGTTCCAGGTAACGTTAAACTGTAGTAAGCACATTGAATTGTGGGATGATGGCTGAATTCCGAATTACGCGATTCTCTGTCGGATAAGGTGGGTCTGCGTGGTTCAATGGTCTAGAGCGTTGACCTCTACCACGAGAATCGAATCCAAAAATGTTACAGGAAATAATAATAATAAGTTAAAATACTGTACTGTATCTACGTCTCGGTCAACAGCTCAAGCGGCTCTATATCTGAACCTGTAAAATAGCACACCGAGCGGCTGGAATGTCAGCCTAGATAGTGCTCCTATGAAGAGGAGGAATATCCGAACATGACAACAACAACAACGTGAGGTTACCAGTTTCCAAACCGTCTCAAATTTCTTCACGGAGTTGTGTCTGGATCGCGGTATTGATTAAACTGAACTGTTTCTTTGTGATTCTCTCTTCTTTATGATTCTCTCACTGCTGTTCGCTACTACGTACAAATCGAATTTGTATCCTGTATGTCACACAGAAATTAGCGATTTGGCTAATAATTCTATGCCGAGTCCTCATGTTAAAGCTCCTAGTCAGCTATGTTTGTTCTCAGACATTGAAAATACGTCGAAACTTTGGGCACTATGGAAACAAATGTGGAACAATTACGTAATTATTTCAACAATAGGTTCTCGACCAGAACATTATAAAATTGCTCTCTTCCTTGTAACAATCGGTCATGATGCTCTCGAAATATACAATTCCTTCAAGTACAGTGACAATGAAGATAGAAATATGCTTGCGATCGTCGTCTAGAAATTTGACAATTACTTCAAAGGTGATATCAACGAAACCTATGAGCAGTACATCGTTAACCAACACAATAAAAAACCGGTGAAACTTTAGATTCATATTACACTTCTTTAAAATATCCCAAACGTCTGATGAGCTTCGTATATGCATAAATCCAAAGTCACTAAACTGTGCAATTAAAAGAGAACATTATCTTATGCCTACTTTGGATGACATTCTTCCAGCCTTATCTCGCACACGTTTATTCTCAAAGTTAGATCTGCGAAATGGATACTGGCATCTAAAATTAGATGAAAATCAACAAAGCTAACTTGTTTTCAAACTCCATTCGACAGATATAAATTGCTCTGTTTGGCCGTTGGTCTCTCCACCAGTGGGAAAGCTAGTAAGGCTTCTCGATCATTGTCAAAATCTTGGTGTTAAACTAAAGAAAAACAAGTGTCAGTGTCGAACCAAGGAGATTATCTTTCTTGGTCATGTTGTAACAGCTGACGATTTGAAACCTGAGCCTGAGAAAGTTAAGGCAATAATATAAATGCCTAGACCTACTGATGCTGATGGAATACAGCGACTTAACTGGACTGTAAACTATTTAGTCAAACTTCTACCACATCTATTTGATGTGATGGAACATTTGCGCCGCCTGATGTACAAAACCCTGGACACCAGAAAACGAGTTAAATGTGAGTTTGACTGAACAGGAGAAAGCCATCTTATATGATCCACGTCAACCTCTACAGCTATAATATGATGCTTCTAATCTCGGTGTCAGTGCAATACTTCTCCAGTATGAACAACCGACATTACAGTGTGCAGGCTCATGACTCGAGTTCCTGCATTCTGAGTTTCTTATGATTACGTATAAATGTTAGAGCAATGTTAATCGAAGAACTTATGTATTCTTTGGTCAATTGAACCTATTCCCAATTCACAATATGAGCGAGTGGGCGGGCGGGTTGTTGTGTCAGATGGACATGTTGAGTGTGCGTGCATTCGCCAATGTGTTTGCCTTGAAAGTATTTAATTTTACCTTAGTTCCTAATTATATTTGCAATCAGTGGGATTCAGGGGAAAAGTTGTTTTTGTGAAAACTAGGTTATCCAAGAAAAATTTACCAATTGTGTTGAACATGTGAACAAGGTTTGTTCAGCTTTTGCCTTAGATGAAGATCATGAGGTTACCCGAGTTTCATGTCAAGCAGTTTCACAGGTCTTTAAATGTAATTTTTAAAATAGTGCAATGTCCAAGATGGCCACCAACAATATCGATCAAGCAGCTTTTCGGGGACTAACCATGGATCTGACCCTATGGATCCTTCATGCCCTGCAGTTCTTAAGGACTCGCTTAAAGAATACGATGAACACATACTGGATGAATAGACAGATGAGGTAGCAACACAATTACATCAAATTAGTAACAAACTATTCAACGGCTAGTGTGTATGGAATAAGTTATTCAAATTATGATTTCGCAGCCTCTTACTAAGCCATATTGGCGTGTGGGTGTCAAAGGTACGTTTGGCCGGACTATTCAAAGGAGGCCTTCAAATGTTTGATTTTGTCTACGTGTGGATGGTGGCATCTTCTTTTATGGTTAGAACCCAAAGGGCTAGACATTTGTATCACGACAGCATGCGTTGGTGGGGTGGGTGACATGGGGTGGGGGAGCTCATACTCATATAAACGGCACGGTATTAAAAAATCCAAGAGGATGATATTTATTACTTAGAGATGTAGGAGATATAGGAGGTGGCTTCTAAGTGCATCTAATTTTTAAATTCATTCGATGGCGGCCCAGCTTCCTCCCATCCTCTGTGTGTGTGTGTGCGTGCGTGCGCGTGCGTGCGTGCGCATGCGTGCGCGTGCGTGCATGCACGCACGCGCGCGCGCGTGTGGGGGGGGAGACAACAAATCTTAGACACATTCCTCAAATACACCCACCGACATTGCACTTCTACAATGTGTATACAAATTATTTCTACGTTTGCATCATCTGCTTCACACTTCAATTAAAAATTTGAGTTTGAGAGTTGCTGTTCATTCTAATATCCCTTAGTGCTTCCACATTGCTGCACCAAGCTGCCCATTATTGCACATATATTATATTCTATCCACTAAACAAGGCATTAACGGAGCGTGGACCAGTATCACTTCAGAAATTGAAATGGCCTATGGCTATGTATCTTATCCTTACTTGCAAAGATACATGAAACGTTTATAGATAAAAAAAAGTCGATATGTCACATGTAACTGCCATAAATAGCGTTTCCATTGGTGATCTGATTCGGCACAGAAGCACTCCCATATTACTTTATGGACTTGTGTTAATGTCAAAACAACCGAACTTTAATACAACTACTCAGTCTGCTCTGAATATTCTAAAATCTTGTTTAACGTTCCAAAGTAAAGTTTAATAATTTTTCGCAGAGAAACGGGTAAAGGGCACAGCTGCCCCGCTGCCCCCTGCCCAAAGGGCAATGGGAGCAGCTGCCCCACTGCCCCCGTGCTTCCGGCGCTCCTGTCCGCGACGATTACAGAATAAGACACTACGATCTCAAGCCTATGACATTACTGTAACCTATCATCCTAGTAACTAAATGCAACTGGCAGATATATTAAGTAGGGCATACTTACTTAAAACCGATGGCTCTGATCAAACTGAATCTGTTAATATTTCCTTTCATTACATCTAGGTACACAATTCAAGCCTCTAAAAGTATACAATTTTAACAATTTTATTTTCCACCATTCTGCTGTGAATATGCACCTTTAATCACAATATCTTAATTGATTTGCTTAGACCAACAACGCTATTTACAGTGTTTAGCTAAAATACGACTTGCAATGATGGGATTTCATTTGGTTGAATTTCACCAAATGGTTTCGGAGGAGATAGCGTCACAGCCTTTGCACTTGAATTTGATGATATTTGACATTTTGCCCCCAGGGTGCAGAGCCCAAAGTAAATGTTGTCATGCATTCAATCATATGGGTAACTCACATACCAAATTGGGTTGAATTTCACTTAATGGTTTAGGAGGCGATAGCGTGACAAGCCGATGGACGGATTGATGGTACGATGAACAGATGAACGGATGGAGGCGATCACAATATCCCTGACACTTTTTGCACAAGTGTGGGGATAAACACATGCACGCCCATACGAATGCACGCACGCACGCACGCACGCACGCACGCACGCACGCACGCACGTACACACACACACACAGTCAAACGATGCGTCGTCGATGCGCTAGGGGCTGTAATTCAAGGACTAAGATTAGGCTACTACTAAGATTATGACATAAGAAGTCATTCATTTCCTGTATTGAAAATAGTAAATTCATAAGGCCATACTCAGGCGATATCACTAAAATCACCCAAAGCTCTCATCTACCAGCTGATTTAAATCGAGCCTCATCCTTGCAATAAATATATTAATTGATACGGCACCGCCATTATTATCTTTAAGGCACACTTATTTCCATACTTCAAACAGTATTTGGTTATATAACTGACCTTATTCCTGTTAAAAAGATTTATTATGATGAAGAAAATTCTTAATGATAATTGTTGTTATAATTATAAACACGTGTATATTGGCATACGTCTGTATGACACTATGGTATGCCAAAGATTAATTTAGGAAAATATAAAACAACAAAGCCATATGCGCACATACGTCTGTATTGCATTCCGACAAAAAAGATTAATTTGCATCAGATATACAGCAACAACGCTCTAAGTACATATAGACGTGTATTGCATTCTCAATATGAAGCTAAAATTATACAACTAATACTAAAATACAAGAAATAAAATACGACCCTTTTACATGGTTTGTGAAAAGATGTATACAATCATTTTCTGCAAAAAAAACCAAAATTTGGAAATTTGGACATACTGTTGTATTCCCGTGGCGCATTGCTTTGACAGAGCGCGTATTTCACGACCAAGAGAGGATGGCACTTTTAGTGTACCGAGTAGGTACAATGTAATCTTTTATAGTTACTTGTTCCCGCCGAATCTGACATGAATTAAGATCAGTATTCGACGGGCTTTCCAAATCTGTAAACCATTTCAAAATCGGTTAAGAGATGGCTGACTTATCCACGGAAACCCCCTTTATTTATCTTCAAAATAATGGCGTGACGTCGTAACCACGTGTACGCAGAAATTCTAGAATGTTCTAGAACATTCAACTGCGTCATTATTAGCTGTGCTCTGATTGGCTATTGCTCGACCGATGATTGATTGAAGTCTGCGCCTATGACGTTACGAGTAGTATAAAAGGAGATTAAATCCAGAACTCGAGAGCACGAATAGGTTGGATTTGTTACAGCTACTATCAGCGAGACAGGTATTAAATAGATCACCTCGCTCTCAGTTGGTTTCTCCCCCGTAGTCGGCAGCAGCAACCCAACCCACCGCACCTAAAGCAATTTTGTATCTCCCGATTGTTGGGGAGCATTTTTTGAAACTTTTGAATATTGTTCATGACTAAATCAAGAACTAACTCGGAACACAAACTTGCGGTGAGGCCTTTCCCGGCCTGAATATGTGATTCTACAGATGTAGAGGCAGCGATGTTCTTTGGTGGATGACTCGCCGGATCTGTTGGCCACGCCACAAAGTGGTTATTCAACCTCCCCAGCACTGATGTCGTGCAGGTTTATTTAAACTTTTTGACAGCAGCAAGTAAACTTTGCCCGGTACGTCTTAGGAGCTAATTGACATACACCGCACTGTAAGCTTAGTTATGTATCTTCATCCGTCTTCAACAAACCCCACTTATGAACGGGTTGATCTTAACTTCCATCCATACCATCTGTGTACAGGAACTTTCTTCCTAGCGGTAATGTTATTGTATCACTTACTGACTGCTCGTTAGACATTCTTATATTGTGATTACCGTCATGAGTTCGATCCGCTCCCATCCTGGACTGCATGCGGGAATCATGTTTACGGGAACTGACATGCGGGAACATTTGGGCTTCCAGAGAATGCGTCAACTCATGTCACACCAAGGGTGACGTATCAATTTCAGTAACTGATAGCCCATCATTAAGAATGGCTACCGATTATTTAAGTAACTATACTTAACATCTTAATCATTCTGTTAGTTACATTTGTAATTATTATACTTTATTTGTGTAAACAGTTCCGATGACTAAAAGGAATCGTAATGGTCTTAGGATCGCTAGTTATAATTTCTTTATCTGTTTATAGTTATTCTTATTTTACTGTAAGGTGTTTTTACTAACCGCACCGTAGTAGGTCTGCCAACCTGTACCGTATTACTTGTACTGGTTAGTTTTATATATGGCAAGCAGCCATTCGTTCTTATGTTTTGTTTATTTGCAGAAAACGTAGGACTGCAGTGCATGTAGGAAACACAATAGAGCAACATTTATATCTGCATCACTTTCTCCCGCCACCAACAATTTTTCACTGAGGTCGCTGTCCGTGCTATAACTCTGTTTAGCCCGGCATGCTACCGACTAAAAACCCTTTCTATTTAGCTCGATGGGATATGTTTAATATGATTAGAGACAATTTCTTTGTCAAGAGACACATAGTGTACACCTCTTTTCCGGTAGTTGCGATAATCTAGCCCCGCACTCCGGCAAGGTTGTGTAAAATTGGCCAAAATACCTATTGGGCCTCATATTTATAAGTTATTGTCTCTCTTCATGTTCCACTAAGCCTTATGGCTTCTTAATTGTTTGGATGTCCCTATCTGCACCATGGACTGATCCGAGCCTGGGAAACTATTGGGGTTTCCGATCGGTGATGGCCACGGTGTGGTATCACATACATTTCCCGTGTATCTTTGTATACCTAGTAGTTAGTTATCCTTGCCAATGTAGGAAGCACTGCGAAAACACATTATAATTATTTTCTCTTTATTTTTAAGGAAGTCTCCCCCGCACCGCAGTGCATAACTGGGCAACTTACGTTTAAACCTAATATCAGGTTAAAAGGTTAGCTCCATATGACCTTGTGACGGGCGAGATATGCATCCCCACCGAATTCTGTAAGAATGTTGGGCAAGATGTTAGGATCTGCCACGCCCTCACGGGAAGGACATTCACGGTAGGTATTCGTCTCTCTTACCCCCACCGTAACGACAGATCAGTTGCCTAAACTTGCTTTTGTGAAAAGTAACCCTTGTCCTGTGACGTTGTATGTGGTTATGGACCAAGATGTCAGGATTCTCACCCAGCACGGAGATCTTGCAAAATAACATATATGCATGCTGTCTTCAGTATTGACGTCTTGGGACGCCCATTCTCAATGACAGCCGTATCTAAAGCTAGGTAGGACACCTGCCATTTGCGGCCTAAACTAGTTCTTGTCTTTAAAACTAAATGTTAGGTTAGGCATAGAAGAAGGCCCGCATAAATAAAAGCGGCAACTACTAATTCAGCATACTTGAAACTACATAAGATGGTGGCGTGGGAATCCCTCGTCCCATCTTCACGTAAAACAGCACGCAACATTATAGTCATAATTTCACTAGGTATGGTCGTTTCTTTATAGCATTTTGGTTGAATATTAGAGTGGGCCCTTTCTGGCCAATACTCTTCTCCCGCTTTAAGCGGTGGCGACATTTTCCTGTGACAGAGGCCTGCACGAGGCACTTGCCTCTCACAAGGATTCAGTGATGCGGGCCACGTGAGGCTACTACTTCTCACCCAAAAAGAGCATCAAGAGTAGTGCCCGCCTGAGGTACATAACCTTTCGCCACTTCAACAAGATAACTCTCTTTCCTTTTCAGCTTAGCGGTATAATAACTTATATTAAGTTAAACAGTGATCTCGTGTACGGGAGCCTCCCTTGCGGGGATACCGCTGCAGACCTGCGAGTCTGTGTGGTACCTCCGGGAGTCCCACATTTAAAAGTTCATCAAGCTGTCTCTATGTCTTGTATATTCGTATGCTCATTTTTATCTAGCATACTTGACGGTCTGTTTAGGTAAAACTATTCTATAGACTTATTTTAGTTAGGTCACCAAATCAAATATTGTAAGTCCATAGATCACGAAATTGCTATGGACAGGCATACTGGTGACACACAACTTTGGGATGAGACCATTGTGTTTAATGTTCGCGACAACAGCCCCACCGTGACGATTGAGTTCCACCGGCCTTAGGAGCCAGTCTTTGTTACCCTTAGGGCAGTATCATATGGGATCCATAACCCCGAGACCAGGAGCTAGCCACCATCATCACTCGTCATGTACATGCGACGTGGCGAGTCGACACTACACACTGGAACGTCCCGACACTACCCCACGAGCTACAGTAGCTCGGAAAATGTTTCATGACGATCTCCTGCATCCGTGGTATGTGATATCAGTGAAGTTGAACACACTGCATGGCATTACTACCGTCTGGTCCAAGTGGCTTGGTTCTGCTGACCCTTGGAAACAACAATTCCGGATGGACAGGAGGCTTGTTGTAAATAGTCATTTGTACATATTTGTACTCATAACCTGCTCTCTGTAGACTATGCCTTTTCATGGCCACATGTAATGTATGAAGCAATTTAGATGTGGCTCCATGAGACTAGAATAAACTGGCCCTTGGAGATTTGTCACAATTATCTATTCCAAATTTATGGTGTATTCCGATGGCATCTATTTTTAATGGCTCCGACTGACATTCATAATGACAAGCACGCTCATTGTCATAAATTATTAATCTCCTATTGGGTTGCTTGATACCCATATGATGCATCACATTAACCAGCGAACATATCAGCACTCAATAGCTTGAAAACCCATGTTTAATGTGAGAGTGATCCTCATAAGTCTTCTAGTTGGCTTAACTCGCTGAGTTGTATTAGTTACTGCTTCCACTGATCTTATTTGCAATTATTCATCCTCATAATTGCATCATCCTCCCGAGGGTCGGCCACACAGGCCATTGAGGATGATGCATACCTGTCTCTTTGCTGAACCCTATTTGCAAGGAGGGATGTTGCATATATTCCTAGCTTTCCTCTCATTTCATTCCTACTTGGTATTTAGGCCTGCGAATTAAGATCCTTTCTGAAGTTTAGGTAAGCTGTCTCTTAGAGGTCAATTCGCATAGTCATGTTCGGATACCCATCCTTGAAGTGTTATGTACGTCATAAGGCCCTTTCTGATTTAGGCTTCTCGTGGCTTCATTATTCTGGCCGCTGGGAGTGGCTATGTAGTCGCCTAGTAATCTTCTTTGCTTCCTGCGGCTTGATTACTCTGGCCCCGGGAGTGTTCCTTTTGTAACTTAGTTTCAAGGAGCAAAGTTGAGACACCTTACAAACTCAGATGTCCTTCATGCATGTAATTCTAGTTCTGAGTAGGATAAGTCGCTAAAATAACAAGTCGCTAAAATAACTGAAACCATGCTCAGTATTGGTAGATTATTTCATGATATAAAATGTAGTTCTATCTATATCCGGCATGAGGCTTGGCTAAGCTGGTCATTGAAGCACTTCTGTTACATACGCTGATAGCAAGCAAACGTTAACACAACGTTGACCACTACATTGGGCCAACGTAATTTTGCTCATCGGCCTAACGTTGGCAATACGTTATTTGGCCAACGTTGAGCTTCAATCTATGAAGATATTAAAAATAGCACACCAGAAAGCACAAGTTAACAATTTAAAAATTAAAAGCTGAATATTATGTTGATTTTGTTTGATTTACTGTGAAATTTCCTATGTTGGCCCAACGTTGGCCCGATGTTGGCAAACAAGTGATACAACCAACGTTGACCAATGTTGGGCCAACGTTGTAATGCCAACTGCGATGTGCCAACCTGTTGCCAATGTTGGCCCAATGTCTACATGTTATCTGGGTATACATCGGTCGATTCAAATTTGAGTGGGCAAGTTCATCCCCTAATCATAAAATGTAATAATCTGCTGGCATGAATATTAAAAACCTTTATTGTTCTTATCAGTTACTGATGTTCCTCCATGTACTAGATGATAATATGGTACAGGGGTTTGTATGTCCGGTGGCCCGGTGGGTGGTTTTTACATTTAGCTCGCCACCGTCGCATGTATTGCTATAAGGTTCACGACTTGTCCCATCGAGTTTGTCACGTGTCATGGGGCATATTGATCATCCAACCGTATCATATAGTTGTGTAGTCATGTGTGTGTGTCTGGGCGTGGCTATTGTCAAGCGTTGTTGTCGTGTATGCGTTCTTGATGCAGATGCGTCCATGTGTGCATGTGTCTCTATGCCCGTCCATTTGTTCTGGTGTGTCCATGTGTAGGCTTGCTCGATTATGTGATTAAATCGGAAATCTCGATTATGTTTTAAATCGAGAATTTATATGATTAAAAATTAAATAATCGAATAATTGTGAATATTTTCTATTGCATAAAATATTTCAAATCCTACCTTTCAATCCTTACTTTTTAATGCGATCGATCATGCAAAACTACATTTTGCTTAGTGAAGGGCAAGAGAAGACTATTTTTGAAAATGTATTACTGGAATGCCTGGCTCGAGAATCCAGTGATACATTTTCAAAAATAGTCTTCTCTTGCCCTGCAAATGGACTTCTCTAAACACCATTGCAATTTTCGTCATTGATATTCTTTTGTTGCTATTTCTTGGTAATTTGTATCCAAGCTGATTGATCGAGTAATCACGATTATTTTTTAATAATCGATCGCGATCGCACAACGCAATAATAGCACACGCCTATCCATGTGGCTATATCCCTGTACCATATTATCCCATGCTCCCCTAGGAGAAACTGCGAAAAGAAAAACAAAGAAAAGATCAGCAAAATTGTCATCAACATATAATTATCTACGTATTTGATTATTAACTGTAGGCCTATCACTGATGAAATTTTAACATCTCATCTTAAAGTTAAAATCTGAAGAGTTACTCTAATTACTGACCAGCAATTACGATACATAGGTATTCGATCAACATGATGCCATTTGCATCATCATTATGAAGCATATACAGTCAGTCTGAAAACCATCACACGATGCAGCCAAATCCACTTGTCATCAAATATACAAAATCTGACAAAGATTTTAACTATTATTTGCATCTTCCACAATTCCTCTTATTAAGACCAATACGGGCATCGAAATACATGAATTAGACAACAATTTTTTTAATGCGCCACACAATAAAACCTTTGTAGCTGAATTAACCTACTAATTTAATCTGATTACTTTATAAACACATTTGATCAAAATAATCAACAAGACTGTAATCATTGCATCCCGACTCATTTTCTATCTGAATTTACATATGGTCTCTTTAGGCTACGTCTTTCAAGCCGTACAGCTATACATACCTGTACCTTTAATACATATTTACATTATACCTACGACAATACCCGAAACCTTCCTGAATGCATTGTCTATCCACCTCCTTTCTCAAATCTGAAAAGGACAATTATAAAACAAACGGCAGTATCTGTTCTAAGATGGATTATCATAGGTATACTATAGCACATCATTTTAATAGAAAGTTAGAAATTTTAATTAGTTACGACGATTTCTCTGATTGTTAAGCTTCTGCCGAGAATGATGCTGGTCTAATTGCGTGAAATTCATCTGGTAGTCATGTGCTTTTCTCAACTCTTCATTTTCCTTTTTCAAAATAGCCATTGTTTCGGCATATCGAGTGTTGACATCGGTCAGAGTTTTAACATTATTTTCATGAGTTCTTGCTACTGAAAGTAAACTGTAGTAATCGTCCCGTAGTTTATTTATCTGACGTTGAAATGCAATAATCACTTCTCTCAGAGGCAGCCATGATGCCATTCACTGTTGACTATAGGCCAGCTACTTGGTCCGCAGAGCATTTATAACTACCTTTGTATTCATGCTATTCATCTTTCAGTTGTTTCTTTATTGACATCAGTTTATTTTTGCTAACACTTTCAATTGCCTAGACATGCTACTAAAACTGACGAATTAAGAGAGGCAAACGGCAACTCTAAATTTTCTTCATATTGATGGTTTTCAACCGTAGCAGGATTATTCTCAGGTACAGATGATTCAATGCATTCTGTTGACAAGCCCAATTCAAATTGTGAAGCCTGACATTTCGAAACTGGAAGCTCTGTTATTGTAGATCCATCGGTTGTTTTCTTTAACTTTCTCTGTCTGTCATGCGCTAGTTGTTTCTTAATGGCTTTCTGCTCATCTCTCAAAGCATTGTCGCTAGTTAAACAGTTTAGAAAATCGTGTGATTCAACCTGGCTGAATAGCAAATCTAATGTTTCTACTTCTGTGATTGGTTGCTTAGGCTTATTAACCTCTAGTTTGCGAGTAATTTGTGACCTTGACCTTTGAACTTCTTTCTTCGCCTGGTTTCCGTTACATTTAAAAACACTTCTGGAACAGACACATTGCTGAAAAATGGCCAACCATTAAGCAGTTCCAGCATTCAGCCTGTCTAGCCCTGCAACGTCTATGATGGCTGGAGGACCAATTACATCCAAACCGATAACATGGAGGTTGACTCTATATAAAAATTGGGGCTCGTGACTAGCATGTGACTAGCATGATGGAATCGTACTGCGCTCTGAGAAACTCCACAATTAGATTCAAAATAATGTTTCGGTACTTGGACCGCTTTTAGCCAGACTTGGGTACAAGTGCAGGGTATTGCATTTAAATGCAAATGCAAATGTTTGTAAATGATTCAAATGCAACTGCAAGTGCAAATTCAGCCCAGCGCCATTGCATTTAAATGCAAATGCAAATGTTTGCAAGTTATTTAAATGCAAGTGCAATTGCAAATTTGCATTTTTCAAATGCATTTGAATATTTGGGTACACGTCTGGTACTGAAATTCTGAGTATGCATCTGCCATCTGTGTATCTGCTGGTAGTGACTATTTTTTTGTAAAACTTTTTGCAGACCAAGAGAAGACTATTTTTGAAATTTTACCACTGAAATGGCTGTCTCGCTTATTGAACCAATCATTTCAGTGTAAAATTTTCAAAATTAGTCTTCTCTTTATCTGAACATGGAACTTTACTATGAAAAAATAATACTTATTTCACCATTAACACTTTAACCCTGGAATTTGTTTTTTTAAATTTAAATTTTCGCAAAGAAAATGTCTATTTGCAGACCAAGAGAAGACCTTTTTCGAAAATTTCCCACTAAAATGACTGGCTTGGTTATCCAGCATCCAACATATTTGAAACAAAGTCATGTGCCTGCCGGGCAATCACTGGGCCAATTATTTCAGTGATCTTGTATGTATGTGTTAAAGGGTCAACAGAATGGACATGAGAATGGAGGCACCCATTCCTTACTATTTATAAGGTGATCATATTTATTATACTCTAGAGATACGTTGCTGTAGTAAGATCTCAACTGACTTAAGTCAAAGTAATTAAGAATATACATGATTTTGCATATTTATGTTTATTGATGGCTGAGAGCTCCATTCATAGTGAAATAGGTTAATAAATCACAGAGAATTACATTTCTAATTTCTAGCAACAGAAATGCTATTTAACATTTAATGATTTAACAAATAATTTGATTGAATTTTTTGATATTAATTTGACTGGGTGCTGTTGCTGCTATTTACAACAACAGCAAGTTCCAATCAATTTTGAAAGAAATACACAATCAAAAAGTAGTGCGTTTGACAAAATTCAAATGCATTTGAAAACTCAAATGCAAATGCAACCCTTGCAAATACATGAAATTCAAATGCAAGTGCAAATGCAGATGTGACAGAAATTTCATAATTGCATTTAAATGCAAATGCAAGTGCAAATGCATTCAAATGCAAATGCATTTGCATTTGTACCCAAGCCTGCTTTTAGCAAATTCTGGCGATAGTGATAATGATTGTGCATAACAGTCATGTTCACACAAATTTGATTCAAATATGAAAAATGTAATTTGATTTACAGATAATTACGCACTTAGTTATAGGAATTAAGTGGTAAAAGGAGTTAAACAATGTATGTTCTTCCTTTCCAACCCGTAAAATGTAACAAGAAATCACTTTGGCTTGGAAATTGCAATTATTTACGTTCTGAATAGCCAAAGTCGCTGCTTATTTGTTTTAATGAGTCACAAAATAAAAATCAATGACATGCCAGCTTGTAAAATACGCTGATCAATCCAAATCTTAACAGCTAAAAATCAATATAAAGGCACTAGAATCAGAATTCACCATTCAAAATTGTCTCATAGAAAAATATTAAATTAAATCAAATCAAGTAGGCCTAATAATACAAGTATGCTGATATATATATATATATATATATATATATATATATATATATATATATATATATATATATATATATATATATATATATATATATATATATATATATATATATATATATATATAAATATATATATATATATAATCTTCGATTTTTCAGTAAATGGGAATCAAATCAAATTAAAGTATTGGAGCGCGCCATTGACGTATAAATTACATGTTCAAACAGAGCGACAAATAATTTTACATAGGCCCAATTCAGCACGCTAATAAAATAAATTCAATCAATCGCCTATATAAGAATATGTTTTGCCAATAAATAAATGCTCACAATTTAATTACCTAGACCGTTCCAATTCAGATAATCCGTTAAAATATTAGACAAAATTAGATTTAACTACTGTATAGGCTTGCTCAAAACTGCTACCCAAAGTTAACCATCTATTCAGCTGTTAATTACTGTCTGAGGAGTTTCTTTGAATGAGATTAATTTGCGCAGCCGCAAGTCATGTTTTGGCGTGTTTTTCAATTTTCAAAAGAATAAAAAATATTAGACATTGGTGTATTTATTTATAACATAATGTATGCTGGTTATGACGAAATATGTATTTACTCTCAGTTCAGATTTAAAACATAAAAAAATTGCAAAAACGCATATGCAACGATCGATGATATTAATTATTGCGCTACTACAAGGATGAACAGAAAATATTAATAAAATAGACTATGGAATGCATTTGTAAATTAGCATAAAAGCTTAATTATACTCACATTTTCCTGTTACGCGTCTTTCATTTACATTCGATTGACTCGGCTTGGCATACGGGAGGATTCTTAGATTGGCATCATCTTAAGCAGCAGTGTGCCCCTGATGGTACTCTCCGGGTCGAAGTACGAATCTTTCCCAAATATGGTACAGGGTTTTGTATGTCTGGTGGCCCGGTGGATGGTTCTTATGGGGATTGAGCTCGCCACCGTCACAACCTGCGTACCGACTAGGATCTTCGTTCTAGCATAGGTGGATGGTTCTTATGGGGATTGAGCTCGCCACCGTCACAACCTGCGTACCGACTAGGATCTTCGTTCTAGCATAGATAGATGAAATGGATGACACAATGCTGTATTCTATTGATGACTCGTATACTGAACTTTCTTAATCCTATAGTTGACACATATAATTACAAATTCTAGTCACGTGTCGCTTATCTATTCTAAACCTAATCTACTTAACTACACTCGCTTCCTAAGAGAGAAGTATTATAATAAAACATAGCAAAATTAACCTTAAGTAGCCTACTTCTCTGTACCTTACCAGACATCTAACCACACAGCTGACAATCTCACTACTCACTAGCTGTCACCAGCAGTCAGAGACCGCTGTCCAAGTCTGTCTGAGTACGTAACCGTAACTTTCCCTAACTGACTGTCGTCAACATTTGTCCACTCTTAAATATAATTCTGTCGTTATGTCAACAAAACTGTGTATATGAGGTAATGGCGTGTATGCGCGTGAATGTGGCCTAAGAGTATAATTAACTAATTTAACTAATTTAACTAATAATAATTAACGTATATAATACAATCGTATAACAGCATATTATAACATGGGTACATTGAATTACAGGAGTTATCCTGCACGTGTCCATTATCACTAATAACTGATTGTTCCATTGTGGGCGTGTCGATTAATGGTCTATGCATATATTTGTCTATTTATTGCTGTAAGGTTCACGACCTGTCCCATCTAGTCTGTCACGTGTCACGGGGCATGTCGGTCATCCAACTATATCTTATAGTCATATAGTCGTGTGTGCGTGTCTGGGCGTGGCTATTGCCAAGCGTATGTGTGCATTCGTGTATGCAGTTCTTGATGCAGATGCATCCGTGTGTGCCTGTGTCTCTATGCCCGTCCATTTGTTCTGGTGTGTCCATGCATATATATGTTCATTTATTGCTGTAAGGTTCATGACCTGTCCTATCGAGTCTGTCACGTGTCACAGGGCGTGTCACTCATGCAACCATATCCTATTGTCGTGTAGTCAAATGTGCGTCTCTGGGCGTGGCTATTGTCAAGCGTATGCGTGCGTTCGTGTGTGCGTTCTTGATGCAGATGTGTTCGTGGCTGGTCTACAAATTATGTAGATGTATCTCATTCCAACATTTTAAGAAATCATTACTAATCTACTATGTTCGTGTCTAGACTGACTATCATGTCTAATCATACCTGAACACATGGGATCTGGGTAGCAGTCCGTGGCTGGTCAAATTAAAATAATATATTCTGGGATCAGTCTACATTTGTATTATATGGTAACCGCTCTTAAAAATCAGTGCAAAATCATGATTTAAAATCTGTTTTGGCCCTAACTAGCCTAAGATAGCACTAATGTGGCAGTGTTGATTGGCCTGATGACACCTATAATCCTATATGGCACAGCCTTTACTTCCAATAACCTGTTTAAATGATATAATGTACATACAGCAACGTGACTTCTAAACTACAAAAAAATTAGTTTGTTGCGTTCGTTCCTAATTTGCACAATCCATAATATTCATAGTTGTAGATATTGTTTGAAGTTCCTCTTCACCAGATCAAACGTGTCATTGTTGGTTAACTACCAGGATACGTGTACATGATTAAGTTCCTTGTATCTAGTCAATGTAAACATGCATCTGTTTGTACAGTGATATTTTTTTCTATGTTGTGTGCAAATGATACTCATGCAGCTTGCAGCACTTGTTCTAGAGTCCCTCTGCGTCATTTCTCCACCACCAGCAGTCTCGTACTCTCAATATTAATTATGTTCTGTATGTGCCCAGTTACTAGTTAAATTATAACTTGTTTAAAAAGCCATATAACAGGAAAGATGAGTTCTTATTATATGTTCTTTAGGGTTGTCTCTCTTCTCTGAAGCTTGGTTACACTGGCTCTTATAGTGAGACTCATAGCTTACACCGCACGTACATCTTTATGCGACGAAGTGCAGAAACAGATCGCTCATGCTCACATGAAGTAGTTGGTGTAGTAAGCGAGATGCTGAGACTAGTGGTGAAATTAGGAAGGATTACTGAACTTGTTAGTGTTAATGTGTCCATCCCTGGCTCTGTTCCGTGTTCAGTACCAATCCACTTTGTCTCCCAAACATCCAACTCAGCCCGAAGAAATGTTGGTGTTGGCATGCCATCACAATAGTTCCTGGTAAATAGCAATACTTCATTTCCCCCAGTTTTCATTGGACTTAATCTGCATGGGAAGCAAGAAATTTGAGTTATAGGGACAATGATGTGTTGCCTAACCCTATCAGATGCCATGACTCACGGTTATCTGTGAAAAGAATTAGTAAAGCAATAGCATAATTTATGTGTCTAATTATAACTGAATTATAGTCAACCCTGTTTAAAATGGACACCTGCTTTTTGGGTCAATTCACAGCGATTATTTAAGGTATGTGTTCATAAGACCACACGTTTGAAGGAACCACCATCACTTGGTCCCAAAAAGCTAGTTACCATAGCATATGCATAGGAATGTGTTCAAGAGAATGTGGGTGGTGGGTGTGGAGAGGAGGAAACCCAGCCGTAATCAGCTGAAATCGTGTAAATCTAGATCGTTTTGGAGAGTTTCTCTTGTATTTTCGGGTGGGGTGTGAGGGGGTGGATGGGTGGGTGTGTGATGCTGGATAGGGTGGGGTTGTTGGATTAATATGGAATTTCAGGTTTAGACACTCAAAAGTGTAGTAGGCGGGAGGTGGGGGTGGGCATACTCATATCGTTGCATTTCTCACACACACACCCCTCACCCCACACCTCACACACTGATCGAAAAGTAGGGAGGGGGCAATTGCTTGCACCACCTCCCCTATGCCTATATATAGCAAATGAGCCATATTAAGCTACCACATTTAGTGAACAATTTTCGATAGAACATACAGTGTCCGTTTTAGATAGCTTGAATTATATCTATTCAACTGTATAAATATTGATAAATACGTACTTTGGGAGAAGCTCAGTAAACTGATCGGATATCCATCAGACCAGATGGAAGTATAACTTTATAAATAATCTATTGTGAAACATTGGCTGCGATAACTGTGATATTGACTTAAAAGTTAAATCGACATGGAATATGACATTTGTTGTATCAAAAATATACCAGTTTTCATCTAATCACTGACACTGTGTAAATCAGCTGTCGGTGTGTGCTATTACTGTGTAATTCATTTCCCTTTTGTTTGGATAAAGTCCTTATCAGGACTGAATTACACCACAACGAAGCGAAAGCCCCTAGGTATCCGTGATTGATACTTACATTACCACTCCAATACAACATGACTCAATTCACTATATTTCAAAACCATCCAGCTAAACAGCTACTAGCATCATGATGTGCGAGGACTGTCTTGGAGCAAAGACGTCTGTAGCTTTTAGGACCTCAGAGTTTTGGCTGTTTGTGGAATGTAATGAGAGGCGTGTAGATGAACATAGGCAACACTTCGCATCACTGGCGAAAAATCCATCAGCGGCTCTCATTGAGCAAATCAATGTGGGTCCCATGGCAAATGATGCTGCAGCTGCGATGGCTATAGCGGAGTCGAGTAGCAACGTTCAATCCCCAGTACCCAGTTCAATCCCCATTGAGCATGTAAATGATGTTCGATACCCAGAACAGAATGATTCTCCCATGACATCTCCCATTGAAAACGATGATGACGTAGCTGTAGCGGTCGCATGCAGGAATAGAGATGGTGGTCAGACAACAGGCACAACTGTAGGTCTGGAAATTAGTGGCTCCTGCAGATCAGAGATATGCACAGAGAGAGCAAATTAACCCAAATGCAGCTGTAAGGAAGAGGACGACAGCTCTATGATGCGATGCTTCGACTGTAAAGGGCTGGACGGATTATACCTGTGCATCAGTACCCACTTACATGCTTGCAGTCTTGACATCTTCAAATTGCAGGTATATACATGTGCGATCATCTCTAACCACATAGTAGAGTTTCAAGCTTGACACATTAATAAGCACGATACTGTATACGCCGTTAGCACATCAACACCACCACAGCACGAGACAAAATCAACAGACTGTAACAAAACCGTGGTACTAACCGAGAACCCAATACAGGAGCTTGACGGAACAATGGCATTGCACACCCAGGTTAAAATTAACAGTGAAACCCTAGCTGATGATTTTATAGATACAGTACCACATGAATACATTGCAGAACCTGTTGTTCAGTCTCTCAGCACATTAGACCATGCAGCTGAAGAAACTGAGGACAATATTGGCTTAGCAGAGACATCCAGTGACAGCATAATACGTGATACAGTCATGGAAGAAACTATTGATTTGGATAAGCGTGCATCTAATGGTATTCTTGTAGTGGCTCTCCAGGAGACACAAGAAATGAGGAAAATTTGTAATGCTCTCCAAACACAAGTACATGATCTACAACTTACGAAACTAACAAAGAGCAAAAACCCCAGTATGACTAACACACATATGGACCCTTCCGATGGACCGGCAAGTCAATCTACCCTACGACCTTCCTGAATAAAGAGCACAATTTCAGCACCAAACAACACTATAAACCCAGTGGACTAAAAATCCCAATTGACAAACACGAAGAGAGATCCTCAATGTCACAGAGACCAAAGACAAACAACAGCAGACATATGAAAATATGAAACATATACATACATGGATTCAATCGTCAACGCATCAGGCAATAGTCTACCAAGGTCACCTCTAAGGACAAGTTCTCACAACAACAGTCAGGAGACAACACACCAGAAGAACACACCAAAGAGAACGCTGCTTATTGGCAACTCCACCCTAAAAAACTTAGCATGCACTACATGTCCATGTAAGACATGAGCATAACAGTACGATCATTCAGTGGAACAAGAATAGCAGAAATCTATAACAAGCTGAAGCTTCTAATTAAGACGGAAAGTTTTGATGTTATAGTAGTCCATGTCGGGACCAATGATAGTGGTAGGTAGAAATTAGAAGGTATGCTCAGAGACTACGATGAATTGTTGGACCTCATACAAAGAATGGCACCACGTTCCAAGATATTTGTTTCATTCATTCTACCGCGACCAAGCAGCAGATGTGACAACAAACTTGTAGATGTCTTCAATGGAATGTCGTGGTCCATTGTAAATTGACACAAGGCCAACCTAATAAATAATAGTCGCTCGGCGACTTCAATGGTGAACCACACTACAACCTATATTGGGATGACTTTCACCCTAGCCATGAAGGACCCTGCCTATTGTTGGAAAACATCAGTTATCACCTTCACTCTGTGATGAACACCACCTCAGAATCGCAGGATTTTTGCTATGTACAAGCTACACCATAGAGAAGATAAACCTAGCTACAAACCAGTTCAATCTTCATACAATACCAACACAGCTCTCAAACCAATACTCAGTACTAAATGACGAGGTAGTAGATGTACATAACAACGAGGCACTTCAGTACACTATGTGTTACAATGAAAACACAATAACCACCACAACTTTGAAGCAAGGAAGGAAGGAAATAACAAAGCAAAAACACAAAAAGTCAGATGTAAAAAACAATTAAAAACATTAACTGGTGAGTGTGCAGAAATCAACACAAGATCAATACCAAAGCGCTCTCAAATAGCGAACAGTAGAAATTCCAAAAACAGTAACCAATACATCCATATGCACAAATGCAGATAGTCTAATTAATAAAAAAAAAGGCTGAGTTTGAAGTATTATTACACAAGATTCGTCCTGCTATCATACTAATTACGGAGGTGTTACCAAAAAATACCAATATAACCATGAGTGAATTGCAGCTTGATGAGTACAACCTATGCTGAATAGTAATCCTTCAAGAGCAGTCATCACCTATACCCATGAATCATTAAATGCCCAAAACAGTGGCACCCTAAATGATCAGGTTGAAGATTTCGGGTTCTCTACCCTTGTTGATGACGTGTGCTCTACCCCCTTCGAAGAAACCTTGTACGGATGGTTGCTGCGACAACCGGTTCCACCGATGAAGATGGAGCATGATACTAGCTCGCCTCGTAGGTACAGAGACCTGACGATATTTATATTAGTGCCTGAGCCTGATCTAACTGCGCGCTTCAGAATGATTGGTTCGACACGGTGGTCTTCCGTGTTCTCCAGAATAACAACAAATAGGTGACAAACTTTTGCCTTGTGTATATCACAAGGTTGTCGTTTTACTTGCTAACTTTAACTATACAATGAACCTACAAAGTTGGTAACTTTTACTGTTACCTAGCGATCTATTCACAAGCATTAAATATTACAATTCAATGTTTCCTAAGCTTCCCACTTTGACCAGCTCTTGCCTACTTAAAACCATTCAGCAAGAGTTTCACAAGGTGCGAGGCGGACCGAACTCTCGATTAAAGTTAAAGTCCCCCTTATGTACTATCTCAGTTTCTATTCTCCCTCCATCTTGGTTTCGCACCGCCGGAGGTTGCTCTGATTCTCATTGGATTATGACATCATTTTGACCAATCAAGACCCCGACCCTCCCTCCCCGGGAGGGTGCTTTCTACCTAGCACCTGCGGTTTGGCTGGTTCTTGAGTGATGGGATCTGTCGTTCCCCTAACTTTATTTCAGAATTCCAGCTGGCTTCCCATGTCATTCCTGACGAATGACCTGCCCAAAATGACGAATGCTGGTTTGATACCAAGGCTTGCTGGTGGATTAGCACGCCCCTCGATTTATATGTTTTTGATAATAGCTTTCGATTGTGTCCTAGCACGCCTCTACAATTGATATGTTTTTGATCATAACTTTCGATTGTGTACCTACCGCCTACAGGACGCTACAATGTCCATGTCATGTTCATTGCCTATTAGTCGACAACTTGTAGAATGCTAGAGTTAATCGGCACACGAGTTACCATTCCTCATAGCCGGGTTATTCTCGGCTTATCTGGTCCCACGCTCCGTGAGAACACAGACCGCTACGTAACTAACTAAGTCTGTTTGTCCTATCTAATCTCTTTGATTGATTCCAACCTGGTGCTAACCATACTCGATTCACTATCTGCGAAGCGGTACCTGCGCACTAGCTGACGTACCTGCTGCCAGTCATCCAGTGCATGATAATATATATCCAAATAATAAGATGCTGGTAATGCATCTAAGTATAAATGATGATCAGTGCTAGTAACGTATCTAAACATAGCCGCTGATCGGCACGTCTTAATATACATGGTGACATAGTCTATTAGCTCACCTGGTTTTCACACCTGAATTTTACTCGGGACTTACTCGTACATATAAGATGTCCAGCGGGGTCATGACTTCCCACAAGACAATCCCATATCTACACATGCCCCTCAAGCGAAGTTAATTAGCCATCTAGTAAGGCCTAAAGAGTGTGATAATTAACTCGTTGTGCACCATCAACAACCTAAACCACGCCCTACCAGAGTCCTCCAGACTATGTCATACACCATAATTATAACATATCGTAACTTGACAATGTTAACTAAGCATGTCCGGGTAACGGAATATCATGCGCAAATGACCGTCCCCGGAAACATAGGAAAACAGCATAATCCTATACAAAATACAAACTTGTCCGGGTAATGGAATATCATGCGCAAATGACCATCCCTGGAAACACATTAATAGCATCATTAAGATATAAAAATAATACTCTTAATACGATAACATCAGTACCATATAAATCCACAGTGCAAATACCATTACAAATCATGTGCAATTATTACTAGAATAGTATGAAGTCAATCTTCTACCACTGAGTGTTCCATACACAGCATATGAAATTAACTCCAAAATGTCATTGGAATGATTCCAATCGGTCACTAAGATCCACGTTAGGTGTACCAATGTCATTGTATAGCTCCACGTCTATCCCATGGTCAGCCGTCGGGTCAATCTCAGTCCTGGCAACAGCGTTAGGCGACGACCCGGCCAACATCTCCACCATCACCGGCAGGGCTGCAGTTCCCCGTGGTCTCGGAGGATGAACATGACGTGGCGCACTACTATGGGCCGCAGGTGGCTTGCATTTGATCCAAATCCACATGCGGTTCAAAACACCACATTTATATAATATAAGCACTATCACAATCACCACAACGGAGGAGCCCGCTGAATACGATACGAAAGTGCGTACTCCAATGCCATCGACCATCACTGGGTCGATCGCGGATAATGGTGCTAGCGGCACGTACTTGGACTTTTGTAAATGGTTCCAGGGTTGCATTTTTAAATGATTTACTATCATGGACTGGTTAAGAACCCCAGTCACATCCAAGTGGGGCATCTCAATGGCCAGGCTAACCCGAGTGTACGTCCGACTGTAAGACACAACAGGCTCGAATTGCCAGCCTTTCCCGCTATAACCACATTCACCAGACATCAATGCATACACTCCATTACTCACCACACACCGGTCGGTCAGGCATCCATCGCAGTGTATATCCATTGTTTCACCGAACGTTTGCAACACTACGCCTATTTTCTTATCGGCAAACAGTTTGCTAGATGTTTCATTTGATTCAGAGAGCTGAATATTACAAGCACTGTCGGTCGTATTGGTTAACAGGCTTACTATGCATGGAACGTGGGTCTTGTCGACCCGTAGTGGACCATGACACACTCAGGGCTCCTCCCCGCGACATTCGGATGGCGTGAAGTACCATCCCGTCTTGGTGTCGAGACCGATGCTGGTCTGCGCGATCAGTACTTGCATGTAGTATCCCCTCACAATTAGCGGTTCCGGCCACGAATGCAACCCGTATTCGATATATTTGCCCCCGTCAATTAGCGGTAACGTCACTACGTAATGGAGTCATGAGTCGTCTTTCCACAACGGATACACGACCACGTTGCGGTAGTACCACTGATACGGACGTATCAGTCGATTTCCCACACTAACTTGTTTGGCCACGGAATTGAGGTCAGCAGGGCTGAATAATTCTTCCGTTAGTCTACCTAACTCTAGGGATGCAGTTTGTCTATGAAACTGTGCTGCTGCCTTCTGGTAGCTATACACTACACTTTCGGCAGAGTCAATAATGTGTCCAAGTCGCACTAATGCGTATAAGTCGGCTTGTCGGGCGGCGTGCACCTTAAACATATGGCTCACATTTCTAGTTAATTCCACTAGGCCAGCGGTAGTTTCGTTGATACGGTCAACGTCGGTATTGATCCCTACGAATGCCAGTTTCACGTGAGACGCTAGTTTGTGGGAGAAATGTACCAAACGATTCACGTCCCTCAAAGCAACTTTGACTACCTCTTTAATTGCATCTATATCACCAGAGGTAGCGGTACCGAATAGAGACGAGGCTATGTCCCCGACAAAGTCAAATAAGCCACGTTTGCGTCGTATACTGTCCCTACTCACCATAGTTTGTTGTGTCCTAACAGCAATCTTCTTAATATTGTTAACACGATGTTGCAAACCGAAAATGTCTTGATTGCTCAACGAAGTCTTTTGACCGATGTCCGCAATAAGAACACGAAATTGCACTAACCGTTCAAGAAATTTGGCAGGCAAATAAGGGTGGTCGATAGACACCACTATGGTCCATCCAGCCCGGATAACAGATATATCCTCGGGGTTAGTTATCATTACCCCATTCGGTAATCTATGTACACTAGACTTTCTACACAGTCCATTTACTAAACTCACTAGAGCTACTACCATACCTAGTCATAAAATATACATGATTCCACGCTCTGCGATGTTTACTGGTACAAATCATAGACAGAAGGATCACGAGCGGTGGCTACGTCGCCTTATAACTGCCTCTATATGATCGATGAAGTCATCGTACAGGGCGCGGCCGAACGCACCAATCCTGAGTCTCTTGCTGTCGGTTTCGACCTCAGGATCGTGACTGCACTTGCGCAGAAAGTAGCGCGGCGCTGGCAGCGTTTCCATTGGTTCCGGCACACTCTCGGGTACCTCCTCCGAGCTGTCCATCACTACCGGGGGAGGAGTCACATGAGTTTCCATTGGTGACTCGTGGTTTCGAGTCTCACTCGTACCAGGTTGACTGATGTTATTATCAACCATCCTACCCACCTTGCTCACCCTTGGCTCATCATCAGAAGCTGGTCGCTTCCTACGAGCTCTCTTACCAGGGGTTGCCTTATGGTCGGATTCTGGCCCTTCTTCAGACCTTGGGAGCATCATCACCCTTGGATGATGGCTAGCTTTCGTACCCTTTGCAGGGTTACGAACAGGGCGTGGCTGTACCTTGTCCCAGCACATTTCTGAGTCGACTACGCGTAACTTAGATATATTCAGTACGCGCACCTTCCCAGACCTTTTATGCCGGACATGAGCCACTGGCCCATTGATCTTAAAGATCTCATATTCGGGGTCACTGTGAGAGGTCAACTTCATGCGTTCCTCCGCCTTTACGACCACCGAATCACCCACCCTAAATACACCAGCGTTTGCATGCTTGTCAATCTGCTCACGGTGGGCCTCATGAGACCTAGCCATTTCCATATGAGCGCGCAGTAGGGCATTGTTGAGACAGGTCAGTCTCTCACCCAGATCCTGCGATGCATCTACTGGAATAGCAAACGGCAGTCTTGCCCATCGACTGTAGGTCAGATAAAATGGCGTATATCCTGTTGTGGAATGACGAGTACTGCGATACACAGTTAACGCCGCACCCAATTCATCCTCCCATGTACGAGAAGCATTGTTAACCCCTTTCTGGATTAAGTCCTTAAGGGTCTGATTGAACCTCTCGGTACGCCCATTGGTTTGTGGGTGGTAGGGACTCGATCTTCTATGATCGATCCCATGCTCTCTGAATCTCTCTTCCAGAGATTTAGAGCAAAACTCTTTTCCCTGATCAGTTATCATGATCTCAGGGACACTATGTCGAGCGACGTATTCATTGAAGAACTTGTCCTCAACATTTTGAGATGTCTTAGCCGGAATCGGATATGCCTCTGCCCACGCAGAACAGTGATCGACTATCATCATGATATACACATTACCTTTACTCGACTCCAACAGTGGACCTATCAAATCCATGTCGATTAACTGACTCGGATAATTAGCCATGGCCATCTCACTGTACCTTGGTTGGGTAGTGACGGGTTGGTTGACCTGGCACGTCGTACACGTCTCTAGCATACGTACCACGTCTTTCCTTAAAGACGTCCATACAAACGAATCTCTTACCATACCGATGGTCTTCTGCAGACCTTGGTGACCAGCTCGATCATGAGCCATCCGGAGCACTTTCTCACGGAACAGGGTAGGTAACATGATTCTGGGGTACTCAGCGTCCGACGCTGAAGGTGTAACTAATGAATATAATATACCGTTCTTGACCATATACTCCTCCGGGGTGTTCTTAAACAACTCCGGGTATTCCTTGGTCTGTTCGGCACACAAATCGTCGTAGGGAATGTCAAATACCTCCAGAGGGACATGCGGTAACGCACCCTCGTCTACATCCGGTATGACAAAATCGCCTGTGTCTAAGGTGGCTATCTCCACTGGACGTCGTAACCTGGACAACATGTCCGCTCGAATATTCTTCGAGCCTTGGATGTATTCTATCTTACATCCGTACTCGGCAATCAGCACCGCCCAGCGCTGCACTTTCGTGTTTTTAACCTCTCCCACAAACAAACTCTTTAGGGGTTTGTGGTCAGTATACATGGTGAACTGCGCGCCAAATAGATAAGGCCTAAGCTTCTTCAATGCATAGATCACAGCATAAGCTTCCTTTTCTATTACAGGCCAGTTTAGCTGACTGTCCTTCAGGGTAGAGCTTACATACTGTATTACTCTTTCCACCCTTACCATCTACCTGTACCAATATCGCACCTATCGCATAGCTAGACGCATCAGTATATAGCTTATAGGGAGCATTCAAATTTGGATAGGTGAGAACCGTCTCACTGCACAGCAAGTTTTGTAATTTCTTAAACGCTTGCTGCTCTTCCTTACCCCATTCAAAACGTTTATACTTCTTGGTCAATTCTATCAAAGGCGTAGCAATTTCGGCATAGCCTCGCACACAAGAGCGGTAATAACCCGTAGCTCCAAGGAAACTTCTCACCTCACCCACATCGCGTGTCGGTGACATTTCCCTTATGACCTTGACCTTCTGAACCTGAGGAGCCACTCCTTGTGCCGAAACACGATACCCCAACAAGTCCACAGACTTACGGGCAAACTCGCATTTCTTTTTCTTAACCTGTAAATTGTATTCCTGAATCCATCGCATAACCGTACGCAAATGCTGTGCATGTTCAGCCGGATTTCTTGAATATACGACTACATCATCGACAAAAACATGCAAATATTTTCCCACGAATTCTCGGAAAATATCGTTCATTGCCCTCTGAAATACGGCACCTGAGTTGCAAAAACCGAAAGGCATCCGAATCCATTCGAACAAACCTTCACTACAAACGAACGTTGTTTTCTCTATGACTTGGCTGTCCATTGGTATCTGCCAATAGCCAGACTTCAAGTCCATAGTCGAAAATATCGTTGCGCCGCGCATCGAGTAAAAAATATCCGTTATATTTGGCAATGGATAACTGTCTTTCCGACATACAGAATTCAACTTCCTGTAGTCAACACAAAATCTCGTGTCCCCATCCTTCTTGGGCACTAACGTAATGGGCGACGCCCAGGGTGATGACGACGGTCTTATGACACCCGCTGCCAGCATTTCAGCCACTTGATTCTTGACTACATACTGCTTGGCAAGCGGTAAACGGTAGGCTTTCTGCCTTATAGGTAATGCATCTCCTGTTGGTACCGTACACTTCACTTTGGGGACCAATCCTAAAGTGTTTGGACGAGCCGTATCAAAGTTATCTGCAAAGTCCTCAAGCACTTTGTCGATAGCTTTATATCCGGTCGTTTCTTTACAACTCCCATAAACATAATTTGTATGTTCCCTATAGGGATACCTAAAGGGATATATCTGGCCAAACCATAATACAACTTTGGCCCGATAGTCAATCTTTCCATTTCCCAAGTGCAAAGCATCTGCACCAAGCAAACATTCATGCCTCATTCTCGCTACTACCGTACTCGGAATAGGTTGGGCGTTATTGAATTTTACTTGGGTCTCCCCCAAAAGCTCTATCGGGGAACCATTTACTGCCAAGAGCATCTTCGCTCTTTTCAATGGCCTAGCATTCAACATGCTACGCCATATATCCTTGCGAATCAAGGATGTACTAGCACCAGTATCCACTAAGGCATGCAAGTACTCACCCTGATCCGTTGGACCGTTTTTATCCATTTTCAGACGGATTAGAAACCGCTCGGTCGGTGAATTCACCAACGGTTTCCTCCGTCATCGTTTGACGGACTCCTCCATCCACTAACCACTTCTGCGTAACTATTTCGACAGGAGGATGAGTCCTGTCCGACATCGTATGAATAACGGCCATGCTCATCCGTCCCTTCACTGGTCAACACAAATCCGTCGCGGTCGACGTACTCGTCCCGAGCACGCATCTGATTGTTCATGTCTTTTCTCATATTCCGTGAACAGTCCCGCAGCATGACGTTTCTCTCCTGCTGCCGTCGGTCGACGATGTCAATGTCGAGATCGTCGGTGCGAGGATGCTTGATCTCACGTCGGGCTGGCAGACCCCCTGATCAGGCCCATGCGGGACCAGTTGGTGGCCCCTCTCTTACTGCCTGTCCATTCTTTGTGCAGTCCCAAATGAAACGTCCATCCTTTCCACACCCAAAACACTTTACCATTACGGCAGGCGTCGTCTGCCAGTTCATATATGCCCTAAAACAATTCTGGGCCATGTGTCCTTCTCTCCCGCACTGGGAACAGGTCACCGGCGGCGGCCGTCGCGGTTGTCGGGGTCGCTGGGCAGCCTGTCTGCTGACGTTCTCCCTCGGCTGTACTGCTTGACAACAGTCACTTTTGTAATGGCCAACTCGGCCACAATTATAGCAGGTAATGTGCTGCAAGTCTCGTCCCGTTCTGACTGGTCGGGACGAGGGTGGGGCGCATTGCTTTGCCTGCGGGGCTGTCTTCTTCGTGGGCTGGGTGGCCCCAGCCACTGGCTTCTGCTCTCTTAACTGCAGGTCGCTCACCAAACCACACAGTTGCTCAATCATTTTGCTCTGTTGAGCAATCTGTTTCTTTAACGTGCGAACTACGCTCCATATTTCCTTTTCTTCCTCGGGACCCACCATGTTTACCTCCATGCTCTCCTCCTGCCGCTCATCTATTTTCATTGCTCGGAGCTGGTCGTCACAGGTGGCTTCCTCCTCCGCAATCTCAATAGCGCGGGGCAGGGTGGTGGCCTTCTTTCGGACAATTCTCTTGCTGAGACGGTGGTCGGATAGTCCCTTGAGGTAAATTCCCAAAATGGTCCTCCGGTTATCAGCGTTTTCGACGCTCAGTTCCCGATACCGTCTGTTAAAAGTTATGACGGTTTCAGCCCGTCTCTGCCTAACGCCCTCGAGATCATATTTTATTCGCTCCCCTTCGTTCGCCGAGACGAAGTTTAGCGTTATATAGTTGTGGAATTCGTCGAATGTGACATCTTCCCTGATCTTGCCCACTAGGAACCCATCTATGGCTCTGGACAACTGCCCTCGTGCCGCTCGGGTGATGACGTAGGCTGGTATGCCCTCTAGCCGTCCCTCATTAGCGACCCATGCTCGCCGGGTCTCATCGAGACTCGGGACTTACTCGTACATATAAGATGTCCAGCGCGGTCATGACTTCCCACAAGACAAACCCATATCTACAAGGTGTTTAATGAATCAGTTATGGCATACATTGATGACACAGGAAAAGGAAAAATTCCTTGCTGGATGCATTTACAGAAGCCCAAACTCAGACGGCCTAAATAATAATAACCTGCTATATCTACTAAACCAAGCTGAAACAGCAAATGCAGACCACATTCTTATGGTTGGGGATTTCAACTTCACATCCATTAACTGGAGCACTGGACTCGGCAAATAAAAAGAAGAAGCATCTCTCAACAGAACCAAACTTCAAAAATCTTTTGGATCTAGATTTCTACAAATATCACTGCATACAGATATCTTACACATGCAAACACACAGGTAAGCCAAAGCTACTGTTCAAAGGACGCCATACCGAAAAGAGGAAAGATTTAAGAACGACTGATTGGCATCATGTGAGCGAACTTAATATATCAGAAGCTTGGAACTACCTACACACAGAATTGATCACAATGATGGGGAATTACATCCCTACAACAATACACCATGGCGAGAAGAAACATCTCTGGCTTGACCGTACTGCAACACATTCACTCACATGTAAAATTCTGGCATACAAAAGACATAATGAAACAAAGACAACCACAGATTACATGCTTTACAAAATTGCTAGAAACAAAGCTACAGCGAGGAACAGAAAAGCAAAAATCAGACATTTGAACGTAAGGTGGCAAGTGAATGCAAGCGAAATCCTAAAGCCTTTTGGAACTATGTCAAGAGTAAAATGGTCCTATGTAAATCTATTAGCTAGCTAATGGAACTATGACTACAGATAATAAAGGAAAATCTAATATGCTTGACAATTTTTTCTCAACATACTACTACTACTACTACTACTACTACTACTACTACTACTACTACTACTACTACTACTACTAATAATAATAATAATAATAATAATACCTATTGCCGAAAATAAATTGAAAGCACTCAACCCCAACAAAAGTAATGGTCTGGATGAAATACCAGTGAAAATATTAAAGGAAGCGTCTAAAGAAATTAGTGCACCGCTATGCATAATTTTTAACAGGTTTCTAGAAGATGTATTACCTGACACCTGGAAAATTGCAAATGTATGCTGTATGCACAAAAAGGCTCCAATTCATTTACAAGGGACAGCATTGTAAATGTTCTGGAAACAGCCAATCTATTTACTAGGTGCCAGCATGAATTTATACACAACAGATCCTGTAAAA
Organism: Chaetoderma sp. LZ-2023a; assembly: GCA_034401795.1. Taxonomy (NCBI): domain Eukaryota; kingdom Metazoa; phylum Mollusca; class Caudofoveata; order Chaetodermatida; family Chaetodermatidae; genus Chaetoderma; species Chaetoderma sp. LZ-2023a. The sequence continues at coordinate 78,447,874 of CM067369.1, read as the reverse complement.
CTCAACTGCTAGAGTACTTCGAAGATATAACAGTCAAACTTGATTTAAATGACCCTGTCGATGCAGTATGCTTAAATTTTTCAAAAGCATTTGATACTGTACCACACCAACGACTCCAAACAAAGCCGAGAAGCTATGGTATTGGCGACAATTTAGTAAGATGGATAGGAAACTACCTATGTAACAGAAGACAGAGTGTAAGAATCAATGATGCGACATCGACATCAGACTGGATAGAGGTGACAAGCGGAGTGCCACAAGGAAGTGTCCTGGGACCTATGCTTTTCTGATGTACATAGATGATCTACCAGAAAGTCTGACCTGCCACTGCAAAATATTTGCAGATGACACAAAGATATATGGCAACCCAGCTACCAGTAAGATTCAGGTCAACATAAACAAAGTATGTAAATGGTCGCATACATTGCAACTATCTTCAACACAGATAAAATGCATGTCCTACATTTCAGACTAAATACTATATGACAGATGCGCCTGATATCCATCATACATTAACATCAGATGTAGAAAAAAACCTGGGAGTGCATATTGACAGAATCCTCTCTTTTGATATACATATAGGTAAGATCATATCCAAGGCTAACAGCACAATAAGACTAATCAAGAGAACCTTTACCAACATTGACCCATCTACTTTCACGCTCATGTACAAGTCTCTCATGAGACCTATTCTCGAATACTACAGCTCAGCATGGTCGCCAAAATTGAAAAGGCAATCACAGATACTAAAAGAGTTCAACGCCGAGCAACAAAGCTCATCCAACAAATCAAAGAGTATAGCGACATGGAAAGACTTGAAGCCTTAAATCTAATGCCATTGAAATATAAATGGTTTCGAGATTTAATTAAAACGTTCAAGCTCATGAGGGATCTATGTAATATTGACAACTACTTTTTTAACCATCCAGTATTACACAGACCAGAGGCCATATGTTCAAGTTGAACATAAAATGCAACAACAAAGAAATTAGCAAGCACTTTTCGTTAATAAATTTGTTCACTGGTACCACAGCGGAATTCACTGCCAGCTACAATAGACGAAGCGACAATAGTCAAATTATTCAAGAACAAACTAGATCTCTACTTCAAAGAAAGAACATTTTAGTTTGACTGAACAGGCCACACATATACCAGACATCACAAAGTCTTACTGGATTTCCACCTACACCGTGGACAGATCTTGGAGTAGCCTATGTATATAGGCAAGAACATGCTCGGTAGCGATTTCAATTATCAGTAGATACGTCTATGCTTTCCACGTCCACACTTTGTGATTCCATGAAGAGACACTGGCAAGAATTCCTGGTAATATCTCTCCAGCACAGAAGATCACCTTGTAAAACTTATTATCGACTGTACAGGTCTAGTCATGGCTGAGTTGCTACCTAACAACTTCGCATTGTTATGTGAATTGGAACGTATAACTAGAAAACTATGTTACAACCTACACTGCGGTAGAAGCTTCCTCTTTAACCAGTTTCCACAACAACGTTGACCGACAGTGACTGCTTTTAACTGATATCCTCAATCAGAACTGTATTTATATATAATTATTCATGCACTCCAGTGCTGAACAGTGTTTTTGTTATTATTATTGAACTGTAGTCGGACAATATATTTAGCTAATTGAATTTTCGGACTAAAATTATAACTCTATACTGTTCATAAATCGAACTGTATAAGTAACCACATCTGTGGGTGCTACTATCAAGAGGATGAATACACGAACAACAATACTAACTAGCATAGAGAAGACTCAGATAGTGATAAACACAGAAAAACACAACAGCAGCAATAAGACCAACTATGGCCTCCACAACTCAAAATGTAGCCAAGTGCTAGGTGCAGCTAGGTGGAATCATGCGCGTAGGTGGCACAATGCAGCTAACGCGGGGAACACGCATCTGCACCACAGCATTTCCACAAAACAGAGCTAAAGTCTTACATCTAATGTCACTGAAATACTGATAGGGTCGAAACTTCATTAAGCAATAAAGGTCATACCATTCAAGTACAAACCAGATATCTACATCTATGAATGAACTTTTGAATTGGACTGAGCAAGCCATACTTTATCAAAAACGTCGAGGCAATAACAAGCCAATGGCTTATGCCTCGTAAAATGATGACGACGATGACGATGATGATGATGGAATACTTTTTCATTTAAACTGTTAATGTTTAACTTAAGCTTCAGCAGCAATTGTCGTATGCCAACTAACTGACTATGCTATAACTCCATCTAAAAATAGGGGTGTGGCTTCCTCTCACAACAAAAACAATGGTATAAAACCCTTTAATGGTCGAACCAGCCAACACAAACCTTTACATTTGTCTTGGGGGTGGGGTGTGTTTATTTGGATGCTATAACTCAATATAAAAATAGAGGTGGTGTGTTTATTTGGATTTTATTTACATAATATTAGGGTGGAAATGACAATGGTGATAACTATATGTTGTAGTAACTTAGCTACATATAAAAGGTTACTCACCCAACAGTGGTCTTGAATCGGCCTGTGGAACCGGCGGCAGGTGCTCGCATTTCAAGTTCCAAGGTACGACTGCCGGGCGTCCGTAGAAATGGCGGGAATCAGCTAGCCCAGGATTGCGGGATACCACCAGGACCACACTCCCCCCCCCCCGTTTATAAAAACATGGTTATATAATTAAAGATTTTATCTAAAAATCTCAAATCTTTAAAAATTTACACACCATAAAAAACACACAGGCATTGACGCTCAACTGCTAAAGGAAGGATTAGAATATTAAAAAAATAATTCTAAAAAATAATACAAAGAAAACCCCAAAGTTTTGACCATGATAGATGTCCATTTGTCCAGACATAATGGCATAAGACAGATGGATAGATCAACAGCTGCCAGATGAGAGCCATCGTTACAGATTTTTAAATAGCATAGCATCGCTAACTAAAATTAAGGATAGTGGTTTTCCACCACAGCAAAAAAACTGACACAAATGACGGAATTGACAAATTGATAAAGAAGTAATAAAAATAAGCTCACATATGTGAGATTCGAGGAAACCTATGAATATTGCATATTTTAAATTTTAGTGAACATCTTTAACCCTAACATTTGTGATATACCTCTTATATAATTGAACGGATCTAAATTTACAATTTTAGGAAATCCGGAAAACCACTATCCCTATCACAATAAATATATCTGAGTGAAGCTAAAACGGAACGGATAATACAGCAGAAGAAAGAAACAATGAATTTTCGCTATGACTAACGCGTCAATTACTTCACGCATTATGAAATGGTAAGCGCAAGAAATACATCTGCACGATTTATGCAGTCTTTGCTAAATGCATATTATAAATATGCTGTCATATGCAGGACTTCTGCATTATAGGGTACTGCACATCATAAATATGCTTGAGTTATGCATTATAAAGTAATAATGCATCTTTACATCATTTTAACATGTAATTGTTACACGTTTAAAAAATGAAATGCCTAGGTATGGCAGTATATAATATGTTGGCCTAATTTAAGATATCTAAACTGACCTATGTAGAATTAATATATCTGGGCTATCCTATAAAATATCTGAGCTGGCCTAATAAAACTATATATGTATTTGAGCTACCATATACAATATCTGAGCTGACAAATGTAGAACTGACATAGTGTAGCTAACCTAAACTGAATTGCACTATACATAGATGAGTTTGCATCATAAAATATGATGCATATACTTATAAAAAGTGTGTACATGGATTTAATCCATATACAGATAAACAGAGAACTTTATTATGACCACGCGTCATGACGGACAATAAATACAGTTAACAATACAATGCGTATGATTAATGTGTAACAATTTACACATCATTTGACAACGCATATTTGTAATAAGTGATCAAGAAATGCGTAAATATAACCACACATTACTACGCACAAGTATTCACGCGTCATTTGAAAAACACGTAAAATAATAACGCGTTCTGTGAGTCATACAGCGATGGACCCCTGTTGATTTTTGGTATCTCAACGAGTATTATTGCTGGAAAAAGCCACTATGTACTTATGTGTCCAACCAATTTAGTTTCCCAAAAACTTACAAAGAATAGAACATCACGCTTTTGCTGTTGCTGAAACTAAAGCTAAGATGGAAACGGAAAATAAACCGATGATTAAAAATGTTTTCTGGACAAATTGAATGTCTTCAGTGTCATGCAGAATGTTAAAATTTGAAGTCATAATTTCATATCATCTGGATTACAGTAATTCTTTTAATGTTGAATTACTCTTACCATTGTACATTATCACATTACTATTATAGTACTGTACTATGACCGAAAAGCTAACTGCAGTCTGCAACAGTACCATGACCAAATTAATCTGAAATAAGACGAAACTAGGGGAACATTTATGCAGGTGGACAAGTAGGGTCCATGAAGACTTAAATAGAGCTAATAGCACGTCTCATTCGCAATACCCAGATAGTTATATCACGATCTCTGCACAGCTTTAATCTATCATGGTGAACAATCAGTTCCCGGTGTTGGTTTTTGATACCAAACAATGCCTCTGACAACTTTTTATAAACAATAAATGGACCAGTCCAAGGAGATTGTAGTTTACTGCACTGACCTATCTTAGTTAAAGAATTAGCAAGATAAACTACATCACCAACTCTGATAGGCACGCTCATGCAAACGTAGATCACACTATTTTTTCTGGCACTTCTGAGCCATTTTAAGGTTATCCCGTGCTATCTCATGAGTTTCGTGCAATGTTTGCTGTACCTGTTGGATGAAGTCACTGACATCTGAAGGGGCATCCTCTGTAGTCGCAGACACAGGGCATTTGCACATTATGTCAATAGGCTGTAGCACTTCTCGACCAAGCATTACCATGTTGGGAGTATAAACCCATCTGTCGGCTTACAGTAGATCGTATAGCTCCAGTGATTTTAGGAATACACTTGTCCCAATTTTTCTGTCTGTCATGCTCTTGCAGGTAACACTGTATACACTGCAAGACAGTATGGTTGATATGGTCAATCTGTTCATTGAATACGCAAGACACTCGCACCAGTTAAGAAAGGTAGCCGGGTTGTTGCATGTACCAAATGGCATCCGGACAAAATCAAAGAGCCCATATCTTGTGATAAATGCGAGCTTGTGGCGGTCCTCTGGTTCAACCTCGACCTGCCAATACCTGGCTGCCATATCAAGTGTGCTGATGAATTTAGCACCACCAAGTGCATCCAGACATGTCTCAATGTTTGGTAGGGGGTAAAGGTCTTTGCGAGTTAGACTGTTCAGAGCTCGAAAATTGACGCAGTACCACACAGTACCATCTTTCTTCCGAACTAATACCGGGGCTGATGACCACTCAGATTTTGATGGAACTATGATACCTCTCTCTAAGATTTCTGCAAGGTGTTTCTCTTCCTCATTCTCAAAACCAAGAGGAGTTTGTCTAAGTTTAGAACGAACAGGTTGTGCATTACCTGTGTCAACCGTATGTCTTATCCACTTGAACAAGCTTAAATCAAGATCATCTTTTGCAAATGCATCCTGATACTCGATTAACATGGATTTAACTTGCAAAGACTGCGTCTCCGATAAACCCGAGGTCGACCTCTCATACAGATCCTGTAAGAACACATGGATATCCACCTCAGTGGCTGTAGAAGTCTATAAACCATCCTGGTTTATGGGGTTACCAGCAAGTTGGAATTCTGTTCCAGGGTCTAAAACCTCCTCAATTTCTGTCACAATACCAAGGTTGCAGTCTTGGTCCAGAGTAATATATTCGGCTGACAGGTTCCTTAACAAAATAGGAATCTGCGAATCTTTGGCAGTGGCAACTGTATGAGGCATTACCAGACCCTCCAGTTTAGATGAGGGCTGGAGCACAACATCATTCTGTACCTCCCGATCCAGAACACTTGTGGTCTTCACGGCCTCAAAAGGACCAACGACCACTTTCTGCTTCAATGTTACCCAAGCTACTTGGGCTTGCTTCCCATGAGCTCTCAACATTGATGCTTGAAACGGTTCTCCATTAATTGTCAGACACAGTCCAGTCAGATCAATGGTGGCCTTGTGTGCCTTCAAGAAATCCAGGCCTAATATAATCGGATTATTAATATTGACAAGAAGGACTGCCCAGTTGAACATCATAGAGCCTAATGCAATTGTGACTGGCTCAACACTTTCTGCGGGGATAATATTGTCTCTACCTGCACCTTTCAATGAAATAGACTCCAACTTCTTTAAAGGGTACGGTAATTTATTTGCAAAGAAATTGCCAAAGTAGTAGTGTCAGTAGTAAAATTATACCACCTCCCTCAACTGGCCGCCATTCGGTGATCTGCGGCCCCCACCACCCTCTCAATCCCTGGGGCATAGGAATTTGAGACATATGTATAAAACTCCCGTGCGGACCCCCACATGTCTGGGAGAACCTCCTCAGGATACCGGCCAGTAGCCGGCCTCTCTCTCTCTCTCTATTCTGACTGGTATCCTGAGGAGGTTTTTCTATCTGTGGGACATTTTTGTACCTATCCTACCTATCTTCTACCCCACCTATCTTCTACCCCACCCTGTTGATATTCCAGCCGGCTGCTGCATGTGTGTCTGTGGTGTTTTAACCCCACACTGGTGGGGGGGGGGGTGTGTGTGTGCTGTGGTGGGTCTTTATCTAACCTGCTCATATTACCCCGGCCCTAGTGTCTTACCTAGTTTCGAAATTTCAGGTAAGTTCTAGCGAGGTCTTTTGAGTGAGATTTGAACCCAGTCTGCAGCCTGGGAACACTATGCAATTCCACAACTCTATCGATCGACCCACCGCAACACTACTAAAATCTTGCCTGTTAGTAATCTTATCTCTGAGCGTGAGTTGTGAAAATGGTATTCAACAATTATCATTGCATTGACATTTTTCAAGACCCTAAACATTAATACTCGTTAATTGTTCCAAATCATTATAAGCGGTGTTGCTGCAGTGCTTGATTAAAATGCTTGATTAAAAATGCTCAATTTATGACTTTTGCAAATTTGATTCCAACTTTTTTGAAGCAGCATATTTTAACAATGCCCGCTATCTCATTGCCCTATACACATCGATGCTAGTGGAGAGGGTTTTGCATATTGTTTGTGAGTTAATCTGTCAGTCTGTTCATGGCTATATCCCGCAAAACTATAGCGTGATTTGTCCGAAATTCTAACCCTTCAACCCCGAGCTTCCAGAATCTCAATTTTAACACAGTCATACAACCATGACAAATACGATGTCGACTATTTTGAACAGTATTTGACTGGAATATGTTACCGCTATAGCCGTCAATATATTCAACAGTCTATTTATCAAATTGTAAATAAATTTTCATATTTAGTCTTTCTGGTTCTGCGCAATATTGTGAAATCACTGATACATGTTATTTCGAAGTGACATCAAGATCTAGATTCCTGATAGCGCAGTAACCGGTGAATACATAACTTATCAGCTATATTTACTAACACATACATGGCCGAGAGAGTAAGTGCGTTGTGTCATTCACTTTTAAAATTGTAAAATCACAGGCTCGGATCTCGTTATTAGCAAAAGGTAAACATGTCTACAATTACTCTTTACCCATAAGACATCATGTCAAGACCAACTCGCACAGTCATTGAAAGTCAACAATAGTAGCTGCTATACGTTAACACCTAATTAGACGCAGCATCCATTGGTATACCGGCGATCATACATGCACAACATTATGTGTAAACACTCAACTACATGATGTGGATGCTGCTATCGAGTTGGAACAAGAGTGGAAACAAGAAATAATGTAGTGATCCCTCGCCAACCTCTCAATACACGCACTACTCCCACGTATCAGCTCCTGAACATTGACCACATCTCACACATGTAGCGCAGCAATGACACTAATACATGGCCGAGGTAGTTAACGCGCTAGATCCACGTTTTTGTGTTTATTGGCAAACTAAAAATCACAGGTTCAAATCTCACAATTAGCATTTGTGGATAACTCGGCAATTTCTGGTCCGATTTTAAAATGGTAAACAGTTTTGAAATTCTCGCTTCGAAACAAGAAATAATCCAGTGATCCTCGCCCACCAACCTCTCAATGCGTGCTACTCCCACGTATCAGCTCCTGAACATCTACCACATCTCACACATAGCGCAGCAATGAGAACACGTAACTTATCAGCTTTACATATTAATACATGGCCGAGGTAGTTAATGCGCTGGGCCATTATGTTTATTAGCAAACTTAAAATCACAGGTTTAAATCTCACTATTAGCACTTGTGGATAACTCGGCCATTTCTGGTCCGATTTTAAAATGGTAAACAGTTTTGAAATTCTAGCTTCATTCTTGTCCTGATTGGTACCAAGAACGACAAGAATAAAGTGATTTCTCGGTACAATATAAGCATACATTCTCTCACATATAGTCTCCGTCAGTATCACATGACACGATGGGACACCCACAGGTACTGATCGCCTTGTGATCACCACACATAAGAGGGTCTGAACGCCCATTTAGAGACAAGCATCCACATCACATCGATACGACGGTCCACCCCACAGGTACTGATCGCCTTGTGATTACCACACATAATAGGTATGAACGTCCATTTAGAGACAGTCATCCACAGGGACATACACCATGATTACTGTTGCACAGCTTCACGCTGTTGCAAAGCAATTCGGCCTTAGAGGCTACTCAAAGGCCAAGAAAGCCGACCTGCTCCAGATGATCGGACAGGTCTGTGCCAAGGAGTGACAGAAGCGACTCTCCCGAGCAATGAAGACGGGAAGGTTTCCAGTGCATACCAAAGATGATCCTTGGAATCCCCACAAGAAAGCGCAGCGGATATGTGAGCTTCGTCAGTTGGACGAGGAGGTGACTGATAGCTTGTGAGCCAAGACTGTAGTGAGGCGGAGGGCGGACCATCCACTGGAGCGCTTACCTCTCCTACACAGGATCACTAACCAAGTGATGAGGGGGCCGAGGTCTGGACCCTTAGCCAAGAGCATGAGGCGAACACATTCTCGACCAGCGTCTCGGCGAAAGGGAGACAGAGGATAGAGGATGTCGGTCAGTACGCTGGACATTCTTCAGTGGTCTAGAAGGAGACCTCACAGGCCAGATCATGCAAAAGATCCAGCAGACTGTCCAGAATGCCTTCTACCTCCGCTACACCAATACCTATCGCATCCGTCACATCGAAGACGGTAGGGTGATGCTCTTCCACAAGAATGCTCCAGGGAGCCCGTGGCTGAACACGATAGGAGCAGCTCAGGACTGGGTGGCAGCAAGAGAGCAAGCCCACCTCGACACAGACAACATCGATCGACCCAACACCAAGTGGGCTTTCGTTCGATCAGTCAACATTGAGGTCAGGGATGTCATCGACTGCCAACCTCTGCTTGGGACAGGCCCCCCCCCCTCCCAGACTGGCTACGACAGAAGAAGAGTATGACTGCCCTCGACACCTACAGGGACAACATGCTCCTGCACGGGAGCTTGCCATACAGTTCTATGGCAAGACAGTGATAGTACCTGATGTCTGCAAGACCTCACTGGATCAGCTGGACAAGGTAGAGTTCTTTGCCAAGATTGGGATTCGCGTGTATGAACCAACCAGAGAGGGCACCTGGCACTTGATCAGGCAAGCGGCTCACTACCGTGACACCATGACAATCGGAGTGTGGGACCACCACGCCTTCTACATCAAGAACATCTCCAAGCTGGCACATACACTAGTCTGCAGTCACTGTCAGCAGAGGTGTACACAGGCATGCAGTCTTCAACGCCACGCTGATCACTGTACAGGTGGCAAAACAAAAATCATGTGTCCTGGCGAGATGGTTGAGGCGCCACAGTCTGCGTATGAGAAAGCCTTCCATCCATCCCAACCATCCAGTTCAGTGGCTACTCGTTGGGTCAAGAAACAGAGGTGTACACATACACCATGTAGAGTGTGGGCACATTGGCGAGCATTGGATTGAGGGTGCTCCCGTAGATGGTTATGATCCGACCACCAACACTGTTTACCAGTTCCGTGGCTGTCACTGGCACGGTGTCGACAACACCAGCGAGGTGAGGATGTCGAACAAAGATACCACAAGACAGTCCTGAGAGAGGAGAAGCTGAGAAGGTCTGGATGCATGCTTGTGGTACAGTGGGAGTGCTGTATAAAACGCTCTCCAAGCGTCCCTAAACGAGTTCGGACTGTCCCATACCCACACTTCATAGTTTACGACTTCGAAGCACTCCTAGATGGTATCAAGACTCATCCTACGGAGACTCTCACGATCGAGAGTACTCACATACCTATCTCTGTGTCAGTTGGCTGCTCCTTAGAGGGCGCCACGAGTGAGCCCACTCACCTCTGCAATCCTGACCCCAAAGAACTGATCAGAGAGATCATGCTGGTGATACAATGGTGAGCATCTCTAATCCGGAAAAGGGTTAGGGCACAGTACATACTGACAGACCGGGACAAACTCCCAATGCAACAGCAGCGACTGATCAATGAGTGGTGCAGCCACGTGCCTGTACTTGGGTTCAACTCTGGGTGGTATGACATGAACCTCATCAAGAAGTACTTTGTCGATGAGCTGACTGACAGTACAGGTACAGTGAAAGTCGCCAAGAAGGCTAGTCAGACCATGTTCCTCATAACACCTGAGCTACGGTTTCTCGATGTGCTGAACTACCTCGGCCCAGGAGTCTCATACGAGGTGTGGGTCAAAGCTTACGGGTGCACACAGTAGAAGAGCTGGCTCCTGTATGTATGGTTTGACACACATGAGAAGCTCAACTATCCAGGGATTCCTGACTACTCAGCATGGACATCTAAGCTCAAGGGTGGCTACCTCTTGACGGGAACAGAGTGGGAACAATGTAACCAGACATTCAGCGAGCACGGATTGCGGACATTCGCCGACTGGCTGCGATACTACAACAACCTGGACGTCAGTCCATTCATCGAAGCCCTAGAGCGGATGTGGGAGTTCTACACAGAACGAGAAATAGACATCCTCAAAGATGCGGTGTCTCTCCCAGGTGTGCCACTGCAGTACCTCCTACGTGGAACCGCTCAGCACATGCGGGATGTTAGCCTATACTCTCCAGGCAAGGAAGCCTACGAGATGCTGAAGGACGCGGTTGTTGGAAGGCCCAGCATCGTGTTCACCAGATACCACGAGGCAGGTGTGACACACATCCACCAGAGGGAGCGTGCCTGCCAACGTCTACTCGGCTATGACACAAATGCTCTGTACCTGTCAACGATGGCCAAAGAGATGCCTGTGGTAAGGAGACAGTGCACCATTGGTCCGGTGCCGGTAGTGTAGCCCGCTTTCAGGAGGAGCTCCTAGCAGACCGCTGGTTTGGATTTCCTGAGGTGGATATAGAGGTCCCTAAGGCTCTGTGGGCAAAGTTTGAGGAAACGCCCCCGCTCTTCTATAACCGCGAGATCCCGGTAGAGGCCGTCTCTTCTGGGATGCAGGCATATCTAGAGCGTACCGGGCGGAAGCGACCCACCACCCAGAAGCTGGTCGCCGCCCTCTCTGGCAAGAAGCGGCTGCTGTACGCACCAACACTCAAGTGGTATATAACCCATGGCCTGGAGATCACTGCTGTATACCGCACCATAGACAATGAGGACAAGCGGCCATTCGAGTGGTTCGTGGAGAATCTTACGGAGGCCCGCCGCTCGGGAGATGTAAATAAGAGCAAAGCGCTCTTGGCAGATCTCTTCAAACTCCTCAGCAACAGTGCCTATGGGAAGCTCATCGAGGCCCTAGAATGCCATAGCAACACCAGCTTCACGAAAGATGAACGCGTGGTTGACAAGGCCCTGCGTAGTGCATGGTTCGAAGATCTCGAGGAGATCAGTGAGTCATACGAGCTCCTGAGTCGCAAGCCGAGAATCACTATTCGAAGGCCCTTTCAGGTGGGGATAGCCGTTTATGACCTCACGAAGCTGCGAATGCTGGAGTTCTACTACGACTTCCTCGATCGCTATGTAGCTCGTGACAGCTTTGAGTACCTGCAGATGGACACTGACTCCACGTATATCGCTATAGCAGGCTCCAACCTCGACGACGTCATTCGCCCCGAGATGCGAGCAGAGTACCAGGCTCATAAACGGGACTGGCTAGCTTGGGACAAATGGTCTGGACGGACTCTGGGACTGTTCAAGATCGAGTTCGAAGGCTCTCGTGGCATCGCTCTCTGCTCCAAATGCTACTACGTGGAGAGCGCAGCTGCAAGTAAGTGCTCGGGTTAGGGAATGTCAAAGTGGCAGAATGAGGTCTCTTGGCAGAGGTTGTACAGCGCCCTACATGGTGGGGTGGACAGGGCTAAAAACTGAGGCCTACGCATGCCAACCAGGGTATGGTGACGTATGCGCAGGAAAAACTCAGACTCTCCGCTTACTATGATAAGCACCATGTGCTGCCAGATGGGGTCCATACCGAGCCCATCGAGTATCATGTTAGCACCCTAGGGGATGGTAGCTGTGTGTCTTCAGGGACCAGCTGAAGCTCTTCTACGACAAATTGTCGCCTAGGCACTCTGTGCTGGGGTGCCATGTAGTACAGTGTAGGCCGCCCCTCCGCCTCCACACACCTGTCAAGCCGGTGAACATCTATCGACCAGTTAGGATCTGTTGCACGCTGTCGACCACCTTCCAGCTCACCAGGCTCATACAGGTACCAAAACCAGAGCATCAGGTGGTAGGCACTCCTCTCCCTTGTTCGCTCCTCTAGAGCTGTGACCAGCAGAGTGTCTGATAGACTCTACCGGCTTCTTCCCGATTAGCCTGGTAACCTCGGCATTGGATCTCTCCACCACAGCAGGCAGCCCGCTCACCCATACTCTAGAACATTCACTCGGTGCGGCCATTTCCTGGGCGTATTGGTGTGGGAACAGTCTCTCTGCCAGTGTCCGATTCCAGCGCTCAACGATAGCCTGGGCACGGTGATGCCCTACCTCGCCTCGCCTAACTGCCACACCGTGTTTCTGCATGAGGGCTGCAGTCTCCCTTCTGAATGCCTTACCACCCTCATCCACCTGCAACAATTCCGGCCACTGAAGGGGATTTTCCGAAGCCTCGTAGACACCCTGGAATGCCTGGGCCACCTGGCTAACTGACTTGTCTGTGAGCGGTACTGCCGCCTTGTACCTGCTGGCGACATCGACGATGGTGAGGGCATACTTGTAGGTCTTACGACCAACCGAGTCATGTGGAAGGAATAGAACATCTGCCTGGTGAACTCTGTTCGGGACAGTTTCCTCGAAATGGGCATGCCTGATGTGCCATGGACGAGGTCTGTATATCTGCCACATCGCCTGGTGGCTGAGCCACTGGCTAACCGGCGATGGCTGGTATGGCTTCAGAAATCTTCTCCACCCCATGGAGAGCATTGTTGGCGATCTTGTGGACCATCTCGCCAGCCTTCATTGTGAACAGAGCGATCAGAGCCCCAACTGCTTCCAGCAGACCGATAGAACCATTTCTGTAAGTGCGATAGATTCTTTTTGCTCTGTGTACTAGCCTGCGGGAGTCAGGCATGGTCTCCACTACATAATCATACTCACCCGCCGTCGCTGCTACACCGTAGTCGTCTGCATCATAATCCTCATCATCATAGTCCTCCTTATCTATATCCTCGACTGGATCTTCATAAGCCTCTGGTTCAAACATATCCGTCGCTGGGGAACAGCTATATAGTAGCTTTAAACTGTAGTCTATAGCATGGCATCTGCAATCTTGAATGCGGGCGTGTTTACCGTAGCGAACTGGGGACGCAGCATCGCCAACAAGAAGGCGGCAGAGGTAGAGCATGAGCGTCATAACCAGGCGATGGAGAAGCTGTCTAAAGAGAAGTTTGAGTACAGCAAAGCCCTCGAGCATATGCGCCAGAGGGAGGCCCGCCGATGCCAACTCCGAGCTCAGGCCAACCAGAGCCTCAAAGAGGCAGATGAGAGTCTCGATGAGTACAACGAGGCTGTAAAGATATCTGAGCCAACGCTCGACTATGAAGCATCGACAGGTCAGAAGACAGCAGAGCTTATAGTAGTGGTGGCAGCTGCAGCGGTGACGACAGGAGTCATGCTCTACGCATGCTCAAGCTGAATACCTGATGTGTTCGACACACATACCTTTGCATAGCCAAAGTAAAGTACCGTCACATCTAATGGGCGCGTCCAAGCTATGAGGTTTCCGATGTTGAAGCTTAGCCGGTTGCCCTGATTAAGTGGGATGTTCCTGCCCCCGATGTGGTGACGGCCCTTGAGTGCTGACTCAAGGTCATCGCTTCCACTGGTTAGTCGCAGAAGTGCATATGACTTAGTTTTCTGTCTGTAGAGTTGGCAGTCAGCCAGCTCGCGTACCTCACCAAGAACATTTGTCCCAGCAACCACAAGCTTGAAGTCGTCTAGCTTATCCACCTGCTGGTGTTCTCACTCCACATGAACGATCCGCTGTTTGGAACCTATTTGCTTCAGTTCCTGGTCGTTCTCGTCATGCCAGACATGAAGTCTTGGAGCATTCATCGTCGCATCTGCGAGCTGCTCAGTGTACACCCGGAGGAACAGCCTATCCTGCATGGCAGCCAGATTCATGTGTGTGTTCTCGAGGAGGGCTAAGAGTGGAACTGCCACAGGCTTCTCGACACCTGCCCGTAGTTCGAATTCCATGAACCCCTCATTGCACCCCACAATGTAGTACCCCTTTCCCTTTGCATAAGAGGTTGGTCCACGAGCCAGCGGACCTAGGACTCGGTACTCATCGTTCACATAGGTGGTGTCCGTGGTGCTGTTGCTCTGCACGATCTCCCACCTGTTCAGAACCTGCGTGAGCTCTACCGTCTGTTCTATTGTGCTCTGAAGCTTGAACTCGAGTGTCATGCTCTTGATCTCGTGGATCTGTGCCGAGATTGCAAAGTCAATGTACTTTCCAGCAGCAGACAATGGGTTCTCATCGTGTATACTGGGTCGAATGACCATCAGGCAGTCTTTCCGAGGATCAGTGCGGTGCGATGTCGCGGGTTCAATGGCCCATCTGGATGTTGCACATACTGCAGCATGTTTAAGGTCTGGGTATATAGAGGCTGCCATGTTTCGTAAAGTTCTCCAGCAGATTGTCTATAGGCAGCAGGACAAGTCGGCACGACAGCCATGGCATGCACTGTCCCGCTGTGACAGGGTCCGAGGACTGCTTCGTGACATCAACATTATCCACGAGCGAGCCAAGGTCACACCTCCATCTGATGCGGAGATACTGGCCGCCATAGGGGAAGGAGCGCCAGCTCGTAGTACAAAAGAACTCCTGACTCGGATACTCTACCGGAAGTTTGACAGCACCCAGGGCAGGACACTCGACCTACCTGTGGACCAAACCAACAGTCCTGTTATTCTAGCTCTCCAAAAGGCGAGAGTCGACCCCAAAGATCTACTAACGGTCGGGAAGTGGGCTGCCGTATTTAGCCTCCATAGCCAGGAAGGGTGAGAGATGCTGGATAGCCTCCAGTCTGGAGCAAATAACTACTTCAGGGAGGAGGTCAGTGCCGCTGTAGCGGAGAGCCATGACACCGGTCATGCAGAAGGTGCTCAGGAGGGGTTCACCATTGGCCGCAATGAGCCTGTTAAGCACATCTTCAACGAAGTAGTGCAGGAGATTGGCCAGTGATATGGCAGCATTTCTGAAATCCCCAGATAACTACCAGGACTACCTCATCAAATCTGCTCGCAAGTCAGATGCTCGTCACGCATGGACAAAGAGGATATTCCGTGAGAAGTTCCAGAAGAAGAGAGTCCTACCATTTGATCCTCAGTGGGTAGAGTTTAAGCGACAGGCTTCTGACGAAGATCTTCAAGCTTCTGACGACGTTCCTCAAGCTTCTGACGAAGTTCCTCAAACATCTGACAAAGTAGCAGAGACCGCGGACGAAGTAGCGGAGACTGCGCAGCCTTGAAAAAGGTTGCGGCAGCTGCGACAGTCTGTCAGCGATGACGCGTAGAGCAGGCTAGTTTCCTGGCACATTCAGCTTGTAGGTGATGGTCTGTGCCTTTTCCAGAGATGGTTTGAAGTGTGACAGCTCACCGGTCTCCTTGTTGCTGAAGATGAAGGGGTACAACTCAGCTGCCGTCTGTACACCTGCGATAAACTCCCCTTTGGTCTCCTTGAGGGTTAGGCTGTCGTAATGGTCTCGAGCAGGGCACGTCCACACTTGGAGCTGAAGTATAGCAACCGGGCATTGTGGCGGATGTCTGGTGAGATCTCGTGGGTGTACTTCTGAAAGAGGATGAAGACAGTTATCTTTGTGTGCCGGATGCGCCTGGTGATGTTGCTGACGTAGGTGGCTGTCTTCTGGTCCATTGCAGGGTCATCGATAACTAGAACAAGTGGTTCTGTCAGTTCGGCTGTCAGCAGCTTCTCCATCAGTGCTGGCAGGTTCTGCGTCTTGGTGATTGGGCCATTGTACCATTGATCATTACGGTCAACCACCTCAGCGGCGGAGTCAGACACCAGAAGGATGTATTGAGAGTGTATATGTTCGGCCAGGAGAGCCCACAGCAAGATGTTTTCCCCGTGACCTGACGGGGCAATGATCAGCACCACCTGGCCAGCATCGGCTGGCCTGCTGTCGAATGGTACAGACATGCATGTGGAGGATGGTTAGCACTTGGTCGACGGTAGCCTCGTCTATATCTGGGAGACTAAACGGCAGTACTTCCTGCACCAGCTCTTTCGCCTCCAGAGCGGGGAATCCTGCACCTCCGGCGGATATGAAGGATGCGATGGAGGCGTCAAGCATGAAATCCCAGCAGCAGCTGAGAAGATAGCGTAGAGGGCCAGTGTCATCACCCACAATGTCTAGCACATCCAGTATCTGTATGATACATGCACGGGAAGCCACGACTATCCTGTGGTCTTAAACGGCAAACCAAAGAACCCTTACTTCTTCACCTCTGGTAACTGGATGCTGGCGGTAGCACCTGTTTTGCCATCGACAGTGATATGGCTCAGGCCGAGGTTGCCTACCCTGAGATTCTCTCCATCCTGTTGGAATGAGCTCCGTGGTTTCAGGAGATCCTTAACCAGGTCTTGTGCATAGGACTCAGACATAACCGTGATGGAACCAGCCTCATCGACTTCGAGCATACCTCGCATCGTTGCCCTGTCTTTGATGCTCATCCCGTTGTATACAGTCTTGGCCTTGTTAATGGCTGATTTTCATACCGTGTCAGTGTTCCCGATGAGATCTAGGGCTGGGATGGTACCCCGGATCTCCCGTGGGTCTTCCTTCTCATCGCAGTCTACGAAGGAGATAGGGGCAACAGTGTCCTCTGAACCGAGGCATGCCTCGCCCAAGTTAGCAAGATCGCCTAGCTCTTTGCTTTCTAGGTCTGTGAGTGACAGAGTCATAGTGATATATACACGGCTTAAACCTACTAGTCATACCCCCAGTGAAATAGTTGGGCATAGGAGGACCACGCAGTCGGCCAAGGGAATAGGTAGCAGTGCTCAGGGTACTGGCCCTCTCTACAGGGGCATGCCTTGTCGGCGGTCCACCATTCCCGGGTATTGGCGATCCTCAGTCCGTGTGCTCAACTATGGGCTACACACCGCCCTCCGGCACGCCATGCCTCACATGCTGCAGGGGTCTCGTGATCCATCTCGCACTATTCAGAGGAGTTAAACGTAGGCGACGATAATATCAGCCATTGCACTCGTTGCTAGCCCTAGAACCGCGGCCTCCATTAGTGTAACACTTCCACCCATGATCTTGGCGGCAACAGTGTAGGAGGCACCACTGATGGCGATCATTGGGATGGGGTGAGTTATTCCGAGACAGTGCCCAGCCACCCCACTCACCACTGTAGCGAGGACAGCCGCAGTAGTGGCAGGAAGAACTTCATTTCCCCCAGTCATCTTCACCACGGCCACATTCGCCGCCACGTTACTGGCAACATGGACTGCCAGAGGTTTTGCTTTGGTCAGTAACTTCTGTGTCTTGGTTCGCAGCAGGTTCTCCACCTTCTGAAGACTTGCCTGGCTCTCGGGCAGTTGCTTCACGATCTGTACCGTTGACGTCATTGTTTAAGCACTGAGTATACAACGATGTTAAATGTCTGTGTCCCCTGTCGAGAGATCTAATAAGATCTTCCCAGTCTGCATCTGCCAGGTGGCCGGGTTGGTACTCAGGAATATCATTGAGAAGAGAGAGTTGGTCATGCAGTTGCTGCTCTTGGTCTTTGAAGGAACAGGGATTCAAATGGTGCAGTTGCTCATTATACAGGACCAGAGAATACGCCGGGATATCGATAAACTTCAGTTTGTCCATAACCTCTTACTATGTCTATCGCACGGTGATAGTGTTGGCAAATGCGGTCTACCACGAGTTCATCATCGGCCATCCTTAAATAGACAAAACGTCACCTCGTTTCTCGATAAGGTCGCAGGTTCCGTCCCAGATATAGAAAACGATACGGTGGAATTTCTGAATGGCGTTGGCTATTCTCGACTGCAAAATATTAACCAGGTCTTGTGTAGTACCACCGCTTTTACACCATTACTCAACAAAAACAGTTTGATCAGCCCTTTTCAAAATGAAACCTTTACTTGTAACCAACAAATTGCCTTGTGGGTAAAGGATTGATACACAGAAAACTGGGTGCGAGCCAAAACTCCTCAGATTTAACTTGAAAAGAAGGCATAAGCTGAGTAGTGTTTTAACGGAGTAGCTAGCAATGTGATAATGAACTTTCTGAATTAATAATAACAAGAAAAAACAAATAATGTTCAGCGTAATTAGTAAACCTAATATTACAATTGAAACATATTTGTTGATTAGAAGGGAGATTACCCTCTAATGTTCAAAAAGTTAATAATAATAATAATAATAATAATAATAATAATAATAATAATAATAATAATAACAGTGATTTATATCACTTCTTTATTTCAAATAATTCTGAAATAAACAACGAAATTAAACTGTAATTAAAGCATAAAGAAATATCCAAAATCCGACGGTTAAACTACAGCTCAGAATCACGGTTTCATACATATGACACTGAAGACAACTAACAATAACAATCCAGAAACTATAGGGTTGTCATTCCACGGAATACTGATATAGATGATAGAAACTTACCACAAAAATATACCTCGATTCGTTACAGTTTAAATAAATAACATTGAATCTTGAATCTATGATGTATATGACGTATGTGTGTAAGGTATATTAATCTATATACCCAACATTTTCATGCTATAGTATAAATAAATAATATATATTTTACTCTAACTCACCTATCATCCGTGATAATTAACTAATTACGGGCGTCCGTAGAAATGGCGGGAATCAGCTAGCCCGGCACCCGTGAAACGCGAACTCCGGGATTGCGGGATACCGCCAGCACCACACTGTACTAGGATGAGAAGTGCTCGTATTGAGAAAATGAATTCCGCTTCTCGCCAGTTCTCAGCAATAAAGTAACCAGGTCTTGAATTATGCAATTTTGACAGTAAAGGCATCTATGCAAGATCGAACAGAATACTATATGAAGATTTGAATTTTAATTTTGAGGGGGAAATCTGACTTGTGCATGAGCGTAGCCATGCGTATGTCTGGATCCACGCCGGTAGTCCAGTAGCATCTGCGACCATAAATCATCCTAAGGTATTGTAGTGCTTTCCCACCACGTACTAATCTAACACAATATACTGTGTATTTGAGGCATACCTTGGCCTCGGACGCAGCTTTGGGAGCACATCCACTTTGTAGGCCATTCAGATATTGTCCGGCTTGGTCATCTTGAGCTGTGCGTGATGATGTCAATCGGCAATCATCGACAATGTTCATTAGTGTGTCAATGATGCATTTTGGCTCAGCACCACACTCTTCTCTGATAAATTTTTGTGTTTACCACATTTTAATTTTGAACTTGCAGACTAACTCTAGGTTGCGGGTTGAGAGATAACAGATGGTAAGAGATCTAAACAGTACCACCATGATCAAGCTTCAGAAATCAGATGTTACAGTGGACACAAGGAAGAGGTAGAGTGAACAACATGCCAACGGGCCAGCATGATCGAGCCACAGAAGCAGTTATCACATATGAGGGAAAAGCCATAAGAAACTTAGGGAAGTGAATGTAACAAATGTCAAGGGTGTGCGTGACCAGACCTCATGAGTTTGTTACACACAGTCTGGAACAATGAGAAACAATCGTGACAAGGATAAATCTTCACATACTGGTGGAACCTTACAGCACAAAGTGGCGCGAGCACACACTAACAACATTCAACACAGTTTACAAATATAAAGAATTCTAAGCAATGATTATAACCTGTAAATCTGGTGATTGGCGGTGAAACATATACACCAAATTACTCTATGAGGTGGTAGGGAAGGGAGCTACAAACAGACTATATACAATAATCGTCTATCCTCTACCCTGTAATATCATTAGGCCATCTGGTATAATGCCATGATATTCTGTCAGACTTCTGGAAAATCAAGAAGGAAATAGATGTTTCTGGCAGAATCACACAAGGAGCAGTGCGTTCAAGATGCAGGAACAATGTACACGTGCAAGAACAGTTATTAGTAGAAAAGTGGTGCAGAGGGGCTCGAGAACCAGTATACTCAAGTGGTAAGAGTATCGTGCACCAGAAGTGTTAGTAGCCGAGAAACCATGTACAGGGGCTCGAAGACCAGTGTAGTCAAGCCGCAAGAATGGTGTGCATGCTGAATAGGAAAAAGTGGCTGTACAACAGATGAGTATTGACTATAATGACTATATACAGGGATACTACATCTAGCCAAGTATGACAACAACAAATACATCATAACAAAACCAATTAAATGATGGCCAGACCTGAATCAAATACAAATAACAATGGCACACGGGACCCTATTAAGACGAACCTCTAAACCAGATCAGTGGAAATAAAAGCTGTAACATACATGACATATGGGTGTCATCGGGCCAATCAAACATTGCCACATGGTCTTCATATGTCCGTGATGCTTACCTTAAGCTAGTCATTGCCAAATTGATTTTGAATCACGATTTTGCACTGAAGCTTGAAAAATCAAATCCTGAAAATATGAAATCATCAGGCCAAACAAACATTGCCACGCAGACCACATATATTCAGGAACACTTTCAGGCATTTATTATCAGTATATATGGAGGATATATAAAATACCTACATTTAATGAAACAGAGTGCTGAGCACAATTTCAGTTATTTTTGTATCCTGCTAATTTAGTGACTTGTCTTACCCAGAGCTAGAATTATCTACACGGAGCTCATCCAAGTTGTGAGAAGCTGTCTCAACTATGCTCATTGAGACCAAGTTGCTAAAAGGAATACTTCCAGGACTAGAATAATCAAGCCACATGAAAAGTGATAAACCACAAACAACAAATACGCATGATAATCGAATAGCATTGATGAGAATGTGTACAAAATTAGAAATGATTGAATTAATCAACATATGTTAATATCTACTAACACCTCACAGATGATTACCTGAACATGACCATGGGAACTACTATCCACGGGCCAGCGCGACCTTGCTATGGAGGATATTAATTCTCAGGCCTAGATACCAAGTAGGAATGAGATAAGACTTAGTTCAGAAAGTATGCACTATGCAACATACACTATTGTAAGTAGAATTCAACATTTGACAGGCATGCATCATCTTCAAGGGCATGTGTGGTCGCATCCTCACTGTTGGTGTCACCAGTGTGATGGTCCCACAGCTCCATTTAGGGAGGGGATATGATTAAATACATACAATTATTAAAGATTGTAGCAATCAAACAATGGTACTCGTTTGCTGCTACCCGGGAGAGGTCTAGTGCATAGGGTCAAGTAGATGACTCGTCATCATGGTTCTCGCCAGATGTACCTCACAGAGTAAGATCCGTGAGGCATTCTCGCAAAGGAGAGGCCTGACGTGGCTACTTAGCAAGTTTAATATAAACCATATTAACCCCTAACACACACACATTATTTGTTGCGAGAGGAAAGTGACTCGCACGGGTCTCCATCACAAGAAAATGCCTGCAATACCGAAGCGGACGAAGAGAGATGACAAAAAGGGCCACTCTCTTGTTCAAACCAATTATGTAAAAGAGTCAACCTAGTCAAATTATAAGTTTAATGTGATGCACGCTGTATTACATGAAGATGGGGTGGATGATTTCCGCAGAATTCAACACCGTCACCTTATGTAAGTTCCAAAACACTGTATTAGTAGTTTCCACTTTATTTATGTGGTCCTTCTGCTAGATTTTATCCTAACATTTAGCTTTTGGGCTCAGATCTAAGTTAAGCCGCAAATGGCAGTGTAAGCTAGCTATCTTTAACATATAAGTCCGGTGGGCGAGAATGATCTGTTACCATATGGTCACCCCACGGAACATCCCTCTCAGTTAGACAGCGTGCAGAAATATCACGAATTGAAAGCTTCAGAATCATATAATGATCCCATCACCATCGCATTATGATCACATATAACAGCACAGGGACGAGTCACAGTACATAAGCGTTGAAAAGCACATATACGTTTAGGGTGGGGACAAAGAGGCAGCTATCCAACTTTAGTGACCTTCCCGTGAGGGCGTGGTGGGTTCCAAGACCGCACACAGTCACTTGTAAAGTTAGACAGAGAGCTGAGTCCTGGTCCATCACCAGTGTGTTGGGAGTTGATCACGTGAGATCCGCACCCAGGAAACTAATATTTTACCTGTCGTTAGGGTTATGTAATTTCGCCCAAAGATGCACTGCAGGCCAGTAACTATAATAGTTTCGCAGTGCTTCCTACTTTGGCGGGGTTTTCTAACTAGCTAGTATCAGGAGATACAGGGGAGGTGTATGCGGTTATTGTCACTTTATTTCTAACCGCTCTGAAACCCCAATAGTTTCACAGTTAGCTCTAAACACGTGTAGCTCATGGGGGTATGCGCTGGTCCGTTCTGCTGCTCCACTCCATTTCACCATATGTACAGGATGTGCAGGAGGGCTGGTTAGCTGCGGTTCTTGGGGGTAACAGATCCCATATCACGATTCGCCGAAAGGTACAAAGACTGACTTCTAGAGCTGGTGGAATGATAATGTTCCAGTGGGGCCGTGCGACCATTGCCGCCGAGATTGAACCTCACTGTTTCATCTCAACTATTGGTGTCATCGGTATGGCAGTCCATAACTTAATGTAGGAGTCTGGACATGATAATACATCTAAAAGTAACTATACAAACAATGGTACTCATTTGCTAGTAGATGAGAGAAAATATACAGTACATAGAACTAAGTTGGTGTCTTGTTTACGTGGGTTCGTCAGGGGTAGCTCACCAACCCGTATATATCCGTGAGGTATCCCTGCAAGGGAGCGTCCTAATGAGGTTACTTATGTGGTTTAATATAAACCATTATACCCCTAACAAATGTTATTGTTGGTAGAGGAAAGTGCCTCGTGTGGGCCTCTGTCACAGGAAAATCCCTTCAATGCCGAAGCAGAGGAAGAGAGCTGGAAAAAAGGGTCACTCTCTTGTTCAAACATATGCTAAGTGTAGTGTGTGTCAACCTAGTGAAATTATAATTAATGTGATTTCCAAAGAATTCAAATGCCATCGTCTTATGTAGGTCCAAGATACTGCATTGGTAGTTGGCGCTTTATTTATGCGGTCCTTCTGCTAAATTCTAACCTACCATTTAGTTGTTAGATTTACTTCCAAGCTTTGGCCGCAAATGGCAGGGAATTCTACCTATCTTTTGACACAAGAGCCTAATTGCCGAAGATGCTCGGTTTCCCGAAGGTCACCCTACAGAGCATCTCCCTCAGAAAGGCAACGTGCAGACATGCTACGGAGTGACAGTTTCAGAATCATAACGATCTGGTTATAAATCACACCGCAACCACATACAACATCACTAGGACAAGTTACCATTCACATAAGCAATTTGAAAAGTGCATAAGTTTTATGGCGGGGAGTAAGAGGCAGATATCCATCTCCGGTGATCTTCCCATGAGGGAGTGGTGGGTTCCAAGACCGCACCCAGTCACTGTACGGAGTTAGATGGAGATCTGCATCCCATCCGTCATCTGTGTGTCGGGGAAGGATCACTTGAGATCCAACTCCAGGGAACTAACGTTTGCTTGTCATTAGGGTTAAGTTTCAGAATGCCCAGAGATGCGCTGCTGGCCGGTTTTACATAAATATAGCTTTTCGCAGTGCTTCCTACTTTGGCAGGGTTATCTATGCTAACTAGTATCTGAAGATACAGAGGTGTGTGTGTGTGTGTGTGTGTGTGTGTGTGTGCGTGTGCGTGTGCGTGTGCGTGCGCGTGCGCGTGCGCGTGCGCGTGCGTGTGCGCGTGCGTGTCTGCGCGTGCGTGCGTGCGTGCGTGCGTGCGTGCGTGCGTGCGCGTGCGTGCGTGTGTGTGCGTGTGTGTGCGCGTGTGTGTGCGCGTGCGTGCATGCGAAATCGACACTTTAGTCTTCACCGCTTGGAAACCCCAATAGTTTCCCAAGTCGGATCATGCCAACGTGTCGATGGGAGTTCCAGACAATTTATAAGCCTTGCGGCTGGAGGAGAGTAGAAAGAGACAATCACTTAATATAATAAGAGGCCCTAAAGTATTTGGCCATTTTACACAATCTAGCCAGTGTGCTGTGTTACATATCCACTACAGCCGGAAAAGAGACGTACACAAATGTCTCTTAAGGAGTGATTGTCCCTAACTACTTTAAACCTATCCTATTGAGCTAAAATATTCAGGTTTAGTTGATCACATGTCAGGTTCACGTAATGTGAGCATGAACAGTGACCTCAGTGTAAAATTGATGCTGGGGGAAAAGTGATGCGGATTTACTGTTGCCGTATATTATAGCCTAGTGCACTGTGGTCATAGAGTTTTTATATAAACAAAACAAAATAACTAGGATGGCTGCTTGCCATATACATAACTAAATATTACAGTAGTGACAGTAAATCAGGTCATAAGACCTCGCAGTGCTCGTTAGTTGTAAGCACAAAAATAAGGATATTATTTACAGTTAAAAAGATATAAACAATAAAATGTGGTCTCAGGCAACCGAGGTGGTACCTATTAGTCATCAGTACCTGTAAAGAAATGAATGAATACAATAGCTAAATGAGTACCTATTAGTCATCGGTACAGAAAAAGTTCATAAATCACTGCGAGATGGCACAATTCTGAAGTTGCTGGGAAATCTTCGCAGACGATCTGTTGATGCAGCTCACTCTCAAAGACGGTGAAGAGGAACGACTGTAGTCGGATGTCTACTAGATAGTCATAATAGCTAGTACAATAATTATGTACGGTGTTAAAAAGTGTCCGTCCGGTAATTGAAGTTTGAAAGTTGCACATGCATTAAACAATGCATGTACATTACTGGGTACACCATACATGATACATCGCATAGCTCTTGCGGTGTACCAGGCACAATCCCACCAGACTGTGGCCTAAAAGCTAATTAAACACACACCATGCAGCACGGAAGTTTGAATACCACTTTTCAGCGTGGTCCGAAAGATCTGACGAGTTGTCCACCAA
Organism: Chaetoderma sp. LZ-2023a; assembly: GCA_034401795.1. Taxonomy (NCBI): domain Eukaryota; kingdom Metazoa; phylum Mollusca; class Caudofoveata; order Chaetodermatida; family Chaetodermatidae; genus Chaetoderma; species Chaetoderma sp. LZ-2023a. Next base: position 78,422,238 of record CM067369.1, on the reverse strand, counting down.
GAATCACCACTTGTTCTACATGCTGGAGAGATTACATATGGGTTGCGAGGCCCATCCACAGGAAGGTTCCTCCGAGGTGCTGGTAGTGAGGAAGTCTCTTCTATTTATTTAGTTGCCCCCGGATGGCCATCCGAAGGCTTACAAAAACTGTGATGCAGATGTTCGATTGCTGACCAGAGAATGAGAACTGCATTTCGATAGGCACTGCTGTGGCTAATAGGGAGCCACAGTCAGTAAGCAGTTGCCAACGTCTAGCACTGCTCTGACCACACAACCTGCCACTTGCTCTCTCTCTCTCTCTCTCTCTCTCTCTCTCTCTCTCTCTCTCTCTCTCTCGCCGAAGTGTTGTCTCGATTCTGGATTTTTCACTCCTTTTATACTACTCGTGATGTCAGAGGCAAGACGCCCAGCCAATCAGCGGGCAATCTGTAGCCAATCAGCCTGCAGCTAGGGAAGGTGAGGATGCTATCACGTGATAGTCACATTCCCCATTCATTTAATACATACACATTTTGAAAATAATTTCAATGGGCTAATTAAGGATAACTCGGCCATTTCTGGTCCGATATTAAAAAGGTAAATAGTTTTGGAATCCTCGTCTCATTAAGGTCTAAATAGGTACCAAGAACGAGGAGAATAGTGTAATATAAGGAAATTACGTGCACTGACTCGGTATATTTTGGTATGAATTCTCTCCCAACACTGACGCATGTTGTCAGGGAAGCTCTGACATGCGAGCATGTACGCTACACGATCTCACGGACTTAGTCATTTTATAGAAACCTCTCCCATATGGCTCTATACATGCCTACTATCCTACCCAGTAGGGCGTACTTGGAACGTACCCGGAGAGGTCATTCCATACCCAGCCAAGCTGGGACGGTTCGTACCCCTCCGGCCAATCTGCGCTACACCCATGACGGAAGGAGGTCCAAACAATTAATACGCCCAGAGGCTGGAGGAGCATAGACAGCGACAATCACTCATATAATGGAGGCCTTAAGGTATATGGCCAATTTATACAACCTAGCCAGGTTGCAACGTTACATTTCCATTACTCCTGGAAAAGAGACTTACACAAAATGTCTCCTATAGAGTAATCGTCCCTACTAGTATAAACCTATCCTATCGAGCTAGAATAGTCCAGGTTTAGTTGGCTGCATGGCCGTGAGGTTCGCATAATGAGAACATGAACAGCGACCTCAGTGAAAAATTGATGCTGTTGGGGAACAAGGTGGTGCAGTTGATGTTAATGGATTGTGTAGCTTAGTGAACTGTGGTTCCAATGCTTTTTTATACAAAATACGCAAAACATATAACTAGGATGGCGACTGCCATAACTTATCACAAACAGTAAAAATAGGTCACGCGACCTTGACGGTGCTTATGGGCACAAAAATGAGAATAATATATACATTATAATAATACACTATAAAAATGTGGTCTCAAACGACTGACAGGCACCTATTAGTCATCAGTACCTGTTACATAAAAGCAATATATAAATACAATAATAATATGACATTGACGGAATAGTCATCGGTACAGAAAAAGTTCTAGAGTAACTTTAGTTGAAGGGAAACACATTTGGAACACGAGATGCCACAATGCGGAAGTTAGCTGATATCGAAAACTGCATGTAAGCTGTCTGATGGGGCTCATTCTCATGAACAGTGGATGGCTAGTAGTTAGCCACGTCAACATACAATGTTAATATTTTAGGCGGTATGCTGAAAGGTCCGTACTGGTGCAAAATTGGAAGCTGCACGGTAGTTTTTGAAGGGCTACAGATGAAAAGTTAATAATGTGGATGCATTCTGGCTGATCACAAGATGAGATGCATCGAATAGCTCACATGATGCATCGGGCAATGTCCCCTGACTGCGCGCAGTCAAAATGTTTAAAATCTAATGCAACATGTTGAAGATATCCAATCTCCGGGTGCTAACTTCTTACTAACGGGTCGGTGGTCCCGCTTCAGCACCGGTGGCAAAGATGGAGTGTTGCTGCGACAACACGCTAGCCGGTGGCGGAGAAGGAGCGTGGCAGTCTGGCTCGCCTCGTCGATAAGATGGTGAGTGACGATATTTCTATAAGACTGCTGGGCCTGATCTGACGATGAAGATTACTAGGCAAGGATTGAAGGTTGCCTTCAACTCTAGATCAGATTCTTAACAACGATTCCTAAGCTAATTTCCTAATTGAATGTACCAACACACCCTTGACTTACATATACGTAAGTTGATACATTTATTAAAATGAACTTTGTACAAATTTACAAACGGTTATTTGAGAACAAGATCGCTCATAATCAAACTAGTACACGGAACTAAAACAGTGCCTTAAGCTACTCGAAGTATTACAGAGCTATATTCTGACGATTAATAACTCACACTTCTGAACGTCAGCGTGACGCTCAGTGATTCACGATGGCGGATTGAATCCCTTTCTAAGCATAAAACTGCATCTTTTATACTATTCCAATTCTCTGATTCTCAGGTTCTATATTTATTGTAATAATAAGATTCTTCCTGAATCTGTTCGAATGACTCTTCTAGGCACGTCATAAGCACACCTTGATTGGCCCGGACAATCAGTCCACCAATCAATCTCTGCTTATTCCTTCCTAGAAGTTCCTACCTAATAAATGTTGGTTCTCCCGACCAATCAACTATCATTTCATTTCGTTGTTGGATGTAAAACCTATTCTACTTAATTCTTTGCTACAGAGTTTGATTGACGCTCATTGATTATGACGTCATCCTGACCAATCAAACTCGGTGTTATTCTTCTAGGGAGACGCTGCCTCACATATGCAAAGCGGTGGTGACTGGTTCTGAATTGATATGACCTGTCAGCTAAGTAGCTACATTGCGGAATGTGTTGTTGTCGCATGCCATTGTATGATTGATATATAGTTGATATACAAATTTTTATTCTGTTATCAATTCCTACAGGACGCTACAATGTCCATGTCCTGTCCATTGCCTATCGGCAGAAAGCATGTAGGATGCTAGGGTGCATTGGCACATCTACCGTACTAAAACTAAAACTAGAAACTTAGACGAGAACATCATATGTGCAATTACCAATAATATGCCACCATTAACCAGGAGAAAGACCAGGATCAGATACCAAAGACTCATAAATCTGTGATGAGATTTCATCTTTGGTGCCAACACATTAAAATGGTTCAATTTCTCACCAAGCAAAATGCCCTAAAGGTAACTGGAATTGTATGTACATGATGAAGCCTGGACACGGTGCTGATATGCTGAATGTATATCAGGTGGCTCGTCTTTCACAGATATGTGCACATTTAGACCAGTCGTACTAGAAGGCATATGTTAGAAACTCGTTTTCAGAAGAAACTGCTGAACTCGGACAACGTTTTCACTGACCACCAGCTCTTTCGACATGTCAGACTTGAATGGTAGGTCTGCGGATGAAAGATGTAGAGTTGAAGCTGAGTGATGCTGAGCGCACTACTTCTGATGACAACCTAAGTATTTGCAGCTCAGTTTTAATCGTCTCCCAACTGCCTTTCAGTATTGAGCTGTATGGAGCCTATATCAGGGCGCCGTTCTTTCAATGATAGAGATGTTAGTGACCTGGTCGTTTCCCCTGCGCATGGCTCAAAACACTGCATAATAGGAGATGGCACAAATGCATACTCCCTGTTGGGTGCTTCTTCTTTTTAATGACGAACATGCTGTCAGGTGTGATGGAAACAAATCAACGGAAAGAGCATGCAGTAGATACATCAGGGGCAAGGCGTGATGGACATCAGCATTTGAAATGCCTGATATAACCTGGCTCATGCTGTGTGGCATTGCAGCGGCAGGTGTTGGCAACACCATCTCTATAGGTGTGCAGAGCTCATGCTTACAGAATGATGTGGAGGATTGTATCTTGGATCTTTGCTCTGATATATTATGCTGCTGACATAAGACTACAGACTCTACCAAATCTAGAGCCATCAGCAGTGTTAATGGTTCCTGATCCATGGCAAGCAGGGCCACCTTCTGATTATCCACTCCCCGTACAAAACTCTCAACTGCAATGCTTTCACGGATATCATCTGTAGCAATGGGATAGGCATCAATGGTCATGTTGTCAATCAGGTCCGTGAACTTGACCAAGGATATATCTCTTCACTAACCATCCAGGCCAGGTGGCCTAGCAGCTTCATGAGACCACAAACAAAACCCTGGTGTTACCAGAGCATTATGATAAGGTGGGTTTGTCCTACCATTCTAGTTCGTGCTCCACGATTTCATAAACTGTACAGAAAAATGTGTGTTGACTATCATACAACATGCCCAATACACCAGCTTGGCCATCTTCACTGTAGATACCGTGTTACATACTGTAAAGAGTAATAAATTGCCATGTGGTCATATCCTACCATCCCTAGTAGTGTACCAATAACCTCTAGTGTTACCTCAACCATATCGATAAGGTCGGTTTGTCCTACCATTCAAATAAGCTGACGTCACACTGTTGTTGAGGTATGCTTGAGAACCCTACGTCTACCAGAACAATTGGTTGCTAGGTGGGTTAGGCCTCCCAGCTATATGATGTAAATATGTATATATGTACTTTTGTAAATTGTACTGTCTCAAAACCTGCATTATGAGCCATGAAAGCTTAAAGAGCGAGGGGACAAAAGCAACAAAAAAGAAGAAGAAAGGAAAGAAACCTTTAACCATTATCCGCACATTGCAGAACTCAAATGTGTGAACCTTTCGATCAACAATAGGTCTAGTAGTGCCTCCAACGTAGCAACAGATGATGATGAAGGAAAAATCACTTTGTTCTGCAACATGCGACGTTGACACCGCATCGCCTCAAACCAGTCACTGATCATCATGATGCCCACTTTAGTGTAAATAGCGTGAGCATGGACACCAGTAATATTATATCTTCCCTCCATCAAATCAGTTTAGAAGTTCTGATTGTATTATAGGACAGAAGTCCTTCTAAGCAATGGAACATAAATAAGGAAAATGGATATTCACACGTTTTGAAATTGAAATCAAAGTTCAGGGAAAGTTAACTGAAATATATATATATATAAATTGGCAATTATATTACCTGTCAATGGTAGTAATGAAGATTATGTGTGTCGTATTGCAAAAGTTACTTTAAATGCCCCATTTCACGGGCTTAATTGCAGCAGAGTAATATAACTTCATTCGATACAAATTACTTTGAAATATTTTAACATTGTGCTCGATTAGAAACTCTAGGTTATTTTAAGACTAGAGGATTTCTCAAAATATTTATGAACAGTATCAAAATCGTGATTTCAACATATAGATATTATTTCTTTGCCACTACAATATTTAAGAAACAAGAATAAAGAGAAACATTTGGATGTCAATAAAACAATTACTGGAAAAAATGTCAAAATCACATGTCAAGATGGCGGGAAATATAAATGACAGAGAATAGATGGAGATAAATAGAACCGCAACTGTTTCCTTTCTTTTTTACTTTAATTAATAACGGGTGTCATCCATTTTGTTCAGACAGCAATGTAGTGCTTTTTCACCACATACTAATCTAATACAATATACTGTGTATTTAAGACATACCTTGGCCTCGGGCACTTGGTAAGCCATTCAATTCAGTTCATTTCGGAAATCCCTCCCATATACGGGAGTGGGAGCGGGAGCACATCGCGAGCGAGTAAACTACAAAGATGACAAAAGTAGAAACGGACTTGTGTATGGATCAATTGGTCTATTTATTACTGATTATAATTGCGAATTTTGTGGTCCTGTGATAGTGTAGTGAGTCGGAGTATTGTTGCACTGATATTTCTAGTGTGTGATGGCAGTTGCAGCTTGATTTATTAGACATATATGTAGAAGGGTCGAGCAGGAACGTTAGGATGCTGTTTTTGGTCCAGATGTTGGAGGTGTTGGTGCTGCACGTGGTACATAGATTAGAGTGGATCAAATTGAGTTATTTCATGCGGATTTCAGTTGAAGCAGCGCAGGCAGTCAGGAAGTGCTGAAGGTCTTTGGGTTCACCATTACATAGTAGATATCGTCTGGCATGGTCATCTTGAGATGCGTGTGATGACATCACGTCAATGTTTGTTAGTGTGCCGATGATGAATTATGCCACGGCACCACAGTATCCTAAGGTAAATGATGATGATGATGTAAACCAATGTTGCTGTAAAAAAAAAAATCTTTGATTTGATTTGATTTGATGATCTGCTAACCAAGGTTGGTACAGCAAATGCTGACCACGTTCTTATAGCCGGGGATTTCAACTTCCCATCGTTTAACTGGAGCACTGGATTTTCGTCAGAAGAAGATGTATTTCTTAACATTAGGAGTGATATCTTTCTACAGCAACTAGTTACTAATGAGACACGACATAGAATAAATCAGACTTCAAATCTTTTGAAACTAGCTTTAACAAACAACCAAAACATCATCCACGAAATAACCCACCTACCTCCACTAGGTAAACATATCACTACATCCTGACATCTTAAGCACAGGCAAACAAAAAGCTAAGCCAAAGCTACTGTTGAATAAAGGACGGTATACGGAAATTGGAAAAGACTAAGGAACGACTGACTGGAATCATCTGCATGAACTTAATGCATCAAAAGCTTGGAACTTCCTATACAAAACAGTGATCACAATGAAAGAGCAGTATATTCCTTCATAAAAATGTGGTAAGAAAAGCACGTCTGACTTGACCGTACCACAACAGAATCACCAAATAGCAAAAGTCTGGCATACGAAAGATACAATGAAACAAAGAAAACCACAGATTACGTGCTTTACAAATTTGCTAGAAACAAAGCGACAGCGTGCATCAGAAAATCAAAACAGACAGAACGTAAAGTGGCAAGTGAAAGCAAGAGAAATCCCAAAACCTTTTGAAACTATGTCAAGATTAAACAGTTCTATGAGAGTCAATTAGCAAGCTACGTAACCCAGCTAACGGCACTATGCCTACAGATGATAACGAAAAATCAAACATTCTTAACAAATTCACTTCACTTCAGAAAACCTTCACTCTACACCAATAATTAGCCGAAGAAGCAATGGTATTGTACTAAAAGACATAATAATAACACCTAGTGCCATAAAAAATAAATTAAAAGGACTCAACTCCAATAAAAGCAATATCCCGGATGAAATACCAGTGAGATTATTAAACGAAGTGGCTAAAGAAATTAGTACACCACTGTGCATAATCTTTAACAAGTCTCAGAAAGAATGCACATTACCTGACATCTGGAAAATGGCAAATTATATGCTGCACACAGTAAAAAGGCTCCAAAACTACCCAAGCAACTACAGGCCAATCAGTCTCACCTATATCGTATGTAAGGTCCTAAAGTCTTTTATAAAAGACAGCATTGTAAATTTCCTGTAAACGGCAATCTATTTACCAAGTGCAAGCATAGATTCATACATAATAGATCATGTAAAACTCAACCACTAGAATACCTTGAAGATATAACAGCCAAAGGTGACTCAAATGAACCTGTCGATGCAGTATATTTAGACTTCTGAAAAGCATTCGATACCGTACCATACCAACAACTCCAAACAAACCTGAGAAGCTATGGTATTGGCGACAATTTTCGTAAGATGGATAGGAAACTACCAATGTAACAGAAGCCAGAGAGTAAGGATCAATGACACAACATCTGACTGGATTGAGTTGACCAGCAGCGTGCCACAAGGAAGTGTCCCGGGACCTACACTTTTTTCTGATATATATAAATGACCTACCTGCCGGACTAACATGCCACTGCAAAACATTTGCACACGACACAAAGATATGTGGCAATCCAGCTCCCAATAAGATTCAGGACAACATAGACACAGTATGTATCTTTCAACACATGGAATACGTCAGCAGAAATAACCCTTAAACCAAATACTATATGACATACGCCCGATATGCATCCTGTATCAACGTCAGAGGTAGAAAAAGACTTAGGAGTGCATATTGACAGAAACCTTTCTTTTGATATACATATAGGGAATATCGATGACACCAATGCCTTTTGCTGTGACAAGATATAATTACTTTACCAAAACGTAAATGAGGAAATGGAAGAAAAGTGGTTTTCACTAAATAAGCTTTCATTAAATGTGAATAAAACAAACTATATGTTATTTTCAAAATCTAGAGAACAAATAAATAAAGATATTCCGAAAATTTATATCAACAAAAAACAAATTGACCCATATGCAAAGTTTCTAGGAGTATATTTAGATAAAAACCTGACCTGGGCCAAACACATTGAAACAGCCACTGTGAAAGTAGCAAGAGGAATAGGTGTCATCCAAATATTAAAACCATATATGACACATGACAGTGTTAAACACTGTACAGTGCCTTAATCCTTCCACAGCTCATGTATTGGAATGTTGTTTGGACTAACACCGACAAAAATAAAATATCTAAAATTCAAAGGCTCCAAAAAGGAGCATTACATTATTTTCTCGACCAGCAGAGGACCAAGACATGTTTAAAATAGAAAAACTACTCAAACTTACTGACAGGTAAATCACAAATGCTAACTATTGTGAAAGACTTCCATCACAACACCCTATCCAAATCCATAGCCCCCTTCTTTGTAAACAACATTAGCATCCACCAAAGAAACACCAGAAGCAGATACAAACTACATGAAAAATATCCACGTACAGACATGGGAAAACACAGAATATTAATTACACCACCCAATTATGGAAAAACATAACACTAAACAGGAAACCCGGGACAACATAATACTGGCAACAAAATCATTCAAGAAAACAATAAGGAGTTACTTAATTAACTACTACTACTTTTTTTTTGAAAAACCGACGCTGACGCAGTCGGATTCACTTCCCGGAGGAACTCCTTTAAAAAGGCTTGCAAACCCCCATAAAAAATCGGTTGAAATAGCAGGCTTTATTAATAGAATAACAATACAAACCTAACATGTCAAAACAGTGCAAACTAAAATACTCTATTATCATATACCACAGCCGTGGCATAACTACATAGAAAACATAATTAATAAAGAGCTGTTAACATAACATAATTCAACAAAGACATTGCTATTTGCACACCGTGTAGTAGTATGCCCAAATGGCGAGCATAGCTAACCAACAAGTTGTAAAGCCACTCATCAATAATTAGCAATAAGCTACTGCTAATCATTGATGCCATTGAGCCGATTCATGACCGGCAGGCTAAGTAGATCGTATGTAGTTTAACGTAGCACACCGTATAGTAGTAGGGCCAAATGGCGAGTGCAGCTCGCCAACAAGTGGCGAGGTGACTCGTCAATAAGTAACAAAAAGTCACTCATTGACGCCAGTTAGCCGATTATTAAATACCCAATGGACGTAGTAGCCTTTATATAATATAATGCACAAAGCAAACGTATACAAACTATGACTACTTAGATGGCGCTTTGGGTTCACATTCTAAATTTACTTCATTGTAAGTTTTTGCAAATTACCCTGGAACAAATACACCTACAGTAAATATTTACAACAGGAGGCTAATTGTAAGATATCACACTCTGTTAACTTGAAAATCGGATCACCTCCAGAATATTGACATAATGCTCATTTGATATTTAAATATTCTGATCCCAAGGTTAGGATATTCGTCAAGATTAGAGTCTCCTAAGGCATTACAATTTTAAAATAAAGGCAATTAAATTAAATTAAAATAGCATTTATCAATATACAGCAAGCAGCGAGTGTGCTAGCTTATACAAGTTCCGCTTCTGATATTTTAAGATATCCGTATTCAATTGATACTAGGCCAGTTTTGCACCATACGTCTTTAAATCTACTTTCTCTCCCATGTTCTACTAGCCTGTAAAATTCACAATGAATGCAGTTTATCAACAATGATCGAAATATAGCTTGTATGGCTCTCTAATGGTTGTTGCCAGTTTTATCTCTGGCCTCTGAACACCGATGCTTCCAGATGGCCCACACTCCTACAGATAACAGGGTTATTAACAATTCTTTCTCCTTGCTATTAATGATTCGTCCGATAGTTGAGCAATCTTTGAACAAAATTGTTTCAGCCACTAAATTCACATATTTGGTTCCAAATTTAGCAAGGAGCATATTGATATATACCCAAAAGCCTGTAGTTATGCGACACTGAGTAAATAGATGGTCTATCGTTTCCTCCTCAGTATTACATAATAAGCACCGGTCTGTACTTGATATTTTACACATATAAGTAAGATGACCGACCCATAGCCTTCGATGGAGTAATCGCCATGCCAAGACCCGTGCATTTCCTGGTAGACAAGGTAGATGTATTGCTTTCCAGGCATTTTTCCAGTTCTTTGACGTGCATCCTAAATTGTTCCAATGCCTAACCACAATAGGAGTCTGTCTCCGACTTTGCATTAGAATGCTATACCAGTCTCTAGATGCCATGTTGTATTTTTTATGTTCTGATATAAATACTAATGATGGTTGCAACATATCAATGTTGCCACGTGCTTTCGGCAATTTGAACCATACAGCAGGTATTGCATTCTTTATTCTAACAAATAAGCGCTGAGCATTCTTGCTACATCTTGCATCGCAATCCATCTACGAGATTTCGGATTTACCAAGTCACGTAAATATTGAATACCATTTTTGGCCATAGAGGGCAAATATAATACATCATCATTATCACAAATCAACTCGTTGCCCCAAAGACGTTGCTCTAAGGCATCTTCCCAACAATTGGGTTGTGGCATTGATCGTGTAAATATTTTAAGGCTTCGAGCTGTTCTTTATATACATTTGGAATCTTTTGATGACTAGGTGGCAATTTATTGCACATAAATAAACATTCTACTGGGAATGGGTCAACGTACCTTTGGAGAAGTGCCCTTGAAACACTTGACCAAGATGAGTTTGAAGTAAGTAACTTATTCAAGAATTTCAATTTTAAAGAAGCACACTTTGCTGAAACATTAACCAAATCCAGGCCTCCGGCATGCTTTTCATTGGTGAGGATTTACTGTGATACTAAATGGGCTTTGTCCTCCCATAAGAAGGACAAAAGTAACGTGTTGATCTTTGACTCTACTGATTTGGGCATATGAACTACAGAAGCGGTATACCACAGTCCAGATAAAATTAAATTATTACGGACAAATGTCCTGCCAAAGACAGTTAGGCGACGTCGTTTCCAATTTAGTAATGCACGCTTTAGCTTGGATATCCTTTCTTCCCAGTTTAGTAATACATTTTGTTCTCTACTAAAGTAAATACCCAAATTTTTATGACATCATTTGAGCAGTTAATATCCATCACATTATCAGTTCTGCCCTTCCAATCGCCCAAAAACAATCCCTTAGATTTATCTTTATTGACTTTAAGTCCTGATGCCTTTTGAAAATCTGTTAATACTCCATTTAAAATTCTAAAATCCGTATTTTTACCCGCAAACACAGTCGTATCATCTGCATATTGAGAAACCTTTAGTGGCCTTTCTATGCCACGTATACATATTCCTTGAAAGTCATTGCGTTGCCTCAATGTGGCCCCCAACGATTCCATAGCTATGACGAATAGAAGCGGGGACAGTGAGCAACCCAGTCTGACACCTCGTTCCAACACTACAGGTTTGGATAGCTGATTGTTAACTAAATAGCAACTTGTTATATCAGTATATAAAATATTGACCCATTTAATAAATCTTGAACCAAAGCCAATATGGTCTAAAGACTTAAACAAGAAATCCCATTCTAGTCTGTCAAATGCCTTCTCGTTATCAAGTGCTATTATTGCTGCTGGGATACAATCCTTTTCAACTAATTGAATAAGGTCCCGTATAAGCAAAGTGTTGTTTAAAATTGATCTTCCTGGCACAGAGCAGGTTTGATCATCATGAATGACTTCGCCTAGGACTGCGCCAAGTTTTAATGTTAGTGCCCGAGTAATAATCTTATAATCTACACAGAGTAGAGAGATTGGTCTATAATTCTGTATTTTATTTCTGTCACCCCTCTTTTATATAAGCCGAACATATGCTTGGGCCATCGATGTAGGGAGATGCCCTTGCTTAAAAATGCTGGTTGCTATTTCTTCTAATACTGACCCAAATATGTGCCAGAATGTTTGATAAAATTCAACTGGAAGTCCGTCGCATCCAGGAGACCTTTCTAACTTCATACCTTTGAGGGATTTTGTCAAATCATCAATTGTTATTGATTGGTCACAGCTTTCGCGACATGAATCTGGAAGTCTTTTCGTTATATTAGCTAAAACATCTCTAGTTGCAGTTTCCTCGCTTCCCTCAGATTTATACAATGATTTGTAAAATTCGGATACTGTTTCAATCATTTCTGCATTTGAGCACACTGATACTCCATCATTAGTCTTCAGTGAGCGCATTAATTTCTCTATACCTCTTGCTTTTTCCAAATTACATAAGCAACGTGTAGGCTTTTTGCCCTTGGTGTGCATTTGTGCTCTTGACCTTATTTTGGCACCATCAAACTGATATTGCTCTATTTCATTTAGTCTACCTTTTAATTTAACTAATAGTTCGTAATAATTATATTCCCCATCATTAATTTTCTTATTAATTTTACACAACGACATCTGAAGCGCCTTTTTACGCTTTCGTATTTCACGTGCTTTCCTAATGGAATACTGCCTTGAAATATATTTCAGGTCTGATTTAGCATCTTCCCACCAGTCTGTTATACATTCATATGAACCTCTTCTTTCATCCCAATGCCTCCAACAACTTTCCACACATTTGCGGTAGCAACTATCTCGTAGCAATGCTACATTAAGTTTCCAAAATCCATCTCCTCGTTTGACACCAGTCAGCATTGTCTAATGTGATGGAAAACATATTGTGATCAGAGAAAGTTACTGGTTTTATGTTAGTTTTAGACATGTAACCTTTCAATGAGCGTTCTACATAGATCCTGTCTAACCTTGAAGCTAACCTTCCATCGGTTGAAAACCAAGTAAATTCCTGGCCTTCTGGATTTTCAATCCGATAAGTGTCTAACAAGCTTTTATTTTCACAAATGTGTTTCAAAATATTATGCGATGTGTCATTAAAATTAGACCTAGAGTTTCTGTCTTTAGCCTCGTCTAATATGCAATTAAAGTCACCGCCCATAATTAGGTTTTCAGGCGTTCTGTCTTGAATTATTGTAAATTCACGGCGCAATTGATGAGAGGTAGGTGCATAAAGGCACATCAAATTTAAACTTGTGTTTAGTACATCAATTGATACACAAATCCATCGTCCATTTGGATCTGATGACGACGATATAACGTCAACATAGTTGAGACAGTGGGGGCAAGATAAGAATGGCCACTCCTGCACTATTATCTTGTGATAAAGAAAAAAAAATCTGCCCTTTTGAAATATCTTTGAGAGATTCATACACTTCAGCTTTTTGAATTTTAGTCTCTTGTAGAAAAGCAATATCAACTCTCTCATTTGCTAATTCTTCAAGCAAGTGGCGCTGCTTGAATTCGGTATTTAATCCTCTGCAATTGATGGTGCAGAAAATCATAATTTGTAAAATGATGTTTACAACCGCCATCATTAGATTAACTAGATTTGGGTTTTTTAGCTCGTTTCTTAGACCATTTACCTAATTTTCCTGCGAATTCAATATTTCCTAGTTCTACCACAGGCAAATATTCATATTTGGAAATATCAGAATCGTGGCGCAGTAGACGATATTTCACGCCTCTCGCCGTTACATATGGCACTAACACTTCACCCCCTACTGATCGGTACATTACCATTTCATCTTTCATCTGTGAACTCTGTGTTTGAATGGACACATCTGATTCTGCAACTGACATTGTATCATCATCTATATCATTTACTTCAATCTCAGATTCTGAGCTATTGTCTTTATGACGCTTATTGCTACTTAAGTAACATTTGGCAGGAGCATCATTTACCATATCTTCAAGATGACTTAAATCAAGTGGGCTTAGCGGAAAATCGACTGAACTTTCTGTCTTCTGAGTCCTAAACTTATCCTGTCCTAATTTTAATTCATCTTCTAAGGAATTGTAAACTGGCTCTTCTGTAAGATCATCATTTTCCTGCGTGTCTTTTACAGCAACGTTTGGCTCCACTGCATTTTGAGTATTTTCTTGACTTAAGGTTATACCCTCCTCTAATACATGAATTTCATCAACTGTAGTTACTTTAACAGGATTTGATGATTTGTTTGTGTCATTTACAGTGGCATGAACCAAAACAACAGCTTCCGTAGCAGTTGCTTCAGAAGCATTTGACTCAGTTGCATCCTTTAAGGGGCGATTATCTCCTGATACTGAGGGCTTGTTTTGATTTTTTGGACAGCGCGATTTAAAATGGTCAACTGAACCACAGAGCAAACATTTGTTTCAATTGGGACAATCTGTTGCCAAATGGTCAGTACTTAGGCAGATCCGGCATTCTTTAATTTGCCCTCTATACCATAAGGGCAGGACAAAGCTGCCATCAAGCGTCAATCTGCTTGGTAAAGGGCTATCCACTTTATCAAACCAAATACGTCTTACACCGTTTTCTAGCGTTCTGTCAAAGGGATACGTTTCCCGTTCAATCTTTTGCACTTTGCCATACTTCTTGAGTTCACTCATGATTCTGTCATCTGGAATTTCTAGTGGAACTTTCATTTTCACTAGCAACCTATCTGACTCGATTTCCTCTACGCTACAAACTTCAGCTTTTACAATAAGAACATCTTCCAGAAGCTTTTCCTTGACCCCCTCATTTGACACTGTTACATTCCATACAGTTTTAGTAACATTGATAAGCCCCTGCAAAGTAGCAGGTCCCGCGCCAACGACGTCTTTTAACCCATGATACACGTCGATAGCCGTGACACCCCACCCCTTAGTCGTTATTTTAAGGCTTAGGGTACGCTTATAGGCTGCCATGGTGGTTTATCAAAGGAGGAACCCCATACTACTGCAATATATAATAAATATATACTTATATAACACCAGGACGTCAGGGAAAGAGCTAAACACTAAATAAATAGTGTCCCCTTTTGAAACCCTGACGTCTACCAACAAATATACGAATAGAGAGTACAGTCGTATATTTGTTAGTTTGAACCACTTTCTAAGTGGTTCACTAACACCTAGCCGATTAAAGTATACTAACAAATATATGAATAGATAGTACAGTCATATATTTGTTAGTCTGTTCGAGTTGACCTGGGACAGCCAACTGACTATAAGGATTATATAGTTAAAGAACTAGGCTTGTGCTTACAAATGACAAAGGAATTAAATCCACTCACTCAAGCGATCTTGCCAAATATAATGCGCTGGCCTACGAACTATAGAAATAGCAGACTGGCACGGGGAGAAATGTATTGCATTGACCACAGTAAGAGGAGCCCTATTAAATGGCGGAAACTGCCAGTTAAGAGGAATGCCTTTAGAAAATGGAGACACAAAATGCGCTCCAACCAAGACAAGAATTTACAAATTAAACATAAAGTTTGAAAGGAAATACTAATACGAAATATATGTATAAAATTTATCTACAAAATCGCGCTAGAAACTAGCAAATTCGGGCAGCAATTGCAGAGCTAAATAAACGCGTGCGTTCACTTCTACTACTACTACTACTACTACTACTACTACTACTACTACTACTACTACTACTACTACTACTACTACTACTACTACTATTTTTTTTTGAAAAACCGACGCTGACGCAGTCGGACAAACTTCACGGAGGAACTCCTTTAAAAAGGCTTGCAAACCCCCAGAAAAAAACCTGGTGAACTAGCAATCTTGATTAATATTACACCAAAACAATGATAAATAATGAGCATTAATACAATCTATAAATACATATGGCTTAAAAAGTATAGGTACAAAACAATAGGCTGATAAAGCTCCGATAGCAAAACAAAACTTAACAAAGGCATTACTATTCAACCCAGGTGTAGTAGTAGACCCGTGTGGCGAGTGCAACTATCCAACAAATGAAAAGTGCCTCGTCAATCTATGACAAATAAGTCAATCATTGACGCCAGTGGGCTGATTCTCTAAAGATCAGCGGGCGTAGTAGCATTTGGGTAGTATAATACATATAGTCGGCAGAAAAATTTCAGAAAAATTAATGGCGCTCTTGTTTACATTTTCAATTTACTTTATTGTAAGGTTTTGTAAATTACCATTCAATCCATGTGTGGTAGTAGGCCTGTGTGGCGAGTGCAACTATTAAACAAATGAAAAGTGACTCGTCAATCAATGACAAATAAGTCAATCATTGACGCCAGTGGGCTGAGTCTTTAAAGATCAGCGGGCGTAGTAGCATTTGGGTAGCATAACATATATAGTCAGCAGGAAAATTACAGACAAATAGATGGAAATAGATGGCGCTCTTGTTTCCATTTTTGATTTACTTTGTTGTAAGGTTTTGTAAATTACCCGGGAACAAATAACCCTATAAAACTCTGTGCAAATTCCTAAAATTACCTGGGACAATTTTATAATTCAATGTCAACTTACTTTATCGATTGATTATTAAATTACCCCAGTCTGTTTATTTGTTAACATGAATTATTAAACATAACAATATCAAAGTGCAGACTAAAATGAATTACATGACACAGATTAATTAAAAGACACAGATGAATCAGCTGTAGTAATTAAATGATTTAAGCTAGTGCAGGCTCATTTATTTTTACAGCTCCCAACTCTATTGAAACTATGTTTGTTTTGCACCATATGTCCTTGAATACTTTTTCTTTACCATGCTGCTTTAATCTAAAATATTCGCAAGGAATATGATTCAGCAGCAATGAACGAAATATTGCCTTTATTGCTCTATTGTGATTGCCCATAGATGGATTTTTCGTCTGTGCACACCGATGTTTCCAAATGGCCCAAACACCTATGGTTAGTATTGTTGTTAAAATAGTCCTTTCAGACTTTATGATATTTACACCGCTTGATCCAAATTCTCTAAATAAGACTACATGCGTGTCTAGAACAATGGGCTTCGCTCCAAATTTTGCCAAGATTTGGCTGATATAGTCCCAAAATTGTGACGATATTGGACATTCTGCAAATAAATGCTCGATTGTTTCCTCGTCTGTTTGACATAAGTAACACCTATCAGAAGTCGTAATATTGCACTTGTATGTCAAGTGTCCCACCCATAGCCGTCGATGTAGTAATCGCCACAATAAATCACGAGCCATATTTGGTATGTATGGAGAATGTAAGATTTTCCATACATTTTTCCAACTGGATGGTTTATAGTTTGAGTCATCCCATCTCCTAATTGCTATGGGAGGTGTTACTTGTTTTCGTCTCATAATATGGTACCATTCCTTGGATCTCATCTTGTATTTTAACATCTCATCATCAAGAACTAATGCGGGTTGTGGAGTCAAACTATTATTATTTACATTTGGCAGACGAAACCATTCAATTGGTACAGCATGTTTTATTTTATTTAGCAACCGCTGGACATCTATATGCCTCATATGTGTTTTTCTAGCTACTTCTTGCATTGAAATCCATCTACGTGTTTGAGGGTGTATCATATCAGATAAATGTTGAATGCCATATTTTGCAAAGGACGGTAGATAAAGTACTGCATTGTTATAACATATATTACTATTGCCCCACAATTGCTGTTCTAGTACTTCCTTCCAGCACGTAGGTGGAGGCATGTATCTGTCAAATATTTCTAACTCCTTAACTTGATCTTTAAACACATCTGGTATCATTTGGCTATTCGGAGGTGGCTTCTTTGAGGTAAAAACATGCTCCGCCAGAAATGGTTCTACAATTCTCTCCATGAGAGCTCGTGAAACACATGCCCACGTCTCATCTGATGTAATAAGATCATCCAAAAATTTTAACCTTAAAGAAACACATTTCACTTTAATATCAATTAAATCAAGTCCTCCTTCTAACTTAGCATTATTGAGAACACGATGGGAAACTAAATGATTCTTTTCTTCCCATATGAATGACAATATCAACTCATTAACCTCCTTTTCTACATGTTTTGGCATGTGTACAACAGATGCTGTATACCATAGCCCAGATAATGCCAAGTTGTTGACAACAAACACTCTACCAAAGATTGAAAGACGGCGACGCTTTCCAATTTGCTAATATTCTCTTAAGCTTAGATACTCGTTCATTCCAATTTTGTATTGTATTCGGTTTCCTGCCAAAATAGATGCCTAAAATCTTAATGGTATCATTAGACCAATTGATTTCAAGTGGCTGGTCATTCCGCCATTTCCATGGCCCCAAAAATAATCCTTTGGATTTTCCTTTATTGATTTTCAAACCAGATGCATTTTGGAACTTTTCTAGTACGTGGTTTAAAATTGCAAAATCATTGTTTGAACTGGTAAACACAGTTGTGTCATCAGCATATTGTGACAGCTTAAGTGGTCTTTCTATGCCACGAATGCATATGCCTTGAAAGTTATTATTTTGCCTCAATGCTATGCCAAGTGATTCCATCACAATAACAAATAATAATGGCGATAGGGAACACCCCTGTCTAACCCCACGTTCTAAGACAATTTCTCTGGATAATTGATTGTTCACTAAATAGCTACTCTTGATATCCGTATATAAAATCTTAACCCATTTAATAAAGTTTAAGCCTAACCCAAACGATTGCAAAGAATTAAATAGAAAATCCCATTCCACACGGTCAAATGCCTTTTCATTGTCCAAGGCAATCACAGCTGAAGGGATGCTATCCTTCTCAACCAATTGTATAAGGTCTCTTATTACCATGGTATTGGTTAGAATTGTCCTCCTGGGTACAGCACATGTCTGCTCTGTTCCAATGATTTCTCCTAAAACACTACCTAGTTTCAATGTTAGTGCTCTGGATATTATTTTGTAGTCTACACATAGTAGAGAAATTGGTCTGTAGTTCTGAATTAGACGTCTGTCATTTCCTTTATATATTAGCCTTACGTATGCCCTAGCCATAGTTGGTGGTAAATGGCCTTTCTCAAAAATTTCAGTGCCCAATTCTTCCATTATTGGACCCACAAGGTGCCAAAACGTTTGGTAAAATTCAACTGGAAGGCCATCACACCCCGGTGATTTTTCTAGTTTCATACCTTTAAGGGATTTAGTTAAATCTTCTAGTGTTAAGGGTTGATCACAAAATTCACTGCCTGTGTCTGACACCTTTTTGTCTATATTTGCTAACAAATCCAATTTTGCATCGTCATCAATTCCCTCTGACTTGTACAATGACTCATAGTAATTGCATACAATAGTACTCATTTCATTGTTGGTAAAGACGGTTGAACCATCCGGCATGTTTAATGAGCACATCACCTTATCTATTGCCCGTGCTTTTTCTAATGTGCAAAAATATCGGGTTGGCTTTTCCCCGTCTGCGTGCATCTGGGCTCTTGCTCTAATTTTTGCACCCTCAAACTCATATTGTTCTATATCTCTTATTTTACTTTTAATTTTAACCAGTAATTCATAATAATTATCTTCACCATTATTTACTTTAGCATTAATTTTCATCAGTGATCGATGAAGTGTTTTCTTGCGCTTGCGTATTTCCTGTGCTTTTCTAATAGCATACTTTCGGGAAACATACTTTAAATCCAGTTTTACATCCTCCCACCATTGCAATGTGCTCTTATATGATGCTTTCCTATTAATCCAATGTTGCCAACAACTCTCTATATTATTCTTATAAAATTCTTCTCCCAACAGTGTTGTGTTTAATTTCCAAAACCCGACCCCTTTTGTTACCCAGTCAGCATTGGCAAAGGCTACACAAACCATGTTATGATCGGAGAATGCAACTGGCTTAATATTAACATCTCTCCAGTAC